>JAJQOW010000014.1:21528334-22122413 GCA_037975125.1 Latrodectus hesperus
AGTCAAAACCAGAGTTCTTTGATCATGTAATTGATGATTTTGTTAGGAATATGGATAGAGACATATTGATTTTGTGTACAAATGAATAATAAAAAGTTAAAGAAGTGTTTAATGTACTTTTTAATTTAATGTACTTTTTATGGTTTTGTTGTTATTGTTGTTTTCTGCACACCCTGAAGAAAAACTTACCTCACGCCACTGCTCTGAAATTTCATGAATATTTTAAATATCATTTAAAATTTTCATGAGATTGCTAAGACACACTGATAAAAACCTATTAAAATATCACTTAAATTGTAAGCATGAATTGACTTTGAAATTATTAACTAAACTTCAATGTTTTTATCAATAAAAAAATTAAAGGAAAAAATTATCCAATTAGGAAGCTGTTTTTAAGGAAAAAAATATTTTTAATAAATCTGAAATAAAATAATTTTTGCTTCCTTAGGAAAAAAGGAAATGAATTTGTAGCAACGTATATTGTGTGCGTGTATGATAACAGATTTTCTTTTATTTGCAAACTAATATTTTCGAACCCAAATACAATGAAATCATAAAGGTTATGAATAAAAATTTAACTTTGTTTTATAAATGATTATTATTTTTCATAGTTAATTAGTAAAATTTTTACTAAGTAAATAATAAAGGGCATAGTACTATCATATGCTAATATTTTTGGAAGGAGATAACTTCTAAAAAACATTTCTTGTAATAACACTTTATAAATTATTCTATAGGATTTAAATTTCTTGAAGTAGATTGTTTAAAAAATTTTAAATTTGATTTTAGATTTAATTGACACAATTAAAAATACATAACACCAAAAATCTCTGTTTTGGTTTTATAAAAAATATACGCTTCATTAAAAAGCAAAATAAAATTACTGAAAAATGTGAAAATCTCTATTTCCTATGAATCAGGACATATTTTTATTCTTCATCAAATAAATTATAAGAATAAAAAAGAAAAAAATGACAATAAAGCAAGAAAACTCAAATATAAAATATAATATAAAAGATAAAAATCTCTTATTCAATTAATATTTTTAGAAAAAAATTTAAATATTTGATATACACATATAGAGCAGCACAGGTGAGCCTTGGATTGGTATATTAAGGTGAACAGGTTTGGAATACTAGCCCATTTATCAAGCACCTGGTAATTTTGAAAAACAGTAAGGTGATGAGGTCACAACTGAGCTCTGACATCCCTCACCTATAAATCCACACACCAGCAGAAGAGTTTTGGATGTCACAGATTAACATGGGCATGCCCCAAACCCACAGAGCTCCAGCAACCCTGTGAGGAAGAATGTGGACACCCTCACATTCACTGTTAGCGACAAATGATGCTTCACTTTGCTAATATCATTGGGAAGCAATGGGATGTGACTGAGTCACTGAAACATGTAAATATTTAATAGAATCCAAATGCTAAAATTTATTTGCCTCTATTGAAAAAATATTTAGACAAATATTGTTCTTGAGCAGATGAAGTTTGCATGATCACAGTGAAGTTTTTCGAAAACAGTGATAGCAAATACCTACAAATATCAATAATAAATAAGAATGCATTAATTGAGTGAGTTACAAATTAATTTTTGCCATAGGGGATCTAAAATATATTTTAAGTGGTATTGAGTCTTTTGTTAGATACAAAAGAAATCTGATCATCACTGTATTTCTTGAAAGTGTCAATTATGATGCAAAATTTTTAAATGTTTATTTGCATTTCATAAATTTAAAAAAAATTTCAAAAATGTATACACTAAAATTTTAAAAATTAAGCCTGATTACATTAATGCTACATTAAAAGCTATACACATAAAACATAACATATGCACTGTTTAATCAAAACTCTGGTTTGTATTAATGAATACGTGTATAGTTTTCAGCAAGATAATATTCCTTACAAATAATCATGCTGTTCTAGTAGATTACTTTTCTACAATAAATTCACAAAATGTAATTAATATTAAAAAAATTATCAATGAACTAATTTTTTTTTATATTAAAATATTTATTTAAGATGAATTAAACCTAATTTATCCTTCAATACATTTATTTTTGTAAACACACCTGTTTTTTCATAAATTAAGTAAATTAATTTTAAAAAATTAACATATTTATTTTCACCTTTTTCTTTTGTATAATTTGGTGGATAAAAAGCTAAACAAATGGTACGTCCATCTAAAGCCATTCTTAAAATATTGTTAGCTGCACGGTAAACATCAGGCCTTGCACTTCTGGCTGTTCGAAAACCTCGCTTAAGTGCCCATGCTGCAAATGAAAATAAAGACATTAAAGTTTACATGTGATAATAAAAGCATAATTAAAGTACCAAATGAATTTCAAACTTACTCTGGAAAAGCAAACTTGAATTAAAAAATGTTATTAGTTTAAAAACAATAAACAATGACTTATATATTAGGCTATTAGCAATAAAATGCAAATAAATTACTAATATTGCAATTATAAAAATTAATGTTAATGTGTTTTTTTGTTAAATTAGTTTCTTGAAATGCAAACTTTATATTCTTTTGAAAACATTGTATGTGTTTGTAATATAAATACATTTATCTACATAATTTTTTCAAATAAACAATATATTCTAGATTTATGAAAACCAAGTAATAATATTTTGTCTTTATAACTAAATTAGCCTAAACATAGTGTGTTATAAATATTTAACATTTGCAATTATGAAATTTTAATTGATGACCACCCAATAGACAAATTGTATTTTGTACAAGTATTACTTAAAGCACAAAAATTGGTACTTCAACTATCATTTAAATTAATAACAGTGATTGTTAGCTCAAAATATAATAAACAAAAATATACCATCCAAACTTAAACACCATGTGATATTTTTAGAAAATCACGATGTTTAGAACTTGGTTGATTTTTAATGTTTTCCTTTACAAACTTAAAATAGGTCAGATAGTAAATAACTCTTTCAAGTAGAATTATAATTTTACTATTTTTGAAGGCATGTTTTTGTTATTTGAAATATCTAAAGTAATTATTTGAATTTTAGAACTACACATCTACAAACAATTATCAACTTTACAAATATGGCTGTTTCTGTAATTATCATTGTATTGAATAATCTACGGTTTTATCACATTTATAACTACCAACAATTAAAATTTTTGAAAATTTTATAGAATTCGAAATTTTCTCTCTGAGTTCATATACCAATAGACAAAATATATTTAATGGCACAATTTTGTTTCAGAATTTTCAACTATGTTGCATTTTTTAGTAATAAATATATCCTAAAATAAATAGAAAAAAATTTAATAATAATGTAAATAAGTTTTTCACAAAATAAAAAAGACATAAGTATTCATTTTAACCAATAAAATTATTCCTAAAACAAATGTACTTAAATAAAAATAATCAAATTAACAAATATATAATGCATAGAAATAACAACTGAAAGTACTCTTTCTAATTATTATTATTTAACAAAATATTTCGTAAAATTTGTATCAGACTGATTGATTGTTTGTCGCTCATTGGTTATTATTTGTACACAATTTCTAATTAGACTGGGACTTATAGTTTAAAGTGGATTCCAAACCACAAAAAACAATCATGCTGAAGGCAGGATTCAAATCACATGAATTATTGAACTGAAGTCAGAGCGCTAAGCATTTGGCTACCAGATTGGCTAAACTTGTATAAGAAGATGAAAAATCATGCTTCATACTTAGGCACACAATATATAACATTATATAGTAAATTATTAATCAGAGTTTAAATATTCATACAATTTCTGAAATAATCATCTATTAATTGCCTCAGTAGAATTAGACAGATTGCTTGAAAATATCAACTCTATTTCTATAATTAAAATCCATAAAAAATGACAATTTTATAAAAGTTTACAAAATGTATATTGCCTTTACCAGTAAATTGATAATTCTAATCAAAAATTAGATAATCTTGGATTTAACCATTATTATACAAATTTTACTATGACTTCTACATTACAATCATGCACTATTTCTAATTCATTTTATGAACATTTTTTGATAAAAAATATTACTATTTGATAAAAAATATTACTGGGCTTTTTAACAATTCTTATCAAGTAATAATTCCAACAAAACAAAATAAAAAAATAAATAAACATTATGGCTGAAAATGGATTGCGTTTCCAACATTTATGATTATTTTTACTTTTAGAATGTGATTGTGTATTGTTTAAAATTATTTTAAGATAGAGTAAATTGTTGAAATCAGTATAAGAAATAACTCTTAATTACCTTCACAAATATCATATGCTGACCATTTTATTTCTTCCCCATCTTCAAAAGTTTCTGATTCTGGGTGTTTCAATTTCAAAATATCTGGTAATGCTACTCTTTGACCTAAATATGAAACTGCAGAATATGGTTCTCGAAGTTGAGATATTGGATAACAACCCATAAGTACCTGTAATATTGTTTTAAATAATTTATAATAATTAACCTTAAGTTATAAGAATGAATAATTCCTAAATTAAAAATTTACTTGATAAAAAAAGATACATATTTATATAGTTAAAATAAGATATATAGCTATATATTATGTAATATACATAATTACATAAGAACAGATCAATAATTCAAAATAGTATTTTAAAACTCATGAAGATTTTATAACAAAAAATAGTTGTCTTTAATTTCTATAATAGTGAAACAATCATAAGACTAGTAACAATAAAAATCATTTTATTTAATGTCAAAAATATCAAAAATAATTTATGCTCTTTTAATATTTTCTCAATTCATTTACAATGAAATTTTCTTTTAAATGTAAGAACAAGGGTTGATTTTGATAACTCAAACAAGGAATGATTCTGATAATTTGCAATGCCTTCAAAAGTATGTTTCAAACTACGATAATATATTTAAAATATCATAGTCTTTCTAAAGAATCCTTTTATTCATGAAGTGAAAAAATCTTTACATTTATTACTTATTTTTTCATAATTCATTCTAATGCAAATAATAATAAATTCAGAGACTGTAGCACTATCACAAGTAATAAGAAGGATTCTTTAAACTGAATATTTTTATTAAAACTAAAAAACATTATCTTGCTAATACTAAGTTAATTAATTCCTTTTGTTTACAAATTGAGTTTTCTTGTAAAGTAGAATGCATTAAGTTATATAGACTATTTTTTTTTTTTAAGAACACAATAATTGGTCATAACACAACAATAAAACACACAAAAATACAATTAATTTTTAAAACTAAAATATTAATACTTTTATTTTTTAAATAAAAAAAATTACTCAACAGAAGAGGACCTTATATTCCAAAATTCTACAAACAGAATGTTTGTCATTGGCACACTGACACAATATTTTTATGCAATAAAAATATTGTTAACAATTATGATTGAAAGGTTTTAATTCAGGAAAAAAATTTCTGAATGAAATTTCAATTTGAAATTTCAACTATTAATTGAATATTATTTAGTTTATTTTATGTGACATTAACCAGTCTTTGAAAGTTTCCCTTTTTCTCTTTTGCTTCTTTTCAATTAGACTTATAGTTTTAGTTAGTTTCTTTTAATATAAAACAACCACAGAAATTAATTTTTTTTAATATATAGATTTTAAAAAAACAAATGACACAAGCAGAAATATTCTTTAAGATAAATATTTACAAGTACAAAATTTTTTGAAAATTAAGGCCTAATCTTTGGGTGTGCATTCAGAAAAAACTTTCTTTGAAAAAACTGTATTAATCTGTATAAAAATTTAGGGGCCCAAGTAAAGCTTCATAAATATGTTGGATCAAGGAAGGGTCTTTTTTTTATAAACCCCTGATTTAAGCTCAAGATTTTACAAACAAGTCTAGTCCCTCACATGGTCCTATTGTTTAATACAATAATTTTTATTCCTGTTTAAGAAAAAAAATCAACAAATTTTTTTTAACCATAAAGTGAATGTTTTGCTTTTTTCATTTTGCTTTTTCTGCATTATCCATGCATTAACGGCTTTAATCAATGGAAAATGGCATTTCAAACAGATGCTTTGGTCCTTATATAAGAAATCTTTTCAGTAACAAAATAAACTTCGACAATATTCTCAGACATTCAATAGTAAACTTTGCCTTGTTTGCTGCCTAGAAAAATACAATTTTCAGAAACCTTATCTGACAACATGGATATTTTAAACAAATGACATTGGTAATGGAGTACTCAAGATCTCAACTACATCAAAAGAAACAACCACTTTATGGTTAAAAAAAAAATTTTATGAATTTTTTGCACTTCTTTCCTTAGCAGTCATTTTTTACACTTTTCCAATTCATCTTTATAATACGATCGAGAGGCTTGGAACAATGTTTTCAGTAAAAAATCATAAATCTTTCAAATTATGGATAAGTTGTTGCACAGCTGATATTGAAATTTTGGATTTTCAGCACTTCACATGGAATTTTTCCTGCTTAATATAACTCACTGCATCAGAATATAGTCAACAACTTAAGTAAAAAAATTGTAAGGTACATTTACAATGTGTAATATCCATATTTCAAATTCTCTAAAGCAGGTAGAATTGTCATTTTTTAAATTTTTTTGTTGGAATTTAGTATTTAAAATATGTGAAATCACAAAGGACAGTTATTTGATTTGTTAAAAAGTTTCAACAAGACTATTCTATACAAATACTGTTATTTTAAATGACCATGAATTTTTTTCAATCTAATTGCAAATATAATTTTCCAGTTTTTTTCTTTTTTTAAATTTTGCAAATTTTTATAAATTATTATTATTATTCTTTTTTAAATAAAATGAAAATAGCAAATTAGAATTATTTTATTATCTGATATTTTTCAGCATTTTTGTTATAAAAATATTTATATATTAAAGAATGTTACTAGGTTTTACAAAAACTATATTTTAAAATAAAAAGGAACAATCAAATATAGTATTTTAAAAAAATAATTTATCATATTGAAAAATTTTAAAAAATACCACAGAAAACATAAATTTAGCAAAACATATCTAAAAATAAATATTATCATTTATTGATGAATACTAATCTAAATTATATTTATTAAATGTGCGATACTTTTTAAAGCATAAGTGATTTTAGTTTATCATTTCTCACATTTCAAAAATTAATATATGGGTAAATAAATTTTTATTAATGGAAAATCATGTAATATTTATCTTAAAATGTTTGCTTTTAATCTGGTAATATAACTGAGAAAATTAAACCTGAAAGATTATTTGAAATAGTAATTATAAATAATATATGATTATTTAAAAATAAGAGAATACTAAAGAGATGATAAAATTATTTAAAATAATGCTTAATGGTAAACAATAATGATTAATTACAAAACTTGATTTCTGAAATAACTAGATTATACTGAAGACAAAACAATTATGATTAAATGCGATTTTCTATAATCAGACTAACAAGGAAAAATTTCTATGCAGGTGTTTTGTTTTAAAGAAATTCTTAATGCTCAATTACTCTATGTTTTAAATAATAATTGTTTGCTTTATACTACATATTACCTGAATTGGTTTAGGAACTAAAGATGGAAACACCAATCCAGGACAATCGCAGAGAGTGACATTTTTACAGAGAACTATGGTTTGGAAATGCTTAGTGTGACCTGGTGTCCGGGAAACACTCACAACCTGAAAACAAGAATAACATAAATTGGAATTATTTTAAAATACAAAACAAAAAATAAAACATTTCAAAATAAAATATATAATTCAGCTAAAATCAAGTATTTTACTAAAAATTGTTAATGTAACTTTCTGGAAATTTACATAAGCATTCCACATTTTGTGACCATTATGAAATTCATAATTGAAATTGTAAAATCAAAATATACAATAAAAATTTTCACTTTACAAATACATCAAATGAATTAACATTTTAAGTTAACTAATCAAGCACTTTAAATGATCATGAGTAAATTACTAGCAATAATTTTAAATAAATTTTAATTTTTATTTTCTGCAGCATTTTTCTAAAGTGACAAGCTAAAATTACACTAGACACTTATTTTTATTTACTAACACTCACAATTTTACGAACTATTGGCTTACCCCTAACAAAATCACAGACACAATAATTTTATAATTATCATTTATGAACTGATTATTTTCTTAAATCTCTAGTTTACGAACTTGATTCCATGCAGTTTAGGATAACATTTACTTTTATATCACTAGATTATTTATTCATTTTCCCCTCATTTTATTGTTTAAATACTTGGATTGACTTTATTATCAGAAAATCATAAATCTTTTGAATTGTGGACAATTAACTGCAACAGAAAGTGTTAATTAATCAGTGTAATGAATAAAAAGTAAATTTGATTCTAAAATTGAAATTCTTTTAAATCGACATTAAAGGCAGGTTTATATATATATATATATATATATATATACATATATATATATATATATATATATATATATATATATATATATATATATTCTTAATGTGATTTATATGAGCAAGCAGACTTTGAGTTATTAATAGGTTCCAGTCCCATGTATCATTAATACCAGATTTTTTTAAGGCAATCTGTGTGGAATTTCTTTAACCTAATCTAACTTCCAAATCTGCATGCATTTAAGTGTAATCAGTAGCTTCAAACAAAAATATTGCAGGATAGTTATGGAATGAGCGATCAAATCTTGGAAACACTTTTTGAAACTCATATTCCAAGTGCAATGCCCTTGTGAATGCATAGTTAGAATGATACAGAAAAAATTGATATCCAAATCATTTTGAACCGTCTAAAATAATATCTAAGTTTGTTTGACTTGCATACATTAGTTATTGTAAATTAGGAGAAAAAGAAAAACTGACTTTGATGTAGATAATTCACTTATGAATGAACTTCAACAAAAGTACCTACTGCTTCCCGAAATTCCATTTCAAGAGTCTTTGAATCTGAATTCAGATGTAATTTTGTCATCAGAATTATTAGATGATTAATTGATTAAGAGCATAATAAATGAAAATGAACTTTTAAATGCAAAACATGAAAAAAAGTTTAAATGCTGCATACATTTGCAGAATAAGTAGATGAATATCTAACTAGATTGAAATACTTTTTAAGGAAAACAATAATGAAATGCTTTACTATAACGAAAAAAAGGTGTTTTTAAAAATACAACTTTGAGCTAGGAAAAAGTGATTACCTTGTCTGATATTTCCTCAATAAAATGAAGATAAGAATTTTTTTAAATATTTATTTTAATTAATATAATGCATAGTACATAACTTTTTCTAACAGTATTTTATAATAAGAGAGCAATGTGGTTTAAAAAGAATTTTAAGATCTAACAGTTATTTTGTATTTTACAAATATTTGACCTTAAGAATCCTTTTACCAGTTCCCATGTGGATACATTAAATTAAACTTCTATTAAATAAACTTTTACTGAGGGGAAAAAGTGCTTATATGAAGTGTAAAATTAAAAAAGAAGTAAATGCACAATAATTATATTTTAGAAATATTTACTAGGATTCCTCTATAAGGTGTCATTACTTTTTTCCTTGTTGTGTTAAAAGGTGGATATCCTGGTAATTAGGCATTATAAAACATCATATTTACTTGGATTACTTGGATAGAAATTTAAAATTCATGAAGTAACTTTTAACTTTTTTGAAATGTTGTGCAAAAAGGGGAAAGCATTTATTTCCACTTTCTCTATTTTCTAACTAAACTTCTTTATTTTCTTTTATTTAAAATGTATTCCCTATGGAATAGTAGCATTTGGATTGATGATCTTCTCACAGACAAAATCTATTTTTCAATTACAGAATTATTGAAATTGATTTTCTTAGTTGTATCATTATTTTTTAAGTTTACTATTTGTATATACATTTTGTAAAACTTAGAAATATTAAACTATTTAATGAAGACAAATTAAAGAGGAAAATCAACTGCATGTTTCTTTGTTTAATAATAAACAAATCAGTCATCACTTGCTGAAGAGAAAAACTGCTTATAATTTTTTAAAGAATTAAGTAGTTAAGAATCATACCTTTTTCCCACACACAGCATTTAAAAATGATGACTTCCCAACATTTGGATGACCTAGAAAGATGAATGAAATGGTTTACAACAAATAGTATCTTACATTTTCATTTGATGAAGAGCAAAATAAAATACTAATATAACATATACATATATAAAATATGTACAAAGAAACAATTTACTCAAAAGGAAAACATGTAACAATAATAACAAAATAAGTATTATAAAATATTTCAAGTTATAGTTAAATGCAGAAATTAAGAATTGAATTTGTTTATAAAAAGGCTATATTTTAATAAGGTAAATCAAATTAAAAAATATTAAAAACGTAATATGCAAAAAAATAACAGTATTTAGTATATGTAGTTAAAATCATATTTTTTACAGCTTTTCCTTCATATACTTATTATTAATATATACTAGCTATAAATTAGACCAAAATCACAATATTATTCTCCTTTTTGTAACTTACACTGTAATCTTGTATTTGAATCAAAATATTGCAAAATTATGGCTGAACAATTTTTTTTTACAGCCATACTAAACTTAGTGGCATGACTAGTGTGACAAAGCCTACCGTGCCCATACTGTTTTTAAGACCGAGGGCCCTGGGTCCAAATCATGTTACAGTTAGGTGGTCAGTCTACTGCGAAACTCCAAATGTGTTTAATTACTATTAACAAACATTTATTAAATGAACTCAATGTTTGTAAAATAATTTTACTTTTTTCTAACTGGATATAATTAAATATAGTATTAATTCACTAAAGGAAATGATTTTGTCAATATTCGTATTAGACTGACATTTTTAACTAGAATGGATTTTAACATGTACAGCAAATACTTTGTATCTTACTTTAATTAATCTTCACAAATTAAAGCTGAACATTTAAAGTTAGCTATTTTAATATTAAAATTTACTCTTTAAATTGTTTAGTTATAAGACATCAACAATTTATTTTAAATTCTTTTCGTGTATTTTGAAGTTATCCAATTTTTTTTTGCATTTAATTTTAAAAATATCAATGCAAATATTTATAGTAACATAAAAATTATAAATGGCAAGTAAGCTAGAAAATTTTTTAATTAAGTTAACAAAAACTTATATTGAAAAATTTCATATGTATAAATGCAAGTGAAACTTTTTTCATAACATATATCCAAAAACTTACAACTTTGAAATGCTGATGACCTACTCAATAAAAAATGTTAATTTGTAAGATAATTTATTACAATTTTTGAAACCAAGAAAGTTTCACAGATTGTAATCTTGTTGCTGTTGAAGCTTCATGGCTAAACCTTTTTGTTAATTCAAAATAAAATGATTATTTATTAATAAATAGAGGAAATTTTGAAACATGAAATTTGATATTTCTCATATAAATTAAATAGGATACAATTTAGTTTAAGTAAGGGTTTGAAAAGTAAAAGTCACAATTCAAAAATATAGTTTATTTTTTTAACAAATTAGTTTGACGAGTAGTTTAACTAATGAAAGTAAAGTAATATGAACAATAAACCTGGCTTTTGGTTACATATTCATAAAAATATATTTGGTTTGTATGCTAATGTTATGACACTGCTAATGCATGACATTTTAAGCAAAAAGATTGAGTTGAATAAAATTGTTCTACAGTTTATTTGGATGGACATTTTAAATATTATAACAATGAAAAATTCATTTATCACATATTGCACAGTAAAAGCAGAAGATTTTAAATGAAACATTTGTAATAGTAAAATGTCTGAAATCCACAATATTTTACATCTATCAGAAAAATAATTTTAATTTTTGTAACACATAAATAAACTCACCAACAAAACCAATTGTTAAATTATCATTATTATGACTGTTCCCATCATGATAGTTGGAATCTTGGGGGTGTTGGGCAACATCATTATCACTTTTATCTTCATCATCTTGATCATCATCATATTCATTATCAACATAAGAATCACCTCCAATATTTATTTGTGCAGCTTCAGCATCTATCTTTTCTTTCCAATATGACAAATTCACTAAATACATTTAAATGAAAATTATTTGTATAGTGAACATTTAAATAAATAAAACCAATAATTGATATTTGAACTCACATAGCTACGGTTTCTTTAAGATATTTTTAAATGACTTAAAAGTTATAAACAAAAATTTAGTTCTTTAAACAATATACATCAATTAAGGAAAAATGAAACATTTTTACTACATTTCAAATATTAACAAATGAGACAACAAAATATAAAACATTTAATCTTTTGAAAAGAATAACTTTTAAATATTTGAATATTGAAAAGAATATTTCAATGTATATTTAATAGGATATAAATGTCTTTTTTTAAAATATTTTAAAGATGTTTTTGAAACAATTCATAAATCTAACATTTAATGTAATTTATTCGAATAAAAATTTACAAAACTTGGAATATAATTTTAAAACAAAAGTTAAAATTGAATCGATTTTATAAGTACATATTTGTTGTTTAATCAACAAAGCAATGTCAAATTCTATAAATATTTGTATGTTAATATTACACAATTAATTATGTCAATATTTGACAGCAAAACTAAAAAAAAGTATTTACAAATTCCTCAGCAATAACTTTTATAATTATTCAACAAATAATGAAGTTCAGTATAATTGTTGAAGTTTAATATGATGATATTTTAATCAAGTAGTCTAACAGAATAATTGGGCAAACAATTTGATATAAAATGTGTAACTAGATTATTAATTAGTTTGATAAATCTATCAGACTGAAATCAAATAACGCTATCAAATATATTTGATTTCTAGTAATTGTATATTATAAAATTTATAATATTAAAATCTAAAATTTTTTATTCTGCTTTTTCTATTACTAATGTGAACAAAATTCTTTCATAAACTGAAAGATTCATCTATCAATCACCTTGAATAATTTCCTTACCTTCCTTTTTATTGAGTTCTTCACAAATTCTATAAAGTTGTCGAGTACCTGCTATAGCCATATGAAGATTTCCAATTCGTCGACCTTAAATTAAAACATAATATTATCAATAAGTTATAATTTGAAACTTTTGTTGGAATTAACTTTCTTTAGGAATAAATAACTAGCTTAAGAATAAATAATAAGAATAATAAGAATTTTATTGTAAAAAGCAATATTCATTCAGTATAAAGGAAAAGATCTATTAATTAATCAAATATATAGTAACTAAATCACCATTATCTATACCTGAATTAAAATGTTCATAAAAATAATTACATAATGATAAATTAATTGATTAGCTGTTTCAAGTTCTTCTTTGAATGCTGTATCTCTTTTTCAAAAATTGAATTATTTCAAAAATAAGTTTACTGTCTCAATGAAAGTTCTAATTGTACTAATTTTAAGTTTTGAGCAACATTTTAATTCTTAATTTTAATAAACATTTTTCTAACAATTAAAAATTTTTTAATGAAGAATTTAAAACTTGAATTGAGTATCAAATACCCTTTTATTTTTAATAAAATAAATTAGGATTAACTCTTTAATAATTTATTTTTAATAATAAACACTATTTTGATTGTTATATGTTAAATTTTAAAACCATTTGATTTTTTTTTTGCACATAAATTAAGTATAAAATTTTTCATCTTAAATTGCTTCAATAATAGCTTTTTGATTTTTTTAAAATTTAAGGTACCACACAGATTAAAACATGATGTCAAAACCAAATTTGGGGAAAAAAAAGATACAAAAATCACAACTATTAGAAAAGAAATTTAATAACTATGTGATTATAATTATCATGGATAAATGTTTAACTATATTTAAAATTTTTATTTACAACACAATAAAAAGGTTTAAGTTATTCATAAAACATGTCATTACCACTTTTCCCTTCTTTCAATATCATTCCAGCATAAGATGCAAAGCACATGACTTTTAAAGTTGGAAAATGTTTTTTAAAATATTCTTGCCATGCTAAAACTAATGGAGCAGGAACAAGATCAATTTTGTTCAATACCAAGATCATACTTTTCTGTAATTCCTTTGTTACATATTCATATAGAGATGGTGAAAAATGGTATACCTATGAAAAATAAAAGCAGCAGTTATTGCAAATTAATGACATTATAAAATTTTTTATTCCATAGAATGAAGAAAAGCATAATGTTTAACAAAATTTTGTAATATTTAGTTTGCAAATTTTTGCAATTTTTGTAGAAGCTAAAAATACATAATTCTTTATGATTAAATACTTTCAAAATAATAACTATTTTTAAATTTAACTACAAAATAAAATAAATATCTGAATAAATGAAAAACAAATTTTTAAAATGAGACTACTGTTTCACATGTATTGTACTAAGATAAGAATTAAATTCTACTTTAAATGAAAAAAATACAGTTTAAAATATTTAGATTAGAGAATTTAATTTATTATTATTGTTCATTTTTATTTTTCAATGATTACTGAGACAGAGTATTCTACACATATAAAGCCCACTCTAAAATTTGAGGTAAACTTAGGTTTTTAAAGAGAGAGTTAAATTTAAAAGGAAGTTTTAGTTAGAAAAATCACCTATTGTAAAATCAATGTATTTTTCTAAGTGATTTTTTTCAAAGATCCTCAAGCCATTTATTTCTAAGCACCAATGAAAAAATGCATTTATAATCCTTTCAACCTTATCTTCAAAATAACAATAACACCCAAATTTATTTTTGGATTAAAAAAAATAGTCCAAAAGTCACAGAGTTAGATCAGGTAAATGGGTAGATGTTATACCACTTTGAAATTTTATTTTTTAAAATATGTATAACTTTGCTTTAGGTTACTAAAAACTAATAAATGACAAGCTCTATAAAAATCTTCTCGGGATTATGATCCTGTGCTTTCACAGGACCATATATAATTCTGAGAAGACCATAATTTGGAGGACCATAATCCTGTGCTTTCATCTTAAGTTTATCGCAATAGGTGATGAGATGGGTTCAAATAATATCCAATCAAAAAGTATGAAAACAAAAAAGATGTTTTTATAATTTTTTGTACAATTTATTATATTTTTAATCATAGAATATTTTATTTTAAGTGCATTATAAGCAATTACACTAAATACAGAATACATTTTGGATTATTTGTCAAAAAATTGCTAAGGATTACATACAAGAAAACATAGTATTTCATAAGTAGCAGTCCTGAAGTGGTTACAATTGATTCAGTAAACAATTAATGGGTTAATTTTTTTTTAAATTTTCAATCATTTAGCAAAAAACAAATTAAATATTTCATTTCTAGTAATGAAACAAGAAATATCTAATGATATAATAGGAGGACACATATCACAATAAAAAATGCTTATCAAGCAGATTTAACATGTCTGTTTAAGGATTTTCTTTATCAGAAAGCATTCTATAAAAAAAAGATGCATTTACTTTCTATAAAAGTAATTTAATACTTACTGCATATCGAATATCAATCACTAATAAAATGATATCAGAAAATTCTATAACTCTCCATAATTGGCGCCATGTTTCCAGATTCATTTCATAGTGGCTTAACTGATGTTCCCCAAATCTAGCTTCTAAGCTTTTAATATATTCCTATAAAATAAACTATATTATAAAATTAAATAAATTCAAAAAAGTTGTAACTCTTAATTGTGATAAGCATTTGACTTTTGATAAGTTTTTACAATAGACATTTAAAAAAATCAAAAACCTATATACAGATTTTACTGTAAAGGTGTGCAATTTATAGAGTAATTAATAAAGAGAGTGCAATTGAATTTCCAATAGCAATTATTCAAATAGAGACATAAAATTATAAATAGATAAGAAAAATGAAATTAGAAAATAAAAACAAAAAAGTAGTTTAGTTATCAGTAATTATAATATTTTTGCATAATCATTTATTTATAAAAATTTGATTATAAAATAAATTATCCACATAACCAAAGTAAAATACTTCCATGATTTGAAAAATTTAAGGAAAAGTATTTACATAACATTTTAATTGATTATTGTAATCAGGACATAATTTTTCAGATATGCTTAGACAAAATTATACTTCATTATCTTACTTGATATACATCCAAAAAGTGTAACAGGTAAATTTGATACTTTACTATTAGTTTATGAGATGTTCAAATTTTAAATAATTAATTTGAAAGGAAAGATTAAATTAATGAAGAAAAAGTATTTAAAAAAGAAAATTTAGTGTGTTTAAATTTTCTTTTTAAATACTTTTTCTTCATCAACATTCAAAATTATATATAAATAGTCAATATATATAACAAGTCAAACATTCAAAATTATATATGTATCTACTTATTATAATCCAATGTAAGAAATACTGCAAAGTTATGAATTTAATTTTATCTTTGCAACTGTCATAGATAATAAAGTTGTTTCATATAATATAATTCATGTTAACAATCAAAACAATTGTAACAAAAATATCAAATTCAATGTAACATATATATTTATTGCATTTTTTCATTTTTATATTCAACATTCATCCAGCATTAGAAAAAATTACAAATATATCAATTACAAAATATCATTCTAAAATTCCCTTTTAATTATTTTCCCTTCCTTATATTTTAATTACAAATTCTGCAAACTATAAAAATATTTAGAAATAAGATTATTTAAATTCAAAGATTTTTTGAATAACAAATTCCATAATTTTGATGACAAAAAGAATGAGCATTGAATTCTTGAGACAAATGACTTTTAACTTATTTTAAAATATTTGTTTATACATATAGTAAAATTCATAAACATAGTAAAATTCAGTATTTCAAATTCATTTACCCTCAATCCAAAGAAAATATTAAATAAATTCTGTTTAACTAAAAACTTTCTGAGAAATTCTCAACATTATGAATATTTTTAGGAAAATATTTTACAGAGAAAATATCAATAAGTCATGTTAGCTTGGTCATTAATATTTTCAAGATTTTTGTTTACATTAAGCAGTTTTTATAGTATTTTGCATTCCCTAACATTTTTAAACTTTCTTTAAATTTGATATTTTATTATTAAACTGCTGTGACCATCCAGCTTTGCCAGATCCTACTCTGGGTTGCATCAGACATTCTAAGGAAAATTTAACACTAACCCCTTATTATTACAGCTTTTTCCATGGACAACAACCTTCTGAAGCATTTCTAACATGTCAGATATTTAGAGAATAGGTTAAACTGCATAAAAATTCTAAAATTAAAAAAAATTAAATTGCCTTTGTAAAAATGTATGTAATGATTTCTATTTTTGAGCAATTCAAAATATGTTGTATGATACACTTGAAAAATATGATATACTGCAAATTTCTCTTCGTGATAAAATCAGAAAAAAATTGTATTTGATAGTAATGAATATTTTACTTTATGCATTCTAAACTGCATAAAGTAAAATAATAATACAAATAATCAACACAATAAATTTTTTCTCACCCTAAAATATTTTTGTTCTTGCATTTCTAAATGTTCTTTGCTATACTTAAAATCCCAGGACGGTCGCTTTGGCATATCAAGTTCTGATCCAGGAGAAAATACTTCTTCATATGAGATTTCAAGCTCTTCCTTTAAATATAAAACAGGTATTTTAGATTCAATATAACAAGAAATAATGAATAGAATATGAGAAATATGAGAAAAATTGGAATATTAAAATTAAAAAGAGCATACTTCAGGCAATGGATCATATGGTTGTCTTGCAATGGCCATTCTTTGCTTAATGTCTTCTTCCTTTTCTTTTTTAAAAACGAGTCGATATCTAAGAAATAGAAATAATATTTTAATAAAAAGTTCAAAGCGAGCATCTAAACAACAAAGATCAAATTACTATAATACCTATTAGGATTATGTTTGGCACTTGTAGTAGGTTGTTCATTTATTACATCAATATCCTCAAAACTATCTTTCTGTGAACTCACACTTGATACTAGACTGTCATCTGGAAATTGTTTATAAAAATTTAAACTACATTATGATAAAAATTAATAAAATATAATATGATAGTTACTTTCACAAATTAAGGTAAAAATTATTTCTACAATGTGTTTTTGCAAGGAAATACAATTTTTCACATAAAAGAAAAATTAACATCTTTTATCATAAAATTTTATACAAAACAAACTTGATATAAATGTATTCTTATTCTGAAATGGCAAGTATTAAATTCCATTCATATTATAAAAATTTAAAGTGAGGTATAAGGGAAACATTATACTTTTATCACGTTTTACATTTAAAAAAAATT
The DNA here is from genome assembly GCA_037975125.1 of Latrodectus hesperus. NCBI lineage: Eukaryota > Metazoa > Arthropoda > Arachnida > Araneae > Theridiidae > Latrodectus > Latrodectus hesperus. Next base: position 21,546,600 of record JAJQOW010000014.1, read on the forward strand.
TGAGAAAACAGTATTGATTACATTATTTACCAATTGGTTATCAACACACACATCTCTCTCATATACACCATCTATTTTTAACAGTTGTTATTTATTTCAAACCGCAGACAATCGGCTACTACACCCTTAGGTCTTACCTACTGGCACAAAGGCAGAATTGGTCATATCTTATTAAGTGGGACACTGAGCATATGTACCATTGTAACCCTGAGAATGAATGGATCCTCATAAAGTAGGAATAGGAATAAAAAGGACTCTTAGACAGCCTGTCCCCCTCCCAGATAATATATCATTTCACTTGGAAAAGATACCAACTATGACATATTTTATGTGCCCAAGCTGCCATTAGTGAATATGAAATATCAAGACTGATTATACAGCAGAAGTTTTCAATATACATTAAACAAAAGTTTGAGAATAACATTTAGTTTTTTAAAAGAATTCCTTCAAACTAGAAAGGTTTTTTCCCCCATAAGGTTATGAAAAGATAGGGAATACTGCAAATAAATGGGCACAGATAAAATTTTAGTATTTGATTTTATTCACTTTACCAAATTAATAGTTTGTAATTGATTAAAAATTGAGATGTAATGTCAAACACTTAAAAAAAATCTGGTTTGTTTTAATTTATATTTTAAATTTTTGTAATACTGTGACTTGTTGCTAAAAATATTGTTAAAAATTTAAGAGGTGTTCCCTATAACGTAAGAGATTTATAAACTTATTGTTAAGAACTAAGCATTAACAAAATTTAAAAAACAAATATTTTTTAATAACATTCATCCACAGAAACATTACAATACAAGATATGTTGACACTAAAGGACTAATTTTATTCATTGAAACACATTTTACATTTGAATAAAAAATTTTTTTAAGCCATTAATCTCTTAATAAAAGCTTCAAGCAACAAGAAAATCAAGTGTACAGCACATGAAGAATTCCTATGCTAATAGTTTTGACAATAAATGGTTCCCAATGAATGAATTCTAGAAATTTATTTCAAATAATAAAATAAAAAACAAAAAATCACAATTTGAAAAATAAAAAATTTGAAGACAAATTAAAAAAAGAAAGTACAAAATACAATATTTGTAATAAAATAAAGAAATAAATAAATAAATAAGAAAGAAATTGCACTAGCCGTTTTTTTTTTTTCTGGTATCCTTATTTTGACTAAACATTAGCACAGAAAATAATATAAAGTAGATTTTAAAAAAATACAACTGAACATATTTAAATACAATAATTTCTGAAAGAAATGTTAAAGTATTTACATATTGTTGATATTAAAGTGTTTTTATCAATGCAGCATACACTTAAGAAATTTTTTCAATGTTTCACAAAATAAGTAAGAAATGCATGAAAATGAATGAAAAGACATGAATTCAGTGAAAATATCATCAATAATACTGTAATTTAAAGATGCTAAATTATATTCTCAGATAAAGAATGAATAAAACACAAAATATATGATAATATTAAATTAATTACTTTCTAAGAATCAAAACTTCCTAAATTTTTTAAACATGAATAATGAAAATAAATTTTTTTAAAAAATTTCCTATGATGTCAGAATTTTTGTAAGAGGAAAAATAAAATTTTCTCATTATTCAGTTTAATTTCTTTTGTTACAAATTTCCTTATAGCATATTATGTGATTATTATGCAAATAAATTTCCATTATTACATAAATAGAGGAACATTCATGAATCAAAGTAGAATTATAATATTTCTTACCTAAAAATTTATTTTGATTTATGCTTTTATTTTATATTTTTCTTATTTACTGATTAGCCATATATCATAAGGCAGGGGTATCTTAAGTGGGGTATGCAGAAAATTTAATCAAGTAAACTACTTTTCTCTTTAAAATACTTTATAATAATTTTGCATTCCTAAAATAATAACTTAGAAAAACAAAGTTAGGATTAAATTTATTTTAAATGGTGACTTTAAATTAAAGAAGCCACAGAATTCTGCCTTATTCTCTAGAAACCAAATCATTGTAATCAATGTGCAATATAACTGTTTAACCCCTTAATTGTCGGGGGCTATGTGAAGAAATTTTTGCTTCATGGTGGCAACATAGTTTTGGCATTCACTGCAATGCAAATTTTTCCTCCTTTAAAGCTTGTCAAGAATACAAAAGCCCCTAATTCTTGATGAGACGTATTTCCGTGTTACCCTAGACCACCTGATAATAATCACATTCTAATGACTTCAATCGGGGAAGTCCATCAATCGCTGTTAGCTCAAGAAAACAAAATGTGCAAGTAGTTTACTTTATGAATGTTCAGCTCCAAAATTTTTTTCATGTCCCTATTATAATTTTTATTATGCTACATTTTTTTCAAATTATTATCACAAAACTTAATTTATTTTTAAGCAGTGTTTGTATTTAAAATCTAAAATAAATAAAGAAATATATGATAGCTATCATAATGAATATCATATCATTATAATTTTTAAAATATTATTTTGCCTTATATATATATATATATATATATATATATATATATATATATATATAATCACTTCAATAATTTCTTTTTATTAAAAATCAGAAATTTTTTTAATTTCCCAGATAGTAAAAAATGCAATGATTTTAAATAGCTGTAATATGTATCTTATTTTCTGTTTTATATTAATTGGTTTTAATAATAGCAGATACTTTTCAAAATCAATATTTTATTTTTAAAATCATCAAATAATCTTTCAAAATCATTAAAAGAAACACTTCTGTTGCTTTAATACATGCAAATTGAAGAATTTTGACAAAATTGCATTTTTTCAATAATTTTAAAAAATAAAAAGCTAACGTAATTGCCTAACAATAGACTTCAGAGTATATAGTAAGCTACTGACTTTAGTTGAAATTTTTGTGAAACATTTTGAATGTAAGTATTATATATTTTTCATATTAAATTCTTCATACTGAAAGATTTCAGTTTCCAATTATGTAAAAATATAACATCCATACAAGAATCCGTGTTATTATATATCTTTCAGTATTTCTTAAATTGTTTTGCACAAATATTAAAATGAAAGTATCTCTCCCCTGAAAACTTGTTTTTCAAAAGGAGAATAAAAGCAAAAATATGAAAACAAAGAAATCTCTTAACACTATTGTTTACAATAGTATTCTAATAATTCAATATTTAGTATAGAACATGTCAATATCGCATTTTTTTTGGCGTATATTAGTTCTACATTAAATATTTTTTCCTTCTTAGAACTATAACTACTTTGACATGCAAATTCATTAAAAATGGTAAATTTAGAGAAATATTTTTTTTTTTGAAAAAAAAAAAGTATTTTAGTAAAATAATGATTTAACTTTCTTCTTCTTTTGATGATGTAAAATAAAAATATTTAACTACTTTTGAATTGAATAATCAATTTTTTTTACATTTTTAAACAGTTTTGATTAAAGAGGTAAATATTCACAAAATTAATTTTTTAAGCATAAATTCACTAACCAGAAATATATTCTTTATCCACTTTTGACAGTATTATATTTGCACTAAAGTTAACCTAGTTAAAATACATATCATAATTTATTAATTTATCACAAAGATAAAATTTATTTCCTATGTTAGAAACATCTTATTGAAAGTCAAATTATTTAGCTTATTATTAGAATTAAGTCATTGTACTCTGTTTTCGAAAACACACGAAAAGAATAAAAAAAAAGCCGTAACATAGTGCTTATATGAAATATTCTGTTTTAAGGGGGTAAAAGTATAATATTTAGTGCAATGCTGTTAGATATTGAAGTATATAAGAAATAAAGCGTAATACTTAAAATGTAATCATTAAATTAGTAAAGGAAAATATTTTTTTGCATGATACAGGAAATTTCATATTTCCAGAAATTTGTAGGCAACTTAACTCTTACTCAATGATTTTAAATTATATTTACGAAATATTAGGTTAAAATATCCTTAATTTTACAAAAATATTTATTAAAATAATTTTGAACCTCACAATAAAAACATTAAATAATTTAACATGTTCTCCGATATTTTCCTTACACTGAAAAAGGTTTGGGATTACTACATTCAAACATTTCTTAAATATTTAAGGAGATATTTTTAGTAATTTTTCTGAAATTAGCAATTAATATCATTTGCCAGTCCTATATCAAAATTTAAATTTAGAGAAAGTTTGAATCAAAATGAAAATTTTCTTGCTAAAAATAGTAGCTTCCTTGTAAAGTTATAGATCTTAATCGTAACAAAATAATATAATTTTATGTAGAATATAGAGTCACACAATTCCCATTCTAAAATACTTATGTAATAGGATTTATTCCTTCTTTTTTTGTAATTACCTTGATCTAGGCATTGTAAACAATGGTTGAAATATGTGCACTGAAAATTTGAATAATGTGAAGCTATCAACAATATGAAAAATTTCAAAACATGTGTAGTCAAATTCTCAAGTAAACAGGAAATTAATGCACATGTAGTTGATTCCAAATTATTAATAAGTAGAATGAATATAGCAGAAAGATAGATTGGTGTTTCTGATTATATCAATTTGACATCAGGATTGACAAATTTCTAACTAGTGGAACTTGAGAATTTTCAAATTCCGTGGGAAATCGATAAATGTAAATTTAAATTAAATGTAGCATTGATATAGTGGATGCAAATTTCCAATCAAGTTACCGTGGAAACATCTGTCTGATGATTCCAGGTGAGCGTGTCAATAAATCGCCTTCAGCTGGCCAGAACAAATTATTGAAATCCCATATTGTCACTTCACTATTTTTGTTTGCATATATATATATATATATATATATATATATATATATATATATATATATATATATATATATATATATATATATATATATATGCAAACAAAAATCGATATATATATATATATATTATATAGGAGTGCTGTTTCACTATCAAAAATTGTATATGTGAAAAAATTACAGGTTTACGAATATTACGTCTGATTCAAGCAGTGAAGAAGAATTTTATTTTTATGATGAAGATAACTCTTCGGACACGGACTGTGAATTCGATAATCTTTCTGGGATTCGTAATTGGTACCCAGTTGAAAGTTCAGCAGTTCCCATTTTTTGTCAATATTTTATAAATCATATAAGCATTTAAAATGATAATTCTAGTAACAAGTTAATCAATATATAAACTAAAATTATGTACATTGTAAAATTAATTAAAACATGAGGGATCACAAAGATTAATTATTTGCAGCACAAAATATAATAATCTAATTTTAATAAAATGTAACTATAAAAAGTGAAAGAACAACGTACAAAATTCCTTGCAAAATTGTTTAAAATAAATTCATTCAAAAGTTTAAAAAATAGCATCTAATTTATTACTTTTTTATGCCTTCTAATTTTAAGCAAAATGTTAACAATTTCAGATTTCAAATTTTTGAACAAATAGTAATAAAGATTTCTTATATTTTATCCTTGTTGCAAAGTTACATATTCTCATACTATCAAGTTTACAACTAAGCAAATATATATATATATATGTTATACAAAGAAAATAAAAATTTTAATAATTTAAAAACTTGATAAAAAAGTGAAAATTAGTATTATATACGTTGTTTATATTTATAAGTTGCTTATATTTTCAATAGTTAGATAGCCAATTATGAAATCTAAATGTAAATAAATATAGAAAAGAAAAACGTAATTAGGCGTTGCTTCCTTGAAACACTTTCGATTTTTGCTTGCATTAGTTAAATCAACTGTAACCGTTCAGTAAATAAGTTCCCCAGCTACAATTTCACGGTAATCAGTCAATTTTAGGGGTTGAATTTAAAGCATCGCATTAAAGCCAGTTGCCCCTACCAAAGGGCTCATGATAGCTGGAAAACGCACAGAAATTTTTGTCCAAGTTATCTCGGATTAGCAGTTTGAGGGGTTAAATGCAATGTAGTTGTAACGGTTAGTGAAGTCATGTGCCATTGTAGAATGAACTTGACTGTAATTATGTGCAAAGTGTGATGTGTATTACAAAATGTTTTTATTATTATTGAGTTTATAAACAATTCAAAAATGATTACAAAAAACATTTTTCAAAGAAGTTGTAGATTGAATATTCCAATTGTAAATCTAATTCAAGCATATATCCAGAAAATGGCATTTAACTTATAATACATAAATTACAATATTAGAAAACATTAAGCAATAAAATTTTTAACTATAAATGAGATTCTAAAAATCTGAAATTAGAGTTAAGGTTTAAAGTTGAATTTAGAATTTAAGTTTACCACATCCTACACATACATTGTTATGAAATAATTTCCAATGGCTACATGAAACTGTGGATTTTAACAAGACACGGAAAAACAAATGATGTGGAAGGAAAAATCAGAAAAAGGATCCTTAGAAATGTTTCCTTCATTACATAATTTTGCTTTGGAAAAGTGATGCAAAAGTAGAACTAATTAAAAGGCATATTTTGGCACTACAAAATGAGCAATCTAAGGTTGTAGTGCAGCATTTTCATATCTACTCCTAAATAGTCTTTCAAGAAAATTCTTCAAAAATAGTAGCTGCATTTACATATTCCAAGAGAAGCGCACCTGGTAAACTTTCTAAGCACTAGCCCTGATACGAGACAAGATAGAATCTTAGGAGCCAGCAGAGGCCCCCCTGGCCGGATTTCCAATTTCCGTACCAAGCACTGCAGTTATCTCAGCAACCTAAATTATATTACTTTTAGCATAATATGCTGATTTCAAAATCCTGATCACCTTATTTTAAATTTCAAGTATAAAAATCTTGAATATTTAATTATAATTGCTTACTACAGAAATATATTAAAATACTAAAAACTATAAAATAATTTCACAAGGATTACATATTAAATATAAGGTAAATACAGTAGGAGACAACCTGGTGATAAAATTGAATCAGTAATGTAAATAGGAAACATTTTCATGAAAACTTGGGATCTTAATTAAATGGGCAGTGGCACCCAACTTAAAATAACATCAGTATAATGCACTCTACCATGGACACAGCTGGGTAATAAAATGAAATTTATGATGTAAATAGAATACATTTTAACAAAAACTCATATTTTAATAAACAGTTCAGTGGCACCCATTTTAAAAAACATGAGAGAAAATGCAATCTAGCCCTGAAGAGAACGGGACAATAAAGAAAAATCAATAATGTAAATAAAATTAATTTTTATAAAAACTTGGGTTCACAATTCACAGAAAAAACAAAATACACATGAGATAATTCTACATAATACTCAAAAAGTTACATTTCTCAGCAATTTGAATTGAATAACTTATAAAGTAAAAGTACTCATCCAATTATTACTTACAGAAGAATTAAAAAAAAAAAATGCAAATTTAATTTATGATTATTCACACCTCTCCCTTCCTAAACACTAATAATAAAATTCAAAATTTTCAATTTGATATGCTTTCAAAATAAAATATAACTTCAAATACTTAAATTGTGACTTACAACTTTAACACTTAAATTTCAACCATAAATTTAAAAACATGCATCAAGTGTTACAAAAAATCTCAAGCAAATTTTTTGCATGCTCACTTCAGGTTACATCATAAACTCACAAAAATACATTATGGCGCAGGAAACCCATGTGGGCATTTATCGTCGAGGCGGCTTATAGGATTTAGCTTAAAGAAAAATTACTATGTCAATCTGCTTTGTTTATCAATGATTGAGATAGATCCTAGAACTTACTGCTCTGAAGAATGCTATCCTATTGCAAGGCCATAGTAAACCCCTATACTATACATTTAAATCTTTTTAGGTAATTTTGTATAATTGATTTGTAAATCATAATAATAAAATAATAGAATCAACATGGTTCATGAATTCGTTTTCTGGAAGATTTAAAAAACACATCTTCCCATTAGTTTAAGCTCAGTTAAACAGCATAAAAGAAACGACAGTATCTGACTTTAAACAAAAAACTATAATTGGTGGATTAGAAAATAGAGTATCCAGATTTAGTATGCATAGTACTGAATGTAATTCAAACATTTGGATTTATCAACTTGTCAAATAGCAGTTTCTTCAAAGACAACAGTTAAAAACAAATATAGCAATGAATCAGAATTCCATCCATAGAGGAAAATGGCAGATTTTTCAAAATTAGCCAAAAAATGCAATTATATACTTATTTATTATAGTATTTTAGTTTCTAAATAATATTAAACAAAAATCATGTTATAAATTGTTACACAAAATTTTAAAATTTTTTATAGTATAAAAGTGAAACTTTGTTAAATGAGGTTTCTATTTCTTTTCTCTCCCTTTCTTTTTAACAAGTTTCATTCAGATGTAAAATTTTCTTTAAAATATATCATGCAAAAAACCAATCATGTAATACAGATATTGATTTTACATATAAATTCAAAACTTAAAATAAAAAATTACTATTATAAAAGAAAATGTTACTTTTGGATTTTCTTTTATGATAGTAATTTAGAATAACATCATCATATAACAATTTAATGTTTTACTTTTTATTTATATTTTTTACAATAAAAAGAAAATAATTTTTAAAAGTTAAATGGATGACTTTAACTGTGTTGGAAATCATTTTCATTTGTCTTCCAAATATCAAAAGAATGAAAATTATAAAAAAATTAAAAATTCAGAATCTCTGTAAAAATTAAAATATTATTAGATTATATTAAAAAAATAATTTTTTTCTGTGAAAATTTATGGAATAGATTACAAAAAGTTAGTATAATTTCATTTTTATGACAAAATATATTTGTAAGGAACATTGCCTTTCTTATACTGAATTTGTTATTTGAAATAATATTTTAATAAAACCTCAACTTTTTAAAATAATTTTATCTTAATTATAAAAATTGCAATAAAATTTAAGTTACCTGAATTATCAATCTGAAATTTGAATTTAAAATCTAGTAAATAAAAAGTTTGAAAATTCCAAAGACATATAATGCTATATAACGTTTACAGTCCATGGTAGCAAAATTGATTGTATTTAAGTACAAATGACTCAAATAATCATACATCTACAGCACTATCATAATAGTATTTATTGTTGAGTTTACAGATTATTGAGTTTATTTTTCTCAAGTCACAAAATTATTAACAAACTGATGACACAAGAAAAATAAACTCAATAATTAGTATTTTATGTTAATATACATGTATATAGATATAATTAAGCAAACACTTTTTTGATTAATAAGAAATAAATTTAACAAAAATGGATTATTTATCATGATTAAAACATATGTTAAAATTCTGGGTAACTATGCAGGTTTGACAAGATTTCCAATGTTTACAACATACACTGCATAGTTATTTTGCCAATCTACATTACATCACTTCGTGAAACATTCTGGTAGCAAAATATTGACCACACTCATTTTAATATTTAAAATTTGCAATTCCATGCTATTTTAATTTCAATATTAAAGTATGATATTCCATTATAATTACTCATAACAGAAGTATCAAAATACTAATAACTGGAAACTAATTTCCCATAGATTACATAGTAAATATATATATATAAACTAAGTATCATTACAGTCTATCAATGGGTAACAACCATGCAATAAAGCTAAATCTATAACATAAATGAAATGAATTTTTATGAAAACTCAAATTTTAATTAACTAGGTAGTGACAACCACCTTTAAAAAAATTTAGCGCAGTGCAATCTATTCCCAATTTAAACTGGGTAGTGGCACCCACATTAAAAACAAACTTCAGTGTAGTGCAATATATTTTTCATTATTATACAATGTGACAAAACAGAATGTTTTAAGACTGGGGGGGGTGCCATTACATTTCATAAATTAAAAACAAATTACAATAAAGCCATTAAACATATTAATTTAAAGTTCAAATTACTAAAATATTACTTTAAATTATCATAACTTAAAATACATTCATAAATTGAATGAATTTCCTAATACAGCATTATTTTATGAAGTCTTCCTATATAAATAATTTTTGTGGCTGATGAGAAAACTGAATATGCTATTAAGCCTGTACCAATAGATAGGTTTTTATCAAACAGTTAATATTAATGGAAATTTTCTTTAGATTTCATATCAGCTCTTTATGAAATAAAAGTTGTTTCTTTTATCAGAATTTGAAAATATTGTATAAGTATTTTAATAAGACTGATTATTCATTACACTGAGATTTTCTCATCTAAATTTTATATTTCGCACTGATAACATTTCATTGGGTATTCTTCATAAGAAAGTTATTATTAAAATTTTCTTTAACATTCTTAGAATACTTATGTGACAGGTTAAACAATAGAACTTGATCACACTAAAGTACAATTAAATTGAGTACATTATAACTATATCATCATTTGTGCAAACTTTAAACTAATAAATAGAGTAGTATTTAATATGAATTTTGATAGCATTTAAGATATTTGTTGCATTTATTTTATTTGGTTTTGAATTTCTTTATTTTTTACATTTCTATTAGAAAATATAACAGAATAAAATATAAATAATTAAATCAATTTAATACACAATTAATGAATATTTCATGTACCTGTTTTTGTGTCATCCTGCTTCCGTTCTCGTCGTTGCTGGAGTTGCATTTTCTTTTGTTTGGCACTAAAAGGTACTTTTCTTTTACCTTGAGGCATCCTAATGGGATAAAAAAAAACATTTGAAGTGAAAAATTAAAATCTTCACATTATGAGAATAATGATAATATTCTGAATTCTCTTGACATATGAAATACAAAATATAAGTGTAAAACATAATAACAAATAATAAATATACTGAAGAAATACCTTGATTATTAAGTTTTTTCACACACGTATTTCACAAAATAAAATTCAATTCCGATCTTGTTTCTTTTCTAATTTGGTAATTTGTACTTGATAAAACATACGGCTGGCACAATGTTTGTAGAATTTCCCTGTCTGCTTTTTTTAAAACTGAAGTTCTGCTCATTGCAACTACAGAAATTTTGTTTCTTTGAAAAGTTCATATTAATTTTGATTAATATATTTGAAGAGCTGATTCTAATATGAGAAAAATGTTTTATAGATGAATAGTTAAGCAGATAAAATGCCTTCATCAACTAAAAATAAAGATTCTACTGCTTACTGCATTTTCTTTTTAATTAAATATATAGAAAAGTTTCCGGTTTGATTAACTGTAACTGAGTAAGTTATAAACAAAAGCAGAAGAAAAAGAATGAGCAGTTTTTATTTTCCTTATTATGTTTTGAAAACATTTTCTGTAGAATCATTACGTGAAAAATTTTTTTTAATTTTTTTTAACATTTAAATTTTAAAAGAAAAATTTGTTAAAAAGTAAATAAAATGCTCTGAAAGTTTATTATATTCTTGAAATTTGAAGCTTTTATTACTTGGTAATGCAGAATGTACATGAGAACTAAAACTTTAAAATGGAATTTCATTTCTCCATTGAAGAAATTCTGCCTGGTCGAATAACTATTGTAGAATCCGAAGATTTGAATCCAGTTTTGAAAATTTATGATTTGGATTTATTTAATGAGAGCAACAGAAAGGAAGAGAAGAATTGGATTTGTAATTTGTCATCAAGTATAATTTGGGATACTGAATTGCGAAAGTAATTCTGAATATTAAAATGCTACTACAGCATTACTTCCCTTCTCTATTTTTCATATATTTTTATTTTGATATTGGAAAATTTCTTTCCACAGGAAGAAAGAACACTTAGAAAATGTCATTGATAAAATGGGTCTTGCATCGGCTCAAGTAGGATTTTTCTATCTTATTAATATAATTTAAAAAAACATTATTCCTATTTCGCAAATTTATATTCTTTACAATTTGGAAAAAATGGCAACATTTCAAACTGTTATATTCTAGAAATTACATAATGATTAATTTGTTTGGTAATGATATAAATGTGTTTTTTGAAAAAAATTAAGTGTCTTAATTTTTTTTACATAGTATACTTTTATTGTTTGGAACTAGTTGATATTTAATACCTTAAAGTATTAATATGTGTATTCATTTAAATATTATCTGGGTAAAGAACTTATTTAGTTATTAGTATTGAAATGGATATAAAAATCCAGTTTTGGTATAGATACATCTTGTAATCAGTAATTACTGATTGTCCTTAACCCAAATTTATGTTTGCTTGTAAACTAATATTTTTTCTTGTTTACTGAATAATTTTAAATTTATTCCAGCTAAAGGAATTGGAGTGTAAAATTGTACCAGTTTGAAGAGATGTATGAAATATCTTATTGAATAAAAAATGATGAGTAATTTCATCAATTCTGGAATAAAAATGACTTTAATAAGCAAAACATATTTCTCTTTTGTAATATGAAATGTAAAACTATGAAAGACAAAGAAATTGAGCTCTTTAAAAATGTATACTTATAAATTTCAATTAGTCATTTTATAAACCTTAGTCTATACTTGACTAACTTAAAACATTTTAGAATGTTAGAAACTTTGTATATATCTACTAGCTAAATTGCTCAGGTTTTGAAAATAGACAATAAAATTCTGAAAGGTGTATGAACAAAAGGATGGATCCTGCAAAAAGTAATTAGCTGATATATACTGTGATAAAACACATTAAAGGTTTCCCCATAGTTGAAAATCATATATAGTCCAGAAGGAATGTAATTATTTCATAAATTATGTATTTATAAAAATATTTAAATTTGTATTTGGAAAAGTTGATATTCTACCTCTTGCTATAGATTTTTTAGTTCTATTTCTAATTTTATTACCAACTGAAATTATGTGATTTCTTTAATTTTAGACTTTGAATATTGCAGTTTTGATTTGTACTTTTTATTTACTTTCCATAGTAAAGCTTCATGACAAAATGTTTGAAAGTTAATGTTATGCAATTTAAAAGAATATATATTGGAAAACATAATAAAGCAAAATTTGAAACAATTATAAAATTTGACATATCTATACATGCCTGATCAGTTATAGCTAAGTAATCATTTTTTATGTATTTTATAATTAAGCAATTCACACTTTTGAAAAACCTGTGTTGTGTTATTGGGTAGAGGTTTGTAACTGAGCAATAAAGCTAAATCTATAGCATGAGTTACCTCAGTTTTCATATTACTCACTCTCTGATATTAGTTTATATTATGGTCCCCATCATCTGTGTAAAATAACTAAAGCCAAATATCCGGGCATCACTTTGGATACAAAGTTAAGTTGGAATAGCCAATCTGTTGAAGTAATAGACATCTGAAAATCCAGAAGTAAACTGCAAAAACACCTTCACCATTTGGGTTTGAAGGACTCTCCGATCTGCCCTTTTTGTGGACTATAGAACATGACTGGTGACCACCTTAACACTTGCCCTGGGCTTTCAGACGTTGCAGTTAGAAATTCTGCGGAATATGACTTTTCATTCACCTGAAGATTGTATTGGGCTGCCCGACTGAGACTGACGATTGAAAAACCAAGGTCGGGCATAGGATAAAAAAAAAACATTACTCAGTCTTAATTAAGTAAGCAATGGTACATATTTATAAAAACTTAAATGGCATAGATGTGATTGAAGATTATTTAATCTTTGAAAAATAATACTGAAATAATTAATCAGAAATTTTAATTTCCAGGTATTTCTCTTCCCAAATGATACAGAATTCAAGAATTTCTTGCACTCACTATAGAATCATTATATTATGACTATATAAACATCATAATAAATTAATTTTATTTGAAATAAAATGATAATTTCTGATATGTATGTATTATCCATTTTTACCAAATTTATAAACTTAGCCAAAATGCCATATGTTGCTAATAATGATTCTTAACAATTTTTCTTATTTTGTATTCTTATTTGTTGTTTGATTATGATTTCTTATTTTGTGCTTTAATTTTTTTATGGAAAAATTATCAAAATTTTTTACTTGCCATGCATGTAAGAAAAAGTAGTAGACTGTTTCCAAATTGATGAGATCATTCCATTAAAAAAATAATTAATAAGCGTGTTTCAATGGACACAAAATGGTTCTTTATTTAAATTTAAAAGCAATGGATATGTAATATCAAAGAGTGTAACGCAGATATTAATTTTTATAGAACTTGTTTTGAAGTATTAAAAACTATGTGACTCTGCTAAGATTCATTCATATCTGGTTAAAGGAATCAATTGAATGGTGAAGAAATCAATTGGATTTAGAGGATATAACTGTGATTGTTTGGATAAAGTCTATGCATAGCTTTTTGTTAAAATCCTAGTATACGTAATGTGTTTAGTTAAATTTAAAAAATTGTTACCAATGCCAATATTACAAGATTTCGAAATACAAAATATCTAAAAAGCAATAATCCCTGAATATTGCTAATTTAACAACATGCCATGGTAAAATTGCACTTTTCAAAATCCTGATTACATACACTCTCCAACTATGAATATTGCAATCTTGTGCTATTTTAATTTTCAAATATTGAAATTTTTAATATTTCATTATGTTTATCTACTAAAGAACTACCAAATTTAAGGCTACAAACTTAACACATATTTTTTGAAACAAATTTAAATTTTTAAAAGTCAATGCTATTATTCGTAACTAGGCAATGAAATATAATTATATATAATCAATTTTTTTAATTTTTATTAATTAAAGAAATTAATAATAAGTGTTTAATTAAATAAATCTTTAATCCAGTAATGGAAATGTCAGCAATCTTGTGAAATCCATCTAGTCATGCATATTAAGATTTGCCGACCGATGTCATAGTGATTAGTGTTCCTGACCTGTGAGTCCTGGGTTCGAATCCCGGTTCGGGCATGGATGTTATTTTCTCTCTATGTTTCTCTGTCCTTTCTTCTGAGATGAAATATGAATGTGGTCCACTCTATAAATGGGTTTGTAGTGATATGGCGGGGCCAATGTTACTCGCTCCTGTGACTTGGTTTACAGGTGCCTACTAGGTAATGACAAATGAGTAGCAATTTCTGACCATGTTGTGGCAAAGGGTTAGTCACCTAAGTGCCTGCCATTATTTAAAAAGAAAGATTAAGCGGCCTTTTTTCCAGAAAAAGGAAATGCCTAAGGACCTGGTAAAACTGGAAATTGACAGAAATCTCTTTTAGAAATAGTAAAGCTTGTTGGCCGATAGTTGCCAGAAGAATGGATCTCCAGCTGAATTTGTCAAGAAACAAATTAGTTCTGTATAGTTAGAGTTCCAAATAGAAAAGCAAGTACTTTTTTGAAGAGATAAAGCAAAATTTTGAAAAAAGGATTCACCATTTTTTTCCTCATAGACAAATTGATAGACACAAATTTTGAACATTTTGAGGTCAATCACAGTTATAACTTTGTTGACTGGTCCCATACACAGATTATCAAATGACTATGTAATTGGCAAATTGATGAGAAAAAGAACATCATGGAACTGTATGACACTACTTAGATTCATATTTATGTGATGTTATCTTCTTAAAAAAGATTCATTTGTTGCTATTTTGAATGCTATTAAAGAGTTTGGGCACTGAAATAACCATCATCAAGGTTCTCTGAAATGAAGTAGTACTTTTTTAATTACTCAATTTTCGTTAAAATAAGGAATTTCAAATAATTGTTATTTGTAGTTACATTTGGCTTTGCTGTCAGTTCTTTCATTGGTCTTTTATTACTGGGCAAGATAATATGCAAGTTCTGAATTTCATTTCAACAAAAAAAATCTATGAAATGTACTTAATAAATTCCTAAGAAGATACATTAAGCTGAAGATATATTTAATGTGCTTTGCAGTGAAGCACTGTATGTTATATAAAACATTAATTGAGGACATAGAATTTAAGTACTTAGATTTTTTACCAAAATTTCAGATAAGACTGGTAAAGTTAAAAAAATCCCAGTGCATATGAAAAGTATAAGGAATGAAGTGTATTCCTTCATATCTATTTTCAGTGCATCATAATTATTTTTAACCACTGTTACATGAAGCACATAATTTTTTTTATTAAATTTAAAAATACAAATATAATTAATTTTTGAAATAAAGAATACTGTTTCCATTTTTCTTTTCTTGTTATATATATGTAAACTTAGATTAACACAAAATATATACTAAGCATTATTTAATTTTTATAGTTGAACTTTAATTTTCTTACCTATGATGAATTATAAAAGAGATGTAAACCCAATTGCAGTATCTAAACATCCATTGTTGTAGTTAATAACAGTCTAAAACAAATTTATGTGATCAAATCTCAAAAATTTATGTTGATAATAAATTAATAAAGTGATCTTTCCAGTGTACACAATCTTTCTATAATTAGCAATTTTCTTACCAAATAGATCAATATTATAAGTAACTATATCTGCATAAATCTCAAAGAATTTTTTAGAAATCCTTAATCTCTATTTTTTTACTTCTTTTTACTAGAGACATACAATTTTCTTTTTGTGTATATTCTATTTGTCTTTTTCATGTCATTGATTGTGAACCATAGTCATAATTAGGTAATATCTGAACTAAATATATTCCATCTTATTTTATTTAAATGAAATTTTTCATTCATTGGTAGTTTAATTTGCTTCAAATTACAAGTATACTTTGAATTTAGTTTTTTTAATTATTGGTAATCGATCTATGGTATTAAAATGGGTAGTTATTTGTGTGTGTACTAAATATTAATTTGTAAAGCTAAATCCAATTATGAGAATTTGGAGTTAGTAATCAAATACAATCTTTGCTTTGAGCATAGACCAAAATTATATTTTGAGGTATGACTAAGTATCTATAGTATTAAAGTGTATTGGTTGTTTGCTGTATTCATCTGAAATAACTTGAAAATATTAGTATGTTTTTCAGCATTCAAGTAGATTAAAAAATTGCTATTTGTCACAAGAAGTCAAATAATTTAAATCATCATTTGTATATTAAATGTATTTTTATAGAGGTATAAAAATTATCTTGCACTTTTTAAAACTTCATTATTAAAAATTATATTACATATGATTAATTATTACTTTAGCCTATGATATTCTATTCTAAATTTCTAGGCTCAAAGCTTGCGTTCACCAATAACGACATTCAAGAAACTGCTTAATTCAAATCAGCAGAAGATTTTTATTATTCGAGATACAGAAAATTTAAAGTAAGTATGCTATATATATACATACACATTGAAAAGCTATTGATAATTAATTAAATTAAATTTGCATTTTGAAAATAAGGAAAAAGTGATAAAATAAATTTTTTATGTTTATTGAAATACATTTGCTTATTGAAGAATATTCATGTCTATTGAAAAAGATTTATGGAGAGCATTACTAGATTTGAGTATAAAATCTTAATATAGAATACAAAAGATCAAAATTGATTCACCTTACACACTTGATATAATTATAATTGAGTTTTTGCTATTTTTTATCTAAGAAAGAAATTGTTTCATTTTTGTTCTGAAAAGGAGAATAATACACATAGATTAATATACAATATGGCTATAATTGCAAATTTTATCGTAAATTTCAATAAATAGTTTGGTGGATTTAATCTACGGGAAAAATGCATACAGAAGTACAATGATGCTAGAAAGAACTACCTTGACTATTTCTAATTTTAATGATGTAAGTTTATAAAAAAATTTTTAGATAAACCTTGTTCGGGAAAATATTTTCTTAAAGTATTACCTATTCTTTTTCATTTATTGTTGATCAGGGTTATTTCCTCTTATATCAAGTATTTTATTCTTTCTTTATCTGTCATGGAATTAAATGTATAGACAATTGCTGATTATTTTTGTGTTTCTTTTTACTGCCAAAGTAATAATTTTATATTTTATTATATTGAATGAAATTTAAAAAAAATATTATTGAATTACAAATTCCTATTATGTTGGTAAAATGGATAAAGTTGTTTTTAATTATGTTCTTGTGGTTATAAATCAGTGGTTAATATTTAATCATAAAAGATTTATTTTCTGCTTTATTTAACAAATATACATTTCTTAAATTAATAAATACATCTATTAAATGTCAGAAAAAACATCTATAAAAATATTCAGTTTATATTTAGTTACATTTTATTATTTATTATATTTAATCTTAATTAAGTGCAATCTACTTTCCTGGATAAACTCATAACTATTTTGCATTTTGATAATTTCACTTACCAAAGACTGATCGTACTCAAATTTCAACTTTGCAATTGCAAGCAAATTTAAATTTCATATATTCCATTATAATTGCTTACTACAGGTGTACTAAAATACTAATACTGTATTATCTGCAGTATTTTTTTTCAAGTAAAAAAAAAAGTGTCGCATAATCCGGGGCATTTTATGGCAAATATTTAAAAAGTATATAGGCTGATAATGTGGTACCAAAAAAATAAAGAAAACAGAGTATGATTAAAAATATAATAAATTGTACAAAAAAAATATTTATAAAGAAAAAGATCTGTTTGGGTTCACTTAAACACAAAGTGTGATAAACAGATGAAAGCACAACATCAATCAAGATACAAAAAGAATCTTGTAAAACTTATCAATATTTTACTTTTTAATAGAGCTTTTAAAACAATGTTAGATATATTTTAAAAATAAAATGTATTTGTTTCGTTAATAATTAAATAAAAGAAATGGATTATTTTCGAACTGCACTTTGGATAAATTTTTTCTTTTGTACCGCTCATTGTTTGTTTTTCACTTTACAATAACATGTTTATCGCCATTTTTTATTTGCTTTCCCTCTAGCTTTTAATTTAAAATCTGCTCTGTAACTTAAATGTTTTCACTGCCATGTAACAATATATGAATTTACATTCTTCTAGAGTGTAAACATCTTAGGTCAAGACAGAAGGGGAAATGAGGTTAGCCAATTGCAACTACAATATCATTTCTGTGAACCAAATTTGTTCTTGAATGTAATTGGACTATACTGATCATAGTTTTAATAAATAAGATGGGTCATGACACCATCTATTATTTTATGAAACATATTTACATGAGCACATGCACATGAGCATTTATTTCAAAATTTTATTGTAAGTTTTTCTGATGGAGAATATTTTTTATCAGATTATCCACATTGTTGTATAATGAGCACAACAAAATTCTAAACTTTTTTAACACATAATCTGCAGATTATGTGCAGGAATATACTGTAACTAGAAATTAATTTCCCAAAGATTATATTGTAATAAATATAAACTAAGTATCACAGTGAACAGCAGGTGAGGACCAATCAATAAAGCTAAATCAGTAACATAATAAAGTGTATTTTTTATGAAAGCTTGAATTTTAATTAACTAGTTAATGGGGCATACCTTAAAAAACTTCAGTGTTGTGCAGTCTACCACAGAGACAATCAGGAAATAAAGCTAAATTCATAACATAAATGAACATTTTATAAAAAACTCAAATTTTAATTAACCAGGCAGTATCACCCACCTTAAAATATCACAGTAGTGTGATCTAATCCCAATTTAATATGGGAAATAAAAAATCTAAAATACAAAGAAACATTCTTATAAAAACTTGTGGTTAGGGCATCGGCCTTCCGTCCGGTAGCTTTCACCTGTAATAACTGCAGAATTAAAAAATGATAAAGAATTTGTTAAATGAATGATATTATAATTTTTATGAATATTAGAAAATGTTTGTATGATTTTCATTTCATCAGAAAAAATTATTCCTTTGATATATTATGATTGAAATATATTAATCTGTAAATTAGAATATTAGTTTCGCAAATTACTTTTCCTTACTATTGCTAAAAGTATTGTTGAATAATATTATTTAAGCTTTTAAAAACACTTACATATTTAGATGACAATATGTTTAAAAATTATACCCTTTAAATTGTGTGTGTGTGGGTGAAAGAGAGATGGAGAAATGCTGATAAATTGAAGAAAGGTATAATATCGTAAATTGAGATTTTATTATGAATTAAAAATAATTAATTCTAAATTATAGTAATTAAAAAGAAATTTAAAATATGATTTTAACTTAATCTGCTATAAAATAAATTTTGATATATTTTTAATTATGTAGTTTTATTTATGCTTATATTTTAGAATAAAATTGGATTTTTCATTGTTTTTATATTCACAAATATTTTTTTAATTTCATTGGATTAATAAAATATTGATATTTAAATAAAAGCACTCTACAGTCATTTTTAAAAATACGTTTACTATAGTATATTTAAAATATTATTAAATGCTATTGTATAATAATGAATTGTGCACTTAACACAAATAAAAATCACTTTTCCTGTCACATTACCTTAGGTTTTTCTTGCTGTTATTTGTTATGTTCATACCAAAATCTTTTATACACTAATTACTTGTGAGTGACGAAATAAACAGTATAGTAACTGATTCTATGTTTTTAAGTTGCTAAAAAATTTCTTTATTTGCAATTTTAATAAAAGGATTTCTTTTTTTTTCAGTTTTGTCATTGGTATACTAAAAATTGGAATGAAACGTCTTTTTATCTGTGATGATGTTGGTGCTCATCATGAAGTAGATGCAATTAGTATATTAGATTTTTATATCCATGAATCAAGACAGCGCTGTGGTTTTGGTCATGAAATATTTGAGTTTATGCTAAAAGTAATTTTTTTTCATATTTTAAAATATTTAAACTAATTATTAAAATAACTTTAGTAATGTTTGCATAATTTTATTATATGAAGCATTTACATTAAATTTAAATTAAATAGTGAAATGAGTGTGTTAAATGTTAATGTGACAATTGGTATAAAATATAATAATTTCTATAAAATTCAGCATTTTACTCATATTTTTACTGATAAATTAGTAGTGAAAAATGTAAAATTCTTTTGTATTCTAAAATATTTATGAAATCTGATTTCGCCAAAAATATAAAATATCTTAATGTCTCATGAAATTATATTATATATTGCATAAATTTATTTCCTATAAAAGTCAACTTTTAATTTTATAAATGAGTCTTACAATGTCTTAAAATAATTTAAGTAATGTTGATTATTAATTCAAATTTAATCCGTAATGAAAAGGTAAAAATACTAAATTAATGCTTTAAATTTTTTTTCTGATTTTATATTCTTATATATATATATATATATTCTAAATATTTTTATTTGCATTGAAAACAATTAAGAGTAAGCAAGTTCTGTGAAAATATAGGTTATCTATGTCTCCATGACATTAATATCATGAATTTAATTCTTAAACACATTAGAGAAAAATATAAATAAATAAACAAGTACTAATTTAATTGGACCTTAAATCATCTCAAAAGTAACAAATTTTGTTATTCATAAAACGAAAGAATTGCATACAGAGATGAAAAATTTTGTATTTTTAATAAATTATATATCAGAGTACTTTAATTCATCTGCATTTATATGTATAACCATGCTTTCTCTGAAGTGATCAATCATTGTTGATTCAAGTAGTCGTTTTTTCTTTAAAGAAATTTTCAAGTTTCTGAGATTGTCTAAAATAAATTACATTATATTTTATAGCTATTTAGCTATAGAACTTCATGGACTTAACTGTATTTATTTTTTATTCATAGAATTAATTTTATTAAAACTTCGTTTGTTTTTAATTAAATTTATATATCTTTTGTAATTCAAAAATTGTCTGTTAAAGTTATTTTTTGGTTTCACTAGACTTGGATACTGTTAACATTGGAATCAACCATTTTGTCTTTTCATTATATGAATTTATCTAAAATAGAAATAATCAGCTTAATAAATAAAAAAATATTTAAATTTGTTTGTTAGCAAAAAAGATACAATATTACTAAAAGGGGTTTAAACAAAGTTAAGTAATTCAATGAAAATTTTATTATGTTCTACAACAGAAGATTATTATTTCAATTTCAAATGATACTAATGTATCACTAAATATAGATATAACCATGCTTACTGTTTTTCAAATAAATAAACAAATAAAAAAACGAATATAAATTAAGATTGGAATGTATATAAAAAAGAAACAACTGTTGACAGGGCCTAACTTGGGTGTGAGACTAAAATTTCTTATGTGAGCCTTTTTTGCTTCACAACAAACTTTTTATTTGATTTAGCGAATGGTTCTCTTAGAATGTCTATGTAAAATAAACTTTCTATTTGATTTGGAGGCCCTTCTGATGTGGATGCCCAATACAACTGCCTCGCTTGCCTTTTTCTTAGTTAAGCTCTGACTGTGGATAATGCAACAGAAAATATAAATGCTCATTGAAGTATATAATATATACAGCTTATAATAAACTTAGTGATTTTTTAGGATACATAAATTGCTTGAAACTGCAGTTAATCATTACTCAAATGTTTTAAACATACTTAAACTAACCTGAAATCAATTTTATTAATGAATAATATATAACAGATTACTTAAAATATCTATTTAAATATAATATTAATTTGTTTTAACAAATATTATATGCATTGTTTCCATTTAATACATCTGTAGCAGTAAATTTGTAGTTGCACCAGCATGCTTCTTTGTACTTAGCCTTGAGTTTGGCTCTATCAGTTAGATAGAAGCAGCCGGGTAGTCTTCGTGATTTTGAAGCAAGGACCAAGCAGAAGACCCCATATACTTGGTCTACCACTCCCAGAGCTATCATTTCACATGGAGAACATTGGGACCACGCCCAGTTTTAATGTGCCCAGCCACCATTAGTGAACATGACGGATCTTCAGTTAAGACAGAATTCGAACTCACTACCTTCTGATAATGTGATCGATGTCTTAAACAACCAAGCTACCATGGCCCTGCATTAAATTTGTCTCTGCTATACCTAAAAAAGTTATTAAAAGGGATTTTTGTTTATTTAAATAATTCTAATTATGCAACCATTGAGCACTTTAAGGTGATAGCATTTAATTTTCTATGTCATAATATCTTTAAATAAAGTAAAGAAAAATGTTATCTTGTTAAAAAATATTTATATAAATTTATTTAAGTTTGTGTCATAAATTTCTTGTAGGTTGAAAAGGTCAGCCCTGTAAAGCTTGCTATTGATAGACCATCTTCTAAATTTTTAGCTTTTCTATCTAAACATTATAATTTGTCTAATCCCATATCCCAGCCAAATAATTTTGTTGTCTATCCTGGTTTTCTGGATGACAGACCAGGTATGATATTTATTGCAACATAATAAGTAAAATTTTATAACATTTTTTCATTTTATTTGAATATTTTAACAATGGATATTTAATTTAATCTAATAATTAGCTCTTTGTTTTTAATGCATTAATTTTATTTATTATAAAATTATGTAGATTGAGTAATCTTTCTCTGTAATATTTGATAATAGTTCAACTTTTTTATGCTCTACATTGTAAGCTTACCATTATTATAAATACCAAAAATTTTTATTTATAACAAGTCAGTTATTGTATGTTGTACCTGCATTGTTTATTTATAAAGAGTATATTATGAATACTTTTGTCATATTATCACTGTAAATTAATAATGAAAAACTATTTTTATTTTTATGACAGATAGTAGTATACGTAATAAATAAGAAAAAATATTCAATCACAAAAATAATCACTCAAGTTGTTGTATTTCAGTATTATATGTATTTATCAAATTTAGATACACAAATAAATCCAGAACATCTCAATATAATGTAGAGAGTAAAAAATGCAAAACAAAAAATAAAAGATTGACTGCTCAAAATTTATCATAATATTTATAAATACAGTTATCATTATCTATTAATAAGTTCAAAATTTTTATTTAAAAGGAATTATCAAGATGTTTATTAAACTTGTCATTAATGCTACATTTTACCTTAAAATTGTTATTTAATTAATATGCAAATTTTAAAATGTATTAATAATCATACAAACATTAGTATTCTAATTTAAAAATGGAAATAAATTTGTTGATTTTTCTCTAACTACATAATTGATAAGTAGTAATATTTTCAATTTATTTCTGGAAACAGTTATGTTTAAACAAATAAATTTATATAACTTTTATGAAGTATTTTTGTGAAATGTTTTAACAATTCACTTTAATTGATACCACTAATTGTTTATTTTGAAGAACTGTCATGTTTGTTCTTATTTTGAATTTCTAAATATTTTAAGAAAACAGTATCTTAAATATTTAAAAAAATTGTGATGAATAATCTTTGAATTCATAATGAAACTTGCATAATGCAATAATTTAATTCGCTCTACTTAAGAATCTCTCTTGCATCTATCATCCATTTTTAATTATTAAAAAAAATTTTTTTTAATTGATCTTAATAAAATGAGTGACATAATTAATACCTATAATGAAACAATGCTTGAAGATAAATTTACTATTGTATATTAAGTTCATTTTCTATTATTAATTGAATATTTTTCTTACTTAACAAAAAATAAGTTTTGTTTAAAACAAGCATTCTACTGATAAACAAGCATACTACTGATGAAACTGATAATAAATTTTAAAAATAAATATGATGTCAAAAAAAAAAAGCATTGTCATTTTAATGCTAAATGCCTTTTCCCAAAAATATTTTTTTCATGTTTTGATGAATTATTTTTTAAATTAAATATTATTATATTAATCGAGTTCTTAAAGTTCAATATAACTGTAATTGTTAATTTATTAAAA
Organism: Latrodectus hesperus; assembly: GCA_037975125.1. Taxonomy (NCBI): domain Eukaryota; kingdom Metazoa; phylum Arthropoda; class Arachnida; order Araneae; family Theridiidae; genus Latrodectus; species Latrodectus hesperus. The sequence continues at coordinate 21,571,177 of JAJQOW010000014.1, forward strand.
AAATATAATGTTGATCCTTATTTAAAAATAGCCTAGAAGCTAAATGAATGAATTTAAATATAATTATACTATTTAAACAATAACTCCACATGAAATAATGCAAGATTTTAGAAAGTATTTAAGGATTTTTTTTGTTAAGGGCTATTTTAACCAGAATATTCTGGTGAATATTATTAAAATATTTTTGAGAAATATAACTTATATATATAACTGTTCATTATATGCATTACTTATGCAGTTAGTCTTTAAATAAATTTAATTTCCAATGTAAAGATATTTTATAAAATATTTTTTTTAACTTCTTTTTCATTCCATGAAAATTTCTTTGAAATTTCATTTATAATTTATATTGATTTAAAAAATTTTAAACTGTTTAAGAAATTTTGATGAAGTTATTCTATTTACTTCAAGTTTAAACATAAAAAATTACATGTTGTTAAAATATTACTCTGCTTGATTACATTTATTTGCTATAAAATTCTTAAAATGGAAAAAAAGTAAAGAAACACAATATAGAATAAATAAAAGAATAATGATATTAATTTGGTTATTCTATATTGCTTACTAATTAAGCTAATGATTAATTTTGATTTTTTGTTCTTCTTATTTATTTGCTTTTAATTTTCTGCTTTTTGTGTTTTGTTTTTATTATTTTATTATCATCTTTAGTTACAAGACCACCAATATTTCTTTATTGTAAAAAAGGTAAGTTTTTCACTTGAATTATATTAAGTTTATTCTTATTTAAACTTATTTTTTTTAGTTATCAAAAAATGTAAAATTTGAAGAAATATGTGTGGAAATTTTCTTAGTCATGAAAGTTTTAAGTTAAATTTTTATATCTAATAAAATTGCATTAAATTTTAAATTTTCTTTTAGTAACTTTTTAAGAAGACAGAATTTTACATTCTAAACTAAAGCTTAAATTTTCATGTACTAGATATATATTTTTTATTCTTGAGTATTTTTACAGGGATATGCTATATATGTGTACATAAAATTCAATATTTATTTTGCAAAATACTTTTCGTATTCGATCTTTGATATGAAGCAGAAACATGGTGTTTACTGAAAAGCTTAACTTTAAAGTTTGCTTTTATAAGGGCTGTATTTTGTTTAGCATAATGTTTGTTAAATTGCTAGTGAATTTCTTTAATTTAATTAATATTATTGCTTTGGACTTAAGACCAACAAAATAATATATGTCCTTACATCTGTGAAATAATTAGCTTAACAAGAGTTTAAACACTCCACTTGAAATCATTTTATTGTTGCCACATGATGGTAAATGTTAGTGCTATCATGCTACCACATAGATCTATTCTATACTCTAAAAGAAAAATCATTTATGAAAAATATTGATAGTCGAAATAAAATTTAACAAGTATTGGATAGGAATATCTTACAGTGCCCAAATTGTTGGCTCATGTTTATCTGCTATAAGTTTGATTGGCATCTACTGCAATAATACAATGGCTTTTATGGGTACAATGTTCATTGAGAAATTCAGCTGTTCTTCTTAATCAAAACTTCACAAATTTCTATTGAATTCTACTGTTAGTTTTACCTTTTTTGAAAGTTGTGGTTAAAAAAATGTTCTTATTTTTGTTTATTGTTGTTATTTTGAAATTTCCAATATTATTCTTTTCTTGAAATATCAAATTCATCACTAATGAGTTATTTAGAATTTTTTAAGATAAGTGCAAAACTAATAAAAAATATTCTTTAAGCTAGTATTTTTTGTCAAAATTCATCTGCTAACTTATATTGTTTTGAAAATCTGAATATCCATGTATCCAAAAAGAGTTACATAGTTATTATTAAGAAGATTATAAAATATGATTTAATATGCCCAAATGAGAAATAATGACATATAATTATTTTTCTAAGCCAAAAATGTGACTTACTTATAGTAAAATTTTTTCTCCTGTTGTTGTGTTATCGGTCTAAAAATTCTGAATTACCTACAAATGGCTAAAAAAAAAAGATGTTTAAAAAATATATTAAATAAATATTATATAAAATTGTAACTGTGGAAACTGAGAAGCCTTTTACTATTTTAATTTATCTGTACTCTTATGCCTTTATCCAAATGAAGGTGTGCTTCCTTATCCATGTTGAGGCATATTCCTAGTAAAGATTAAAAATCTGTTTTCATGCAATCAGATGAATATATAAAGCATTATTTTCTTTATATATTCATCTGATTGCATAAAAAAAGTTTTTGAATTTTTGCTTGGTGTATGTGACCTAGTAACACACCTAAAGCTGTATTAGCTGTCTTCAGAGCTGCTTTATTTCTTTTTTCTTGATCACCAAATGATAGATACATATGACACTAGAAAAGATAATTATAATATGATCCAGTAGAATTTATCAATCTTGTTCCCTTTATCTCTTTTAGAGTTACCATTATTATTTTCCGTGAGCTAATATGAAGCTAATATTTTTTGTATCAAATCACAATATATTTAAGGTTAACAGACATTATGCTAAATATCAAACTAAGCTTATTTGTGACAATATTATCTGCATAATTTATACAAATTTTCATTCTATTTTCTATTAGGGATACAATAACAATTCACCAATATTAAGAATACTTAATCTTGAACCAAATTGTTAGTTTGGTTCAAGTGCTTTTTCTGTAAAATTGATTTAATATAGTAAATATTGGTATCTTCATTTTTTATTGTTTTAATCAAAAGCAGGCTTAGTATCTTGGATGATTGTGTAAACATTTCCTCTAGTCTTAATTTTGTTATTAATTCTTTAAACAATATTCTTTATATATAATAATAATATATTAAAGAACATTGCTTAAAGCCTTTTTTCTGTTCATTTACTTAGTTTATGTCAATGTTATTGTCATTTGTTATAATATGATATACTGAAAATATTAGTCTCAAAATGTGTGCAGAAATTATATGCTAAGTATGCTGAAAAGCTATCTCAAAAATATTTTGTAATTTTTATCTAATTTTAAAGAAATTTAGGTTGTATGTTTTTTAAATATTAGGTATGAGTTTCTGAAGGAAGAAAACATACCTTAGACATTTTGGATAAAAATGACAAAATAATCAGATTTTTTTCAATGAGAAAAGTTAGAATGATATTTACTTATTTACTTTTGATTATCTAAATATAAAAGATATCTTTTTCGAAGTGGCCACCTAAGATCATTGGCATTTAACAACAAAGAAAAGAAATTTCCAATTTGCGCTAAGTGTTTCAAAAGCCAAGCCACTCCGGATCATATCCTTGAGTGCTTGGGACTCGATAAAGAAGATCTTCTGGAGCGACCATTTTTGGTCATTGATTTCCTGAGAGTGTATAATATCATGGACTTGGTCTAGCGCTGCTAGACAACAGGGATCAGCAACAACAACAACATAAAAGATATCTTTTTAGTTTTATAAAAAAAACTTTTATACGTTCTTTTGCATATGTTATAACATTCTTAACGACATTCCTTTTGGTCTGCCAACAGTTTTAACTATAATAATGGAGAACTCCACTATATTTGTGAAGTTTGTGAAAGGAATCTTAAACACCTCTGGCAGGAATTAGATAAACTCACCATTTGGTCGTTTGAAAACTTTCAGACTGTAGTTTCTATCTTAGAACAATTTTAATTTGCCTACCTGTAGAAGACTTCAATTTATGCTAAAAAAATTTCTAGTAAATTGTAGTAATGATGATTCTATTGGTTTATTATTTGTATCGTTTTGAATTTTTTCTCCACAATTTTTTTGTGCATTATAAATGAATTTTATTAAAGAATTTCCTACATTTGCTATTTACAATATGTAACTTCTTCATTGCCGGACAGCCCAGGGTGGACCTTTGCCTTCCTCAGAAGTGCATACCAGGGCCCCCTATTTTTGGACAAGGTCATCCAATTTGTCACTTTCAGTGTTTTTAGGTCGTTTTCAAGGCAGTCACGCCATCGCAGTTTCGGTCATCCTCTTCTTCTGGTGCCCATTGGGCGGGCCAAGAAAATTTTTTTTGTCATCCGATTGTCGCTCAACAATGTGTAACTTATTAAGCTTTAAATTAACAAAGTTCAATGAATCAGTTTTAGGAATATACAGTTTTGTAATAAGATTATGGAATGATGTGTCATAGTTGAACAGCAGCCTTTTTTAAATTTACTATTGAAAATAACTTGCCAAATTTTTAATTGTTTTTAGTTTGATTATTTTTCTACATTTGATGTATTTATAATTTAACAAGTTAATTGGGGATTAGATGAATATATTTCATTTGATATCTTCCAGCTCTTAAATTATTCTGAAAATCTCTTATGCATATAGTAAAACTAATAACTTGTCTTTAGTTGACTTTAATTAAAGGAGTATATTTTCATGACTGTGCATATTATAGTTGCTGTTACCCGCATGATGTTGTGAGGATTGCATTACTCATTATATTTTATAATAGCCGATAAAAATAAATGTGTTGAAAAAAGGGCATAATCATAATCAGCAACAATATCTCAATATTTTGCTAAATTAAAATATAAGCTTGTTGATTAAGTATTAAATATAGACTCATTTCGTCATGGTTTTCATCATACTTTGGGATAACGTGTGTTAGCGAAACTTTTAGGACTAAACTCTACTCAAGCCTTCTGATTCAGTTTTCTGACTAGATTCTCTTTGTGACAGTTCTAACCTTTTCATTTCTAGTTTGTGTTGTCGAGCTTCATGAGCCATTCGTTCTTCTCTCTTTTCTTCTAGTTTGTTTTTTCTTCTTCTATTCGTTTCCTATCTTCAATAATTCTATCCCAGATAAGTTTTACTTCTTCCTCATTATAAATATCACTACCTAAAATGAAAGTTTTAATTTCCGGAATTTTATTAAGGCATTTGCTTCCAGTCCTTGCTCTTCACACATCTCCAACAATTCAGTTTTCCTAGCTTTAGCTAAATAGGCCATTTTTAAAATTAGGTCAACAAAATCAGAATGTTTTACTAAAGCATTAAAGAGAATAGAGCTTACAAATATATAGGACCAGTTAACTGATTATTTAGAAAAAAACCAATCTTTGCAGAACTTTAGATATCTATATTAATAATAAACCATACCTTATAAAACCATTTGTCGAATTTTCAAATTAAAATTCTTATTCTAATTATTATTTACTAAAATATAATCTTGTATCAGATTGTTCTTAAGAATTTGAAACACATTATCAAGCAAGTTTAATAAAATAATGTATCACAATTTTCACCAAAATAGAAAACACAAAAGCAATAAAAGTTATTTTTTTAACCATAACACACTTTCTTTTTTCTATCACTGGTAAATTAAAACACTATTTCTAAATTCAATATATTATATCACCACAATAATAAATTCTTATGAAATTCAATACATAGAAAAAACTTTTTTATACTTTCAGTATCACAAATATAAATCAAAACACGTATTCAGTTTTTTTTTTTCACTTTCTGAATTGAAACAAACACTTTAATCAACACAATTATAGTACATTGTATTCCTAAATCAAAACAAAATACACACTAACTGCAGGAAAGAAATGCTATCAATCATTCATAATTTAAATAAAATATATTCATGCTTCTAATTACATATACAATGGATTTCTCATTTAAATCACAACAAAACTAGTTATGCACTTATGTTGTGTCATAGAATATTAATAGACAATTATTAAGTATTTAAATATACTAACAAATCTTGATATTTATCTAATTTTCTTTTTTTTAAGCAAATCTGTTCTGAGCATAAAATATTCACAATATTTTATAATGAAAACAATTCAGAAAAGAGAAACATATATATATATTTATACCTTATCATTATTTTCTTGCAAAATCAATAATTATTCAACACAATTTCGATTCCATATAGGTTATTTAATAAACCAACAATCATTATAACAAAGGAATTGAATATATACGTTTATAGAAGTACTCAATATTCTTATTTTTTTTTTTTAAGTAGGGATAAGTGAGTGCCATAAAAATAGTATTCCTAACTCAAAATTTAATACAAAATATGAATTGTGAATATATTTCTGTATTTTATTTTCCCAAATTTTAATACAAAAACTGAGATTAAATTACCTGGAACCAGGGGGTACGTGTACCTTCCTGGGGCTTAAGCAGCCACCAGGCGCGTGGGCAAGTGGTGGATAGCTGAATGTCCTGTAGGAATGACAGGATAGTCTTGAATATAGAATCAGAGACCGCGAACCAACTCCCGTAAACCCTGGTGTTATGCGATCCGTGCCTAGGGCTAATTGGCACCGCGGTATTGGTGTCTTAACGGAGCCTCTAGTTGCTTGGCGAACTTCTAGAGTAATTTGCCTTGCCCAGTAACTCAGGCAATACTGGGTGGACTTATATTACCTGAGCTTTTTAATTGTTATCTTGTGGCTGAAAAGACACAAGAAGTAACAAACCTTTCTGCATTTGCAGGTGAAGCCTCTGAAGTAGACCTTGCTGAAAAAGACAAGGGAACTCAGAGGCAATCTTGTAAAGGGCAGCAATGAATGAATCCTTCACTTGAGGTAGAAATGATCTCCAAACCATCTTCTTCTGGTGAAAGTCAGGAAGCTATCCCTAGCATGACTGACTTTCTGACCAGATGGGACTATTCCAGCAAGACCTTATCTGCTGGAAATGTCATATGCAAGAGGAAACGGCAGAGCATCGTCATTTACAAATGTGAGGCTCTTGCCCTCCCTAGATTAACCTCTTTAGGCATCATCCATACTAGAGAGTTACACCTAGACTCCATTAAAGGGTTATCGGACTTTATTAGTAAAGTGGGTGACCCGAGCAACTGGAACTAGGAAACATTGGGTTTGGAGTTAATGGTACAAAATGCTGATAAAAGCAGAGGTGCCCAATGACGTACAAACCCAATTTTAAAAAGAAGAAGAAGAAGAGATTAAATTAAAATACTAAGGCACTACCGATAGAAAAGGCACTCACTCCTATTTTTCATCTATTTTATTGGTAATCCTACAAGATTCCTGTTAGAATTCACAAAGCACTGGATTTTTCATAATCTGAAAAGCTGCCACCAATCTTAACATCTGTTCAGACACTGAATTAAATTTCCACTAGTGAATTTATCTCACAACATATTAGCAATCAATTTTTTATTATCATCTATGATTGCACATAACATAACATTAATTTACAGGAACATTTTGTAATAGGAACACCAACATTACATTCTCAACATGGCTGTTCTAAATCACTTTCGAATCCAGCCGAACAGCCCGCTATTCTCTTTCTTTGAAAAAAAACTCGTGTTGCTGCCTCCGCAGCGCCATCTCGAGTCGTCAAAATCATTACAAAGTGCTAAAAATACCATTTTTTTGTCTATTTGTGAAAATTGAATACATTAAAGTTATAATTAAAATATTTGCTTCCATTTTGTTATGCTTAAAAATGTTATTATAATTAGTAAATTTTGTTATGCTTTCTATTTTAATGTGTTCATTAGAAGTTTGTCATCAAAAGAATATATAATAATGAGTACAATTTTTTTTTATTATTTTCAACATTATTCTTACTCAATTTCTGTGAATTTAATTTCTTAGAATCACAGTTGTCTCATACCAGTTCATCTGAAAAGAAATCTTTCCAAGGAGAAAAAATTGCTGAATCGGTATGTTTTACATATTATAAATTTTTTAATATATAAATTTTATATATTTATAATATGCCCCTCATGCTGAATAACATAAGAGTCCACTCAACGATAGAATTTAATACGTGTTAAAATTTGGGTTTTTTTATTAGATTTTTGTAACAAATTTGAAAATTTTATTAAATATGAATTGATGTAGTTATTAAAAATATATAAATTAAAGTTTCAATCCTTAATATTAAATGTAATTAAAAAGTTTATTTATTTAAATAAAATTATTTTGGTTGAAAGATATTATTTGATGTTACATTTTAATTCATTTTTATTTTAAAATAAGTTTCTTAATTAATACCTGCATTGTCTGCAGGAATTACAAACTAGTTCAAACTATTATTAAAAATACTAATACCTAGAAAGCCAAAACTATTCTTCAAATATCAAACTAGGACTCTGATCTTGGGGAATGGGTTGGATGATATTGATAATCACAATAAATCAACGTTTATAAAACTACTGAAACTCCTGGAATTCTAAGTTGATTTAAGAGAAATCTAAATTTTCTTAATAGTTGTCTTGGAGTGTTTTATTTCTTTAAACATTTATTTATTTTGAAAAATATAACTATTTTTAAGAATTTATATTTTTTAAATTTCTGATGAAATGGACCAATAAGAATATAAAAATTAATTTTTGTCATCTCCACTTGGTATAAATCTTCTTGGTATAAATATATAGTAATTTTGCTCTTGTAAGACTACTTTGAGTAAGAATTAAAAGATGGAACTTTTTAAAAATGTAGGCCATTGTTAAATTATCAATGACAAAGAAATTTATAAGAAATAATTTTAATATTATTTAAATAAGAAGCATGTTTATACTTATTTTTTATCATGTTCAGATCCTTCTCTGGTAAATTATAAATTTGGCAATTTAAGTAAAATGGAGAAAACAAAGCTTTTGTGATCCTCTAGTATAGTGATACATAAAAAGTACTTGGTTTTTGAATAACATATTTAATTAAATTTTATCTATAATTACAGTTTTCATAATTTTATTGGGCAGATTTAAAGAAAAAGTAATAAAAACATATGTAACTACTGAGGAACAAAATTTTAATAAATGCATTTCTGGCAATCAAAAGGTTAGTGTTCTAGCCATTCATTCAACAATTTGGGGGTTTCATTCATATCTTGATTTCTTATGTTGTAGGGTTCAGAATTCATTTTTAATTGATTAGAATTCAGGTGGAAAAAAATTATGTGTTATAAAGAAATCAAACTATTGAGGGTATTGCATCAACAAAACAGTGCATTAGTGATGATGAACAAGTTTTGTAAATACTTCAATTGGTAAAAATAGAATACAAACAATATATTTCCAGTTTTTTAAGCTATTATTATCAAAAGAAATGTATTCCTTAAAGATTAAAAACTAATTGTGAATAGGGAAAATCACAATTTGAAAATTGAAAAACCAGGAGAAATGATATAGTTAGTGAATGCATGACCAAAGTTATATAAATTTATAGAGAATGTTTTAAATTTATAAAAATCTAAATTCTTCCATTCTTAGTAAATAAATATTTATTATTTTTGGTAATGTATGAAATAAACATAAATAGTGAAATAAAAGATCTTTTAAAGCTTGTTTTCTAAGCAAAAAATTTTTATGAACTTGCATTTCTAAAATTTTACTTCATTTGCAAAATAATTAATTTATTCTGCTGTTGATTTAGTTTTAATAAGGCAGAATTTAAAAAAATGAAAATATATCTCTGAATTATTAAAGGAAATCATTACTTATGTGAGAAAAATTTGTACTGGCTGTTTTCTCCTGTGAATTGCTTCTTTAGTTTTTTTAAAAGCTGTTCTAAACATAATTATAGAAGGAAATTATATAAATAATATTCTATTTCTTTTCTATAGTATTGGAACGGGCGCAGAATAAAATTTGCAGATAATTAAACAAATTCCTTAAATTGACTTTATTTTGGTACATCAAGATGGAATATGCTAAAAATGAAACCAATTAGGAAAACCATATATTTTAAAAAAACAATTCATTTTGTGATTTATATATTTAATTTTTAAATATCAAAATCAATCACAGTAAGTTCTTTATTTGAACAATAAATTCAACATTCGTTTTCAAAAGCTAAGTATTACTTTCATTTTCTTAAAATCTCAAATGTTTGAAAAATAACTATTAATATTTGAAATAGGAGTTATTGATATTCTTGAAAGTGAATAATCCAAAATTTATGCTCGAATCAGAAGTTTTCATTACAACAGACGAATTGGAAAATATGGTAAATACATAAAATTGAAAATTAGAGCTGAGTTTTTCCAATAATTATTATTATGTCAGCTTTGTATCTAAATGACTGATATAGTGGCTTTGTATGAAATCTGTTATTTGCTAATCTTCTAATAAACTGTTGATATTGAGTGGTCAAATTATCTCTTAGTCTTCATAGCATGACTTATTTAGGTTCATAGAGCAGACTACTTGATTGCATGAAATACTACTAAGCGTGGTAGCACATTTTAGTTTGCTGTTTTTTTTATTTTATTTATTTTATTTTTTAAAGCAGAGTTTTATAAAAGTAAACTTTAATGTGCTGATTTTACACAAATTTGTATAGATCAGAATTTGATTCAATGAATTCCCATTTAAGTATCTTCAAGGACTTCATCAAATAAAAAGAAAAGGAATCCAAAAATTATAAATATAATTTTGTGTCCTTCTAAATCTATAAATCACTTTTCAAATGAGCATCTTTATTTACTCTGAATAATTCATTAATATCTGGAAGTATTTCTTTGAGTTTTCTCAAGTAGAGAGTTCTTTTTTTTAGCTTAAAAACAATGATTGCATTCACAACTTTATAATAATTGTTTCTTTATAAATTTTTTGTTAAGATGACTGTTACTTCGGCTAAGATTGCTAAATCATATTTTAAAAGAAATCTATTTTTTTCTTTGCTTTTTTTTTAAGAAATGGGTTTTTTATCCCTTTATATATATATATATATATATATATATATATATATATATATATATATATATATATATATATATATATATATATATATATATACATACATAATCCGAACTTTTCAATACATCTCCATAGCTCGATCACCATATCTAAGAATAATATATAAAATTGATATAAGATGCATTTGTATATTCAAATATCTTAAATTGTTTGAGTTTCAAGGCAAGGAGGAGAAAAAAAAATCATTCCATCAATTACTATGTGATTATATTTCAATTTTTCTGCTCACAGTGGTGAAAAAAGAAATGGTAATCCGTTAAATCATTTGTTCCTTAACAAAAACTGCTTTTAATTAATGCACTGTATTAGTAAGAATTTTTGTGATATTAATCGTTGATATCGAAGTTTTCTATGAAACACAAATACAAGATGGATAGTAAAATATCAAAACATGCTTTATTCTTCATTCATCTTTTTGCAATAAATTCTTTAAGTATTTCTTAAACAAATACAGTTGTTTGAGTAATATTGACTCATCAGCTGCTAGGGACATGTAGCTAATATTGTTGATGGAGTGCTAAATTTTATTGTAGGTGGATGCCTATGTTCAGTTAACATTGATTAAAACTTAAATATAAACTTTCCTCTTGGTTATATCTCAGTTTGAAGTTTAAGAGGAAAAAGTTAATATTTGTTTCTCTATAGAAGATTTAGGAAAGAGAAGCATTTTTTTCTTTGCAACCTATTCAAAAGTGATTTCTAATTCATAAAATTTTAGATTTTAAAAGTAAACTTTTCTTAAATAAGAAGGGATACAAATTTATGTGATATTCATATTAAATGAACTTTTAAATCATTTGTTTCTTTAAAGGAAAAAAATATTTTGCATTGAAATCTGCAAAATTAAAGTCTAATAGTATAAATTAATTCAAATTTGCAAGAAAAATGTATATTTTAATAGAAACTGATAAATATATTTATACTTATATATATATATAACTGATTTTTTCGATTATCAATCCAATTTTAAATCTTATTCTTTCCTTTTTTTAATTTACATACACAAGTTCATTTTCTTAAATATAATTTTTTTGGTAAATTAGCCAAAAAGTATCCATACTATCATGTTCTTTGTAGAGACTATTGGGGTAAAAGAAAAGGCTTGTAGGTAATTCTACTTTCTGGTTAACCCATTTATATTTTTTAAAATATATCTTATGCATTCTGTTCAAATAAGTGATGAATAAATAAAGTTGAAAATTGTCATCTCTGACAATGTAACTGGACTGATAAAAAATGACAGTTATCTGAATGATAACTTAAGAAAGTTCTATTATTATAATTTAAAACAAGAATTGCAAGAATATTTACTTTTTATGAAATATTGTTTTATAAGATTCAAACATGATAATCATATATTTGTTACCACAAGTTATATTAAAACCTGAATATAAAAGCAGTTACATTTAAATTTCATTATAAAAGTATGGTCTAAACTTCTGTTTTAGATTAAAATATAAATTTGTTTATAGGATTCTAAATTTTTCATTAATATACACAGAATTCTTTTATCGGTATTTCTATACAATAAAATGAAACAATTAATCTATATGTTAAAATTTAATAACAAAAATGAGTACAAAAATGAATTACAGTTTTGAATTTAAATATGTAAATCAGAGAGAGGGGAGAATAGGTACTTTTCAATGTACAAGGTCTATGATTATGAATCACATGTACCACAAGTTATTTTGGTGGCACATCATGAATGCATAATAAAATGTTTATATTCATTTACATTCTCTGAAAACATTAAAAAAATCTTTCTATGACTAGCAACCATTAAAGGTTCAAAAATGAGTACAAGCGTTGACACTGTTATAACCTTTTCTGGAGATGGACTGTTCTTATACATAGGTTTAATATCCTACAACAGTATAAAAAAGATTAACAAGTTTTGAAATTTGATTCTTTTTAAAGGAGAGATGCGTAAAATTAAATCTTTACACACTAAATGTCTAATCATGGTTATTCTCTTAAAAGAGGATTTAGATTCCAGTCTAAATTAGCTCTTGTGTACAAAAAAAATTATCATTCAGTGACAAACCTGTTCAGTACAGAGTTATCTTCTTTTTTATTATTCTGATAGAATTAGTTTCTTCAAGAAGTTTATTTTATTTTTTTTATGCATACACGAATAAATGATACTATGAAGAAAATAATAAATTCAATTGTATTTAGTTTTTTTAAACATGCAAAGATAATAGTGCAGGTGAGTCCTGAACTGTATTGTAAGGGGTTATATTCTAAACATATTTTATTATAAATTCTACCCATTATGGCGTCCTGCTGAAAAAAGTATGCAATGTATCCAAAATGTTCCAAAGGAGGAAACAGTTTACCTTTCCTTTCCTTCTATTCTCACTAATTCAAGGAATCACAAAAGTGATTTATTTCCAAATACACATCTGATTCTATGTTTTTGAGTTATTGTTTTTATATAATTTTAACACATTTAAGCATTAAATTTAATTATATGTACATTAACATTTTGTATTCTAAAATTATATAATCAATTTATTCTACAAAAAGTGTTTCAACCACAGAATTAGGACTTTACAATAGGAGTTGTATCTTTCTTCTTCTTAAAAATGGGTTTGTATGTCATTGGGCACCTCTGCTTTTATCAGCATTTTGTACTATTAACTCCAAACCCAATGTTTCCTAGTTCCAGTTGCTAGGGTCACCCACTTCATTAATAAAGTCTAATAACCCTTTAATGGAGTCTAGGTGTAACTCTCTAGAATGGATGATGCCTAAAGAAGTTAATCTAGGGAGGGGGCAAGAGCCTCGCATTCGTAAATGATATGCTTGGCCGTTTCCTCTTGCATATGACATTTCCTGCAGATAGGGTCTTGCTGAAACAGTCCCATTTTATGGAGGTGTATTCTGAAATAGTAGTGCCTAGTTATGAAGTCTACGATTAAATGTATCTTCTGCCTAGAGCATCTTAGAATTTCAGAGGCAATCCTCGCTGATGATCCACAGATCATACTTTTAGCGTGGGTTTGACCAGGAGTGTTGAGCCAAGCTTCATACATCTTCCGTTTTTCCCATCTAAGAACATTGGTTTTTGCGGTCTTCAAATTGATCCCACAAAAAGGTTCTGCACCGATGGGAGCAAAAGATGATCCTTGTTTAGCAGTTCATCACCTTTCATTACCTTTGATACCTTTGTGCCCTGGCACCCATACAAGGATCACCTTGTTTCTAGTTGCCAGTTCTATAAGAGGTTTCTACATTCCAAAATCATTTTAGATTTGATTTTGAAAGAATTGAGCAGCTTTTAGACTGGCTTGACTGTCACTAAAAATGAGAATCTGCTTACAGTGGTAGCCCTTCCTCATATTTAGTCGCAGACAGTGGATAATGGCCAAATCTTCTGCCTGAAAGACCGTAGTGATATCGCCCAAGGCTTACAGATCGGCTGGTTCTTGGTGACATGCCACATACTCCCAGTCCTGAGAGGCTGTTTTTCAGTGATCCATCTATGTACCAGATTAGATCTCCTGTTTTAGTTTCAAACATGTTGTCCCATTCATCTCTAGTTGGCAAAACTATTTCAAATGTACTTTCAAACATGTATGACTTTCCCATGGCATCAAGTACACAGGGTTTGATAGGATCTTGAATTTTCCCAGTAATACCCCTGTGCCCTTTGGCAACAGGTTGGTCGTACCATTGGTTTTGTAGCTTCATTCTGTATGCAGTCTCTGGCAGTGCTGCAAATGAAGATGTCTAATGGAGTCAGATCCAATATAACTTCCAATGCTCTGGTTGGCGTGGTGGACATTGCTCCTGTGATGCAGAGACAGGCCAGTCTTTGTAGACCTCCTAGTCTGTCAGTCATAGTCTTCTGTTCCACCTTACGCCACCAGATCACACAGGCATATGTGAGAATGGGCCTGACAATAGCTGTGTACATCCACAACTTCAGTTTTGGATGTAGACCCCAGTTTTTACCAAGCATTCGCCTGCAAATCATAATGCTTTTCTTTGCTCTGTTAATTTTATCATCAATGTGCTTATTCCAGGTGAGTTTTTGGTCTAAATAAATGTCCAGATACTTCACCTCTGAAGCCACATTGATTTCAACATCAAAAAGTCTTGGTATGAAAAAACCCTTCTGTTTCCTTTTGCGTGTAAAAGGTACAAGGTAGATTTTCTGATGATAAAACCATCAGGTCCCTATCCATGCACCATCGATCTACATGACTTAGAGCATCCTGCATGAGATGACAAGTTATGTCAAAATTTTTGCCAAGGATAAGGATGACAATGTCATCAGCATATCCTTGCATGTAATAGCCCCTATCATTTAGATATTTTATAAGGCTATTTACAACTAGGTTCCAAAGTAATGGTGAGAGAACACCTCCTTGAGGACAACCTCTAGTAGTCTTTTTTTCAAATGATTCACCGAAGATGTTCATTTGTATACACCTGTCCGAAATCAAGGCCTCAATCCAAGTACACAGGGTTTGATTAATCCCTGCCCCTCTATGTGCATTGAGGAGGGATAGATGGGAAGTGCTATCAAAGGCACCTTGGATGTTGAGGAAAATTGCCAAGGCAATTTCTGTTTGATCCAAAGTGGTTTGGCGGAATCTTGGAAACTAGCTGATGTAAAGCAGTTTCAGTAGATTTGCTGGGTTGATAGGCAAATTGAAGAGTATGCAAGGGACTATTACTACCCAAGTAATCTCTAATATGCCGATCATTGATTTTCTCCATAATTTTAAGAAGAATGAAGAAAGACTGATTGGTCATTTCTACCTCCTGTGAAGGATTCATTGCTGTCCCTTCACTAGATTGCCTCTGGGTTCCCTTGTCTTTTTCAGCAAGGTCTACTTCAGAGGTTTCACCTGCAAATGCAGAAGGGTTTGTTATTTCTTATATCTTTTCAGCCACAAGATAACAATTAATAAGCTCGGGTAATATAACAGTCCACCCAGCATTGCCTGAGTTACTGGGCAAGGCAAAATACTCTAGAAGTCGCCAGACAACTAGTGGCTCTGTTAAGACACCATTACAGCGATGCCAAATAACCCTAGGCACGGTTCACATAACACCAGGGTTTATGGGAGCTTATTCGCGGCCTCTGATTTTATATTCAAGACTATCCTGTCGTTCCTATAGGACGTTCGGCGATCCACCACCTGCCGACGCGCCTGGTAGCTGTCCAATCCCCAGGTATAGGGGTCGTATACATATACACCAGCAAGGTCCCCTGTGCCTAACCCAAGAAGACAATAGGTGTCGTGGTAGCCTGTTGTTTAGGGCATCAGCCTTCCGTGTGGAAGGATGAGGTTTGATTCACAATGTCACCAAAAAACCCAAGTGCAAGTGATATACATGCTTGTTAAATCTGTGGAATCGAAAGTCCTGCTATTGGTCATTGAGCAGTTACTATGATTGCAATGGTCTAAAGAAAATTTCCTCCCCTTCAGATCAATGTCAACATTGAGGGAGTGGATCCTCTGGTTGTGCCATCTGTTGGAGGATTTGAAAAGCAAATTTTTACTTTCACCTTTGTGGTGCTCTGATTAAATGAAAGACGCTTCCCATTGACTTAACTTCGCATAGCCAAGGCATAACGAGCTTGGCTTGTCCAAGTGTCATAAGTCACAACAAAAGGACTTCACAGTTAATTCTTGTTTTTATTAAAAGAATTGTTTATGCATTTGAAATTCAATTAAATCAAAATTTAGTGTAATGTTTTGAATACATTATTTTTGAACACTTTAAAACAAATTTATTAGAAATTTAATAAAAAATTAATAAAAGTGGCATATTGAACCCTAAATTTTAAACTCAGTTGAAATTTATGTCACATATCACAGGAAATTTGCTAGAATTTATAATAAACTCTGCGTAATAAGTGTACAATGTGAAAAAATTTTATTAGTAATATTTTTAAAGTTAAATAATTTTGTATCTCTTATATTTACTTTTTGCTAGAAATTTCATATATGATTGTAAAGTTTGTTTTGATTTTTTTAATATTAAAAAGTCAATAATTTAAAATGCAGAAAAAAAAAAGATTTTTTATGTCTAACACATTTTTAATTTGATATTCTGATAGCATCAAAGTTAATTTATTAATAACTTAAAAATTGCAGAAATTGTTTTTTCTGTAAGTATTTAATTTAAATTGTTCTTAATTAAAAAATGTGTTTTAATGCTTTATAATTGTTTTAATTTTCATAATTTTTAATTTATTTGCAATTAAATTTTTTTTAATTTTTCTCATCTGCAAAATTTTATTGTAACAAATCATCTTCAATCCATGGATCTGTAGGTTATGGGATCATATGCTCTTACTGTATTACTCTGCTTTATTCTGAAGAGAAATAGTTTGCAATAACTGAAAATCCTAGTGATTAATGATGAAGGATGGATCACATATTTCACAATAGTTCAAAATACATGATTGCATCATGACTCTCATTATCAATATACAGTTATTCATTCACACTTGCTTAGAAAATAAAGCAGACTTATATTTAAATTTTATGCAATTTGTCATTTCTGCAATAGCAATGTATGTAAAAAGATCATCTGCAACTGCCGGCAGTTTTATTTATAGTTTGATGTGGCTATTATTGTTTTTAAAATTTTCAAAATATCCTTAAAAGGTTATCTTATAATATTTCAACATATGAGTTGGTATATTATCAATGAATATTAAAAATCAATAAAATTGTTCTTGTGAGATTAGTTTTTTATATTTATGTCATACTATTTATAAACAAATTTCATAGTATTTTAAAAATAATGTTATAAAAACCTTGCCCTTATTTGAGAATTTATTTCCTAAAGATGTCAAACTTAAATTTTTACAATTAATTGTTGAGTAGTCTAAAAAATTGCCAGTTTGTACAAAATGTATTTGAGTGCTCAGAAAATTCCCCAAGAGCATTGAAGCATCTGTTAAGAAATTTTAGTTATAGTTATAGATGAATTATATTTGGACATTATAAATATATTTAAAAGAAGTGGTATATTTCTAAAATCATTGCATATTGTTTGATCAAAAAATGCCTTACCCTATTGATATCTTTTAAAAGAAAGTTTAATTAAAATAAATTATTTTGAAAAGAATTTAACATTGTTTTAATAGGATGAATTTGCTAAAATTTTTGGTTTTAGAAATGGAAAAATATTGGAAAAGAAAATATAGTACAAAATTTGTTATTCTTATATTCACTATAATTCAAATTGCTGAACTTTCTTAAATGGGCAAAAGATTGAGTTAATGAAATATGAAATCATACAAAAATTATTATAATTGAATTCACACTGTGTCACATTTGATTATGATGTAGTTTATGTTTAATTCATCATTGCAAAATATAGTAGAGAGTTACATTAGAAAAATGATTGTGAATATTCTATATCTGCATGCAAATTCAAATTTCCCTGGAAACTTTTTGAAAAACAAGTTTCTCTAAGTTTTTGTTGAACCTATAGCCAACTTTAAAATTTTCTGAATTTTTTTCCTCATTTTTCATATAAATGTTTTATATTAGAATCAATAAAAAATTTTATTGTTGCCTCTTACAAACAAAATCTTTATGCATTTGTTTTATACTGATATTCTGTCCATATATATAAGCCTTTAATGATTTATTTGAATGCAAATAGTATAGTTAGTGCATATTAAAAAAGCTATTTTATATTGATCAAAAAATGAAAAACAATTTTATTGGCTTATTAGAACTTGTGAATAAGGTTAATTGGTGGTAGCGCCTCACATTCCCAAGCCACAGATCTGAGTTTCAATCCTCGGGTTGAGCAAGGTTGACTCAACCTTTCGTCCTTTCAGTGAATCGATAAAACTGAGTATCAAGCATGCTTAGGAACTAAACACTGGAGGTTTTGCCTTAGGATAATCACCTAACTGGGACATATGCTATGCATCCTGATTCCCTGAGTTATGAAAAGGTCTTGGCTTTGGGCTCTTATGCCACTAGGTTTGGTTTTAGAATATTTTGTATCATAAAATGGTGCAATTTTTTTAAAATAAAATGACCAAATCACTGCATACAATTCAGGATATTATAAAAACTCTAGTTTTAAATTAAAATGAAGATAAAATGTTAAATCAGAAATGTTTGTTAAATTTAATTCTTGATAGTTTTATTAATAACTCAACAAGCGAAAGAAGATATTTAACTTGTTTCTTTAAATGTGTGTCATTAGTTTTAAATCTTGGAATAATAAGCAGTTTTCTATTATAATGAATAATTATGACAAGCAGCATTATTTGGTGTATGAAAAATTGTTTAAAAGATACACTATTGTATGTTTTCATGCAAATAAATTTCAAGAAGACAAAGTGTATGCTGAAAATTTGCATTTAAGATTTTATTTAACACCACATCTAAACAAATAAGTTGTATGCTATGATATTTATTTCAACTGGTTTAATGTCTTAATTCTTATAGATTAATTATTTTTGAATTTTTTATTGAAAAGTTGATGGTAGGTTACATTTTTAGAAATATATTTGAAAAGAAGTATTTTTCAGTTTTCACAAATTGAAATCAGAATGGTTATAAACAATAATTTAGATTTTTATTAATGATGATTTTTTTTTATTTTAGTTAAGTACTTTTAACATACCTCCTGTTTCCCCATCATTAGAAAATACAAGGAACCAACCATTTTATTCATCTAAGTAAGTTTCAAGTCCTAACCTATTTATATATTTTGGTTAGGTTATTATTTGCATGCAATTTCATCAAAAAAGATTTTTTCATTATTTGTTAAGTATTTGACTTCTTCTTCTTAGAGTTGGGTTTGTATGTCATTGGGCACCTCTGCTTTTATCAGCATTTTGTACTATTAACTCCAAACCCAATGTTTCCTAGTTCCAGTTGCTCGGGTCACCCACTTTATTAATAAAGTCCAATAACCCTTTAATGGAGTCTAGGTGTAACTCTCTAGTATGGATGATGCCTAATCTAGGGAGGGGCAAGAGCTTGGCATTCGTAAATGATATGCTTGGCCATTTCTTCTTGCATATGACATTTCCTGCAGATAGGGTCTTGCTGAAACAGTCCCATTTTATGGAGGTGTTTTTTGAAATAGTAGTGCCCAGTTATGAAGCCTATGATTAAACATATCTTCTGCCTAGAGCATCTTAGAATTTCAGAGGCAATCCTTGCTGATGATCCACAGATCATACTTTTAGAAGTATTTGACATAACATATTAATGTAAATTTTTCTGAATGCTTTAAAAATATTCTTATAATTGGTTTTATAATGATTTATGTTTGAATCTATTCTTTTTATGTATACATTATGTTAATTCATCTTTTTGCATTTATTTCAGTTGTCACCAAAGAAGTCGATCAAATACCACTTTAGATTCTTATTACAAAAAGAAAGCTAAATCAAATGTACCAATGAGTACTGAAACTCTTTCCTATCGTAAGTCAATATTTAAAACATTTTTAAATTTACATAACAGTATTCTACATTATAAATTGTTATACTGTTAAGTAATAATGAAAATTTCTATTTTTATAAATTCCTGATTCTGTCTTGAATAATGTGCAAACATTTTTGTATTGAGATTAGTCTTATTAATTACTTTCAAGGGAAATAAATTTTTAAACTAGTTTTTTTATTTCAGAATATCTTTTAATAACTCACGTGCATTCATTATGTGTTTGTATGCATTTTTTATCTCAGTTCTTTTCCTTTAAAATATTAAATAAGACTTTCTTAATGATAAATGAATATTATTATTCTATTTTCTTAGAAATTCTGTCAATTTTTTTTAAACAATTACCGTATATCAGTAAATTTTTACATGCTAGTTTTTAAATCTAATTTAAAACATGTGTCAGTTCTTAGATACTAATGTTTTGTTTTTAAACTTAATTTTTTAAATTATGTAAAAAGTTGTTTTGTTTTTGCCTGTTAAATCATTAGGAGAAAATTTACTAAAATTTCCAGTTAAATTGTTTTTTGCATCTTAATTTAATTGAATACATTATCTTTCAATTTTAAATTTGTACAAGTATACTAAAGGAATAATTAAAAATCAATTTGAGAGTTAAAATTACATTAGGTAATTTTAATCGTCTTTGCAAACTTTTATCCATGAAATATATTCTATGTATTCAAATAATTACTGTTTAATATAATTATTTTATAACAAGGACACTACTGAATAATTTGATAACAATTTTATTAATAAATTTTTAGAAGAAGTTTCCATAACATTATAAATGATTATCATTTATGATATTAGTCTTGAAATAATTTAGCTTTGCCTTTTAATAAAAAATCTCTTTTATTTAATATGTGACAATTAATAACAAATATTTTTTGCCTATACAATTATATTTAAAATGGTGCATTGTTTCTGTTTAAAATAAATTCTAAATACTGGTTAACAAAAAATTTACGTATTTTACAATAAGTGAATAAATGATTTTAAATGTTAGATTTTGAAATTTAGTTAATTGTAACTACTTAGTTTTGATAATGATAAAATAAATTCAACTATATTTTCTATTCTGTTATGTTTTTAAAATTACTAGATGGAAAGACCACACAATTTTGTAAAAGTAATATTTACAATTAATAATTTCTTTATGAACTCTTTATAATTATGCAAAGTGAATTTGTGCCTTTTATCATCTATAAAATGTTAATTTAAAAGACAATTTTAAATCACATTTTCTATTTAGATCATAACAAAAATCAAAGAAAATGGGGTGTTTATGATGCATTGCATAGTTATTCTCAAGAAAATGATAATTGTAATGCTACCAATGGAAGTCAGTTGAATCAATGGTGAAGTATATATTTAATTTTAGAAATAAAAAAGATTATAAAATAAAGAGTTTGCTTCACAGGCACGAAATTGCTATTATTAATATTACAATTTAGTCAATCTTATTTATTTATTTTTTTAACTTTACTGCATCAAAAGTCTTGTAATCAAATATTTTTAGACATTGTATTAATTTCAGATTTCCATTTAATGTTTGATTATTATGGAAGATTCATGAAAAAGTGACAATATTATGAAAGCTATTAATTGATTAGTATTCATAATAGAAATCATAATTTATGATATGTAAAAACATAAAAATGCATATACAATTATATCTAAAAGATTGTACTCAGAGTTCATTTGCCTACATATTTTTAATATTCTGTGTTACTCATCTAAAAGTAGGGTGAAAATTATAGAGGAAAAACCACTCATGGGGAAATGATTACCTGTTGATTTTCAACATACCCAATTAAAATTTAATAGTAAATATCAATGCAGTTTATGTCTATACATAGTGAAATATAAAGGTTTTTTGGGAAAACATTGGCAAACTTTTGTATATATATACATCTTATGTATGGAATTCTGCATTGAATCAATTAAATAATATATTGTCAATAGTGAACAATTTTTTTAATGTTTCAGTGGACTAATATTGTAAAAACAACACATTACTTTTAAATCTTTGTTGCAATTATGTTAATCTATTGGTATCAAATTAAAAATTAGTTGTAGAAATGTCCTAACATTAATTTAATAAAAAAAAATGACACAATTGAGAAAGGCAAATAAAAATCGCTTTTATCTATTGAAAAACATTTCAAAAATAAATAAAAGAATTTAGGAATTTAAAGAATTAGAAAATGGGGAAACAGTTATTTTTTGTTATGTGTGAAGCCGGGCATAAAATTTATCTTCTGAAGCTTGTTTTACAAAACAAAATTTTTCATTTAAATATCTTACATTTCATTTTTATTTATTTGATTGCAAAACTGTATTTTTTTTAAAAAAAAAAAGAAAAATAATTTTCTTTGACAATTTATTTTAAATACTGAAGTATGTTAAAATTTTAATTTACTTGACATGCAATTTTTTTTTTTTTTTTTTTGCTTTGCTTTTGTGTGAATTGCATCTTTATTAAATTCATTAGAAACATGCAAAATTTACCCTTTTAAAAATTAGTTTAAGTGTTATGTTATCCATTAGTTATCTATATGAGTGCTAGTTTTATAAAACTTGTTTTAAACATGAAAACAAGTATTTCTCTTCTATTACACCAAAAAAAAAGTAAAATTGAATAGTATTTATTTGCAAATAAATATCTCAAATCAGAATTAAATTCTATTACAGTGGAATTTGAATGTACCTAAGTATAACTATGTAATATATATATAATATTCAAAAGGAATTCTTTTAATTACAAAGAAATTCTGTTTTTGTTTATACGTTAAAACAGTTACAAAATAATATGTTTTTTGTTTGGCAAATTAAAAAAACAACATATACCAAGACTTATGAAATTTATATAGCTTCTTGAAATCTTGAATGTTTGAGAGATAAGTATGTTTATAGATGAAGCATTGTGTGGGAAACGGTCTTGTTAAATTCATAATTGTGGGAAGATTAAGAGTGGTTTTGTTAACAATTTTTGTAGTTTTTGACAATCTTGTAACAGATTGCAAATGTTATTCTGTCTGCTTATTTCTTAATTTTATTATATTTAGATTCATATTGCAAAATATTTTTGCTTCAGTTTCATAGAATTTTTTTTAATAATGCAAAAAGAATATTTTTAATGCAATTTTATGTGATTTTAAATCTAAATTGTTCTTCAAATGAATTAAGAAGCAACTATTTGTTCTGAATAATTCAATATGAATAATAAATTGAGTACATATAAATTATGTTGTGAACTTAAATATGTTTTTAGCATTTGTTGCATATAATTTACTTTTTTTATATTTTACTTGGTTTGTTTAAGAGGTTTTACCTCTATGCGTTTTTCTTAACTCTGTCACATTAGTCAATTTTGAGACTGATGTGTATAGTGATAACACTTAGATTTAATTTAGTGTGGTGTTTACGTACCTGTGGTTTTTTATGTAATTGATACGATCTTTCTTGCAGAATTTATGGTATTTTATATGTAATCTATATTTATATAGTATAAATTATTACACTTTTGTTGTACAATTTTAAAATCCAGAAGTTGTGTTCATTTTCTTACAACCCCCATTATTTTTAACAATTGTTTGCAAAGTTAACTATTTATATTTTAATACGATAAATTAAAATATTCAATATAGTGACTATAATGTTTTTAAACAATTTTGTGACATAAATTTAATTCTCTTTAGTTCAATAACTCCTGTTAGCAGTTCGGACTTACTCTCTCCTAAACAATCGGATCAACTTCAATCATCATGGAATATCCTTGGAGTTAAACCTGTTGATTATTCCATGGTTAACAAAAATACTTGATAAATAACAAGGGCTGAATCGTTTTACTAAAATAGTAGTTTTTAGAATAATTGTGATATTTTTGTTTTTATTTGTTTGTAAAAGTTTTTGATTTCTGTTATGTTTTAAGAAATAAAAATTATACTATATACAGAAGATTCAAATATACTTATTTTTATGAATTTTAAATATTTATAAAATTTATATAAATATAAAATGACAAATTATTGAATTTGATTGTTAAATTTTTAACTATCTTTATGAAGCTTTTTTTCTTTCTTCAAAAATAAGGTGGTAATTATTTGCAAGATTGGTGATTGTATATTTCTATTTTATTTATTGCATTTATTTATAAGTATGTATACATTTAAAATAATATTTTTATTTACAAAGATGTTTAAACATGAAATCTGTTTCATGTAAACTGTTCTTTGAAATTTCATTATTTCCTCGTCTTTGTTGGGTTTATTGATAACAAAGTATCTTTGAGATATTTTGCTATTATAATTTTATATTATTTTTTTTAATATGACTTTATTGGTCAATATTTATGCATATTAATCTGTGTAAATGCCTATAAAGAATACATAAAATGAGTATTCAGAAGGTAAAATCCATTATTTATTGAAAAACTGTGTGTTACATTCATGAAATTATTTAATCTTTTCATGCATTTATGAATCTGTCAAATCTCATCAAACATCAGACTCCCCATGTCTTGTGCAAACAATTTCTAAGATAGGTAGTCTCTTTTTACTTTGATGAAAGTAAGAATAATTAATACAAATCTTTGATTTTAACCTTTTTTTATATATATATTTTATTTATACTTTTCTTCATTTTAAAGGATCTATTTTCTGAAAGACCCTCATATATATATATATATATAAATATATATATATATATATATATATATATATATATATATATATATATATACATATATATATATATATATATATATACAGTGCTTGAAAATCATTTGACAAAGCTTTTTCCTTTAAATATAACAAATTCTAGAGACTAGTTATAAGAAAAGAAGAGGACGACCGAAACTCCGATGGCGTGACTGCCTTGAAAACGACCTAAAAACACTAAAAGTGACAAACTGGATGACCTTATCCAAAAATAGGGGGTCCTGGTATGCACTTCTGAGGAAGGCAAAGACATACCCTGGGCTGTCAGGCCAATGAAGAAGAAGAAGTTATAAGAGAAAAATGCTCATCTGATGGAGCAGAAGTTAAATAATAATATGAAAGCTAAACGTACGGCAATTTTATAATGAGATAAAACATTAAAATAAATCATCAAAAGTATTTTGAATTATTTAGTTTTTTACAACAAATAAATATTATATTGGTTTAAACGATAATTTATAGTTTTTATATCATTAATTTTTAGAAAACAATTTACTTTAAAAATTGCATTATATTTCTTAGACAAAGACATGAACCTATTAACTTGCTTGTCTTATTGGGAATTGTTTTCATAATTTGATGTGTAATACAAATCATCAAAATTTTTGTTATTAAAATTTCCAAATGGTTTTATTTAAATCTTTCTGGAAAAATTCCGTATGACTTTAGTCTGAGCTTTGGTTTAGATAATTTTAAAACTTGTTTTGTAAAACCTTAACACTTCTTGTGTGTTTTTTGTTATTTTGAAAATCTCTATTTTTCTTCATAACATGGTGTCTTGTGTTTCATCTCTTTGTGTATTAAAATGTGCCTGTGGTAGCATTTATTCAACATAACTATCCTACTCAAAAGAAGTTAACTTCATCTGTGTAACATTCCTGTTTCATATTTTGTGGTGGAAATAAAATTTGTTGTTTATTAAATTGTACCTTTCATTTTTAGATGGTGTGTGCATTTAATACCATCTAATAAAATATTTTTATTTCGTTTCATTATTAAAAAATACTTAAGATTTTTTTGTTCATTTTAAATGAATTTTAGCTAACTACCATTCTTTTATTAACTTCATTAGTTAATTTACTATTTTATGAAAATCTTTAATAAAAGCCTATTTTTGAAAAATTTGAATTTGTAACTTGTTATAAACATTGCTTTGCTTATAAATTTTTAATAAAAAACTTATCACCATCAATTTTTATTACAATAATTGTTTTATTTTTTAAAAAATTATTTTTTCTAAATTCTTTAATTTTAAATATCAGTGACATATTCCTGACATTTTTTTGTTGTCTGTTAATTATTAAAAAACTTTCACTATAAATACAAAATTATTGTGAATTAATTGATTTCGTTAAGTTGTGTCAGAGCCAATTTGTTGACTAAGACTTGTATTCTTCAAGATTGGTGATGTTTAGCAAATCAGAAAAATATATTTAAAAATAAGATAATTGTACAAAATTTCTCTAATTAAAAATTAAGATAATCATAAACTGCAACAATATTTGAATTGTTAAGAAAATTTTTTCTTCTGCTTTATACATGATGAAATAATATAAATCAATTTGTTTTGCTCATAAAATTCTGGTTTCTCAGTTTTAACTTAAATGTTCTTTCAAATGTAATATTATATGTAATATGTATCCCAAATGGTTGTCAAAGAGTGAAATGTATATATTTAAAGCAGCTAAGATTTGTTATCGTATTCATGATACACAATTGCTATTTTATAACAATTGCATTCATATACTTAGCGTATTTTATTGTTTTCTACATTTCATAAAGCTGTAAATATTGCTCTTTATTTTTCTGATTATAACATCCATTACTGACATTTTTATTATAAACTATGCACATAACAAATCTATGTAAAATTATAATTTTCATAAGCACTTTTAACATTTTTGAATTATTGTATCAAATTGTGCTGCACAAATTGTTTTGCTGAATAATGCACTGGATAAAATGATACAATTTATTGAATATACTACTTGTGCAATCGATAAAGTGATTTGGCTAAATATTACAATGAATAAAGTAGTACTAATCATTGAATCATTAAATCTTACTCTTTTGTGGAAATGAAACATTTTTTCCAAAATGTTAAAGCTGGGTGGTTTTTTTACGATTGGAAAGCATTGAGATGAATCTAAATGAATTTGAAATTGAATTTTTCTAACTTGTCGTCAAAATAGACAAATAGCTAGAATTTGCATGTATTTTTAAAATTCAGGTGCATTTTTTGTACTAATGCTAGTTTCTTGCGGTGATGCTACCACTCTGAATGTATATTCTTGTACAATTTGATTAAAATAGAAATCACTCATTCTCTTTGAATTCTTCAACTTCCATATATGAAAATCATTAAACTCTTTAGATTTGTTCTCAATTATATTTTTAAAAGTATTTGTGTAATTTTATTATGTTCTTGTTCTAAATTCATAAGACTTAAATTTGATATGTTTACTTGATTTATGATTAACTTACCATATTTTTATTAGGTTTATTAAATTGCTAATTTTAATAATTTTAATGTATTAAATTTGATTTTTTTCAAATGTATTCTGAAGCTGTAAATCAATAATTATGTAGAAATTTTATTGAAAATTGATTTCTCATTATTAAAGTAATTTAGGATTTTAAGTCCATTTTGTAGTATATTTGATGTATAAAAAAAGTTAAATTTATGAAACAATTTATCATTAAATAGCTTTGATTGTAAATAAAAATCATAAATTTCAAATTTTTTTATTGATTTAAATATGTTATGATTAATATAAATCCACACACACATATAGTATATTTAACATATAGTATATAAGTTAATATACTATATGTTAAATACCTTGTCATGATTTTTTTTATAATTTTACCGTTTTCAAATTTATATTAAGTAACAAATACAGAGCAATTAATGTTAAAGCAGCCTTTTTATAATATGTGAATATTTTGTTGCAATCATTAATGTAATTTTTATCAAAATATAACTACATTTTATGATAAAATCTGACAAATGTTTACACATGTGACCATGTGAATACAACTGTTATTTAGAAGTTTAACATTTTTTACAAAGTAAACATCATGACTGAAAAAATGATTATATGATGGTCTGATGATAAATTTAAGATTACAGCTATTTTTCTCCTTTTTTAATTTATATTAATACAGTTGTGAACCATGTCTACAATTTATTTTTTCAAAATTTTGCACATACTTTTAAAGTCATTCTTATTTTAAGACCTTTTTTTAACTTCATTTGCTTACCA
Source organism: Latrodectus hesperus (assembly GCA_037975125.1). Classification (NCBI taxonomy): domain Eukaryota; kingdom Metazoa; phylum Arthropoda; class Arachnida; order Araneae; family Theridiidae; genus Latrodectus; species Latrodectus hesperus. The sequence continues at coordinate 21,599,317 of JAJQOW010000014.1, forward strand.
AGTTTTCCTTTCAATTTCTCTGGAATAATTCAACTCTAATCTTTTCTTTCTGATTAACTAAGTTTTTTTGGTGCTCTCTATTTTCACAATTTTTTTACAAATAATTCATAAAAATATCTTACAACACAATAAAATCATCCATACCATAAATTTTCATTTCTTTCAATTATGTGGTGGAAAAATAAGTGTATAAAATAAAAGTTGGAATATTCTTATACTTCAAAAGTGTCTTTGTAAGTCTTTCAGAGGCATAAATAACAAAGAAAAAAGTCTGTAACTCAAATTTATTATATTCTAAAATCACACTTATATTTTATTGAATGTTTTATTTTAAAGATTCTTTTTTTTTTTTTTTGCATAATGTGTATTGAAGGATATTTGCTTAAAATCCTGAAATTTGTTCGATTTAAATGTATTTTTAACTACAAAATATATTCAAATGGAATAAATATTTTTAAAATTTAGTTTATGAAATATTAAAGTATAATTAATGCATATGTGAAAAATTTACTTTTTAAGTTCCAGAGTAAAATAATAGAACTACTATGAGAAGAGATTTGACAGACCATTTACTGACAATTTAAATTATATTTAATATACATTAAGTAAAATAAAAGGGTTTCTGATTTTAATTTTACTGCCTTGTATGCAAAAAAATATTTGTGAAAGGAATTGGCTCACATGTTGCATATTGTATGATAAGAGCTCTAGAGAAGCTCATCTAGTGTTTTCAATAGGGTTAGAACTTTTTTATATTCATTATATAAAAAATATTATAAAATTTATTTCATTGTAAATAATGCAATATATTTTAATCTTTAAACCTAAAACTTAACTCATTGTTGTTATTCCTAAAGTTTTTATGAAACTCTTCAAATTATGTGATTTAATAATTAGTTCTTTATAAATCTGTGTAATCAGTTAAATTGAAATATTTAGAAAATGTTTCTATTTGTATGAAAAACCTAAAAGTTATTCACTGTTTTAAAGGTAAAATTGCTTAACTGAAAAAAAATGATTTATTGAAGCAAACAAGAATCAGAAAATTTTTATTGCAAAAACAATTTTATGTAGTAAATCTTATAAGAGAATGCACCAAGCGAACACTACAGTCATAGTTAATGATAAATTTAATTTTACAAATGTTTTCAATACAAACTGATTTTTCTCTCATTTTCATCACATAAAATCATTTAATTATTTTATCATGCACTGTCTCATGCTATGTACTTTTTGTAGTCCTAGTGTCAATTTTACAACTGCTTTGAAAACTAAATTACTTTGTTTAATCTATTAACTCAAAAACTATGTGTGCAAAAATCAAGAACTTTGAAATTGTGTATTCTATAATTTTCTAAGATATTTGCTTCAAGCATATACATAAAAAGTAAAAGATTTCTGTATTATGTTTTATAAAATTATTTCTTACTTGAATTCATATTAATTTTGATAGATGAAATTAAGTTCGATATTATACTTTGTTTATTTTAATAGAAATAATATTTGTATACGAATTTCTAGTGATTACATTTATATTAGATAATCTAGAAGTATATATACTCTTAAATAATGACAAAAATGCTAATATCAAACGAAAATGTTTGCGGTGGTATTCAATAATTTTGCACAAAATGAATGAATTTCTTTTATAAACTTTTCTATTGTAATTTCTATACAAAAGTATGGGAAAAAATACACAAGTTATTTTTCTTTAATTTATGAACATTGAATTAGTTATGCGAGACATGCCTTGAAGCAAATATCCTATTTACTTTTGATTATCATTTATGAACTATTTAATTCAAATTACACATTTAAAAGATATAACATACAAATGTTAATCTAATTTATATAAAAGGATTATTCTGATATTCTATATTAGTAAGAAAATATTCTTTAATAATAAGTAAACTTTTGGAAAAATTGAAAGATATTTAATATGTAGACTTATCACATACTTAATCAAAATATTTACTTCATATCTCTTTAACTTTGCAACATAGTTTGCTCATGCCAGTTTGCAATAAACCATACAGAGATGAGTGTGAATATTTTGAAGTTTTTCAACTTTCCCATATTCTTTAAATATATTTGTTCTAAGTGTTCTTGCTTGTTAAAGCATTTTTTATTGGAATCAAGAGAATATGTTGTTTTTTACTTGTAAAATTATTTTAGGAAAGAATAGTTGTTTTACATAAATTTGCTTCTTCAGTCATTTCATTTATTTTATTGCATGTATTGAATGTTTTATGGCCATTTTATAACAAACCTTTATGAAACAAATTAACTATTAATCATTGTGCTTAGTTTAATATTTTACAAAAACTAGTGACATTTTATGGTTTAAATATAAATTATTATTTTATTCATTTTTAAGCTACTTAAAATAAGGACTATGAATAAGTCTAGTAATTTAAAATTGTTTTTTTATTCTTCTATTATTAAGCTTTTTTAATAATTAAACTTTTTTCTTCTATTATTAAATATTTTTGTAAGTTAGAAACTGACTTTTTTTTTAATATTATGTGGTAGTATTGTGGTGATTAATAATCTTAAATCATAATTATTAAACACAATTTATGTAATAAGAAAAAATTTTTTGATTTATAAATTACAAGTTATCTCATTAATTTTTCTCATAAATTTAGAACAAAATTTCAAAAATGATGTATATCTCTCTCTGAACTGTTTATTATATGAGAAGTGAAAAAGGAAATATTATTTCATATAAATTTTATTAAATGCATCTTATTCTGTTAATAGCAGGATTTTAATTTTTTCTCAGTCATCTCTGTATGAGTTTAATGTTTGACTCATAAATATTTCTTATATTTAAGTAATAAAAATGTCCCTTTGCATTTGTATATATGCTGCATAAATATACAAAAGTAATTATTAGAGATGCTTGCAAGATATAATTGTGAAAATGATTGAATTCTTATCTGGTATAAATCCAAGGTGACTTAATTTTTCATTTTGATATATTTCTTTGAATACTTTTCTCTAAGTAAAGATTAATTTGAAACCAATAAATACTTGGCTCAATTCGAAAGTAAGATATCGCCAATGGCAATATAAAGCAAAGTAGGAGTATTTTTTACCTATCTGACTCCACTTAGAAAACATTTTACTAACTTTCTAATTATTTTAGCCTGATAAATTTTTCTCATATTGAGTATATTAAGTATGTTGAATAAATAATGCCATAAAAATTGCTTACATATATAAATAAAATTCTTGTTCAGAATGTTGCATATATTTTTCTTATTAAACATATTAAATATTTTGTTCATTTACTAGCACTGGGTACAGATAATTGCAACATGTCTAATGAGTGAAACAAGGCTCATCAAAAAATAGAGTATCTAAAATAAAAGAAATGCATATTATTGGGAAATAACAAAATTGTATATGGGTAAAAACATTAAAATCTTCCTTGAGCTTACGTGTCATTTTTTTGATGGATTCCCTTTATATTCTAATTTATATCAAAGAAAGTATAAATATGACATGTACAAGCTATCAAGCAAATGGAAATCTGTTTTCTTATCCAAACTCATAATTCACAATAAATGAGAGTTATCTTGAAATTGTTGGTGAATTTATATAACTATTCAGCAATCACATCTTGCAAACTTTTCTCTTTGTTTCATATATGTGCATATCAAAATGAATTAATAAGGCAGTGCATTTTTCTTGAAAAATAATTTACAGAAGTGAAATTCATGTTTAAAAATTCTCATTATTTGATGAATTGGAAACAAAATGCTTTTATATTTGCCAATCGTAAATATTACAATTGTATATAAATATTCATATGTCATTTCAAAATAGACTTAATGAAGTAATATGTCAAAAATTTAATAATACTGATATCATTACATCATCCAATAAAACATTTCATATAATGAAATATAGTCATGTGTTTTTTTATACATTATCTAGCACTTTTTAATCCATCACTTTTTAAATTCAAGTTTTGCAGTGACCTTCATCTTTAACAACACACAGTCTTAATGTAACATAGGCAATACTAAACACATCCTACTAATGTTTATACATCATTATATAAATAGTTGCATGTATCACAGAATAACATAGTTATACAACATCAGAATAGACATAGATTAAAGTGAAGGCTTCCAATGCATTTTATTAAGAAAAATAGAGTTAAGTCAGTGTTGCCAATTTGTCTCAATTTAAAGCATTCATTTTCATCTGTTATTTCAGTATAAAGTACAAAATAATTATACTTAATTAAAGTATTAGAACGTATAATTACCAAATTAAAAGGTTGTTCACAAATTTAAACGCATGTTTAGTATATTAAAGCAAATGCAATTACATATTTAGTATAAAATATAGTTTATCAGAATTTTATGAAACTTTTTACAAAAGTGGTTATTGCAATACCAGCTATGCACTGAAAATGTATTGTAGAAAAATATAAGGAAAATAATATTTGGCACAAATAATGGATTTGTAAAAAAAATATTTTGGGCTTATCAATTGGCAACACTGTAAATGAAATTGTAAATTCTACAATATAAAGATAATTTAATCTACTACTTTTACCTAACACTAATACAACACACAACATTTCGATGTTTTTTTTTCTTTATATTTTTCTAAAAAGAACACATTTTTATTTTACTCCACTGATTTGTAATTCAGGTTTGACACGAAATAGTAATTCAAAAACAGCAGCAAGAACAACTTTTGTCTCCCCATTAAGGAATTAGTTTTCTGCTTAAAGCAATATATATATATTTAAGGGAATTTATATGAATAATAAACATATATTTAATTCTACATAGAAGTTTAAGATTATCGTTTTGAGTGAAAATATGTAATTTTACAAGAAATAGATAAAATACAGTTAACTATTTTGCCCTACTCTTGTGACTATTATATATTTAGAGAAGTTAAAATGTATTATGCCATATTTTTACTGAGAATTGTTACCATATAAAATTTATAATATATTTTATTATATTTTTTCGGAATTATTTTTGAACTTATTAGAATAATTAGTAATGAAATTTTGCAATAAATATTTTTACTAATTAAAATGATATGATAACTATATGTTAGAGATTTATTAGTTTCTGAAGTAATTTCTTTGACATAGATAAGTAATTATCGTATTTCTCAATTAATTCTGGGGCTTTTCTGAGATAAATTCATTTTTAATTTGCATGTAAATTAATACGTTTGTTGAAGTTTCAATAGGCAATGTAAAAGAGATACATTTTACTTGTAATAAAATATATAATAAATATTCAATTTTCAACAGCAATATTAAATAATCATTAATTGAAAATACACCAACAGTTACAATTAAAAACACCTAGATATAAATCTATAACATAAATACTGCAAATTGTTTGAAATGAACAACGAACTTAATTGTAATGCCATTAACAAATGCATTACACCTGTTGATTGACACAAACATTTGAGGTTCAGAAAGATATGAAGACATCTTTCCTTATATACATTTTATATTGCAGCAAGTTGTCCCATTTGTTGCATATTTATTCGTTTGATACAGCACTTTATAAGTAGAGATAAAGAAGCAACTATATAGATCTAGGTATTCTGGTAACACATTTTATGATTTTAAAAATTAGTAATTCATAACTACATTGATTTTTTTATTCCAACTTGCTTAAATATTTCTTAAGGAATTGTCTTATTTCAACTTTCTTTCGAATAAGGTTATTCTAGATTTGTATTTAGTATTTATGATTAAACAATTTCCACAATTGATTAATTATCTTCTAATTTCATAGCTACTACTAATTAAATATTCTGAAAATTTTTCAGTGGAAAAAAATAAACCTCTTTACCATAAGGATTTAGTCATCACGATATTTTCATAATTGAAGTAATTATTTCACACTTTTTCAACGAACAATCATTTAAAATGCATCAATAATAAACACTACTCTGCTTTAATATAAGCTTATCAAATATATTTTAATTTAGTATCTTAATATTAGTTCCAACCTAATATACTGTGACTTGCATATTGAAGGCATTCTTTTGAATGGTGTCAACGGTCATTTGTATGAACAAATCATTTGATGAATAATAAAATATTGATATGTTTGCTATAACACAACTTAATATACGACATATAGATTTTTAATACTACAAGCATTTGATTCATTTTCATTTCTTAAACAAATCAGAGGAGTTTAAAATTTGTTTTTAAAAACTCTTTTATGTGCAACTATAATTCTTTTCCAATTTTATATATGTTATTATTGCTTTCAAAATTTTCTTGCATAACTTATTGTTGAAAAATATTTTATTGAATAAATCAGTTTTTGTGCAAAAGAAACTTTAATTGCACACAGTTTGGCACTAATGAAAAGAAATATACTTGAAGCAGATATTGCTGCACATTGGATGCTGATATTCAGAATTATAGATATTTTATTTTCGAGAAATTTTTATACTTTTCCTTTCAACTGTTGAAAGAATTTAATACTTTTGCATAGAAGAAGATAGCAGTGGCATATATATATATTTTATATTATATTTCTGAGAAAACATTTCATAATAAAACATTAGATAAATTATTCACACATATGATACATTCAGAACAATTTTTAATACAAGTTTTGAGAAAATATTTCATATAAATATAAAATACTATTCGTGATACAATTATTTTAACAAAGAAATAATATTTTTATAATTAACAATTTAAAAGGTAATAGATATGTACCTCAATTGAGTTGTAAGTATTAATAACTTATTAATAGATGGTTTTGAAATTAAAAAACACTCCAAAATGAAGTATATCTCAATCAAATAGGTCATTTATAAATTATCTTTCAGACAAAAATGTTAAATATAAATATATAATTTCGATTTGACAGATTTAAAATCTACCCAATTTCTTATGATTCCAATAAGTAAATGTTTTTCGCAAGAAGCATATAAAGTGCGACTTGAAATTATGCGCAAATTTTCTACTTTTGAAGAACAACATTCTTATCTTGATCAAATGGAACAACTAACTTACTGGCTAAACACCTTTTTTTAATACCTTTTTTATGAAGAATTTATAAATTCAAAAATACAAAGATACGACAAAAGAATGTAATTGTATGTTTTTTTCTTTATATTAAAGAGGCCATTTTCTCTTTGATGTCTTGCCGATGTTAGCTCCTCCTTTAGTTGAAATGTTAACAATAATATCGGCATCTGCCCATGGTAGTATGATGCACATAAATACTCGTCCATTTCTTTGATCAGTTGGGAAAATACTGATGGGTGTAAACGGCTCATTTTCATTAACGAACCGCAATATCTTACGGTAGGTATGTGGGTAAAGATTCTGCAAGTCTACTCCCCTTGCAGATAATTGTTCTTCGACAACAGAAAGACCATGTTTTCTATCCTCTACAGTCGTTTGAGCTGGATCACCGGTTTCCGGATCAGTTTTAGTGATTGTAAGAATCAAAGTTTGCACATCATCCTCAGGTAAAGAGGGTGATAAATGCAATTTAGCTCCACGTACCACAACCTCTCTTTCCAAAGCTGCAGCAATTTCATTTGTCACAGTAATTGCCGCCAAGAGAATGAATTTTCTTTCAGGATTATACTTGTCGCAGAAATTTCTAACTTGGCTGAAGACATCGGAACCCATTTCATGTGGTAACAGATCTGACCTTGAAACATACAAAGTTTGCCCTTTGGCACTTTCCCAGCCGTGAACAAGGTAATCCAGAGCATCTTCTGGATTTAGAAAAAGTAATTTCACAGCTCCTCTTCCTCTTGAAAGCAGTCCACGTTTGGCACAGAGAGACAAATGTCTTCTAGATACGGGATCATCTCTGGCTTTCATAAGCACTTGTTTGCAGAGATTACTTATACGTGTTTGAGGACAATGTTCCTTGTGACGTGTCAGATGGAGCTTGCGACACTGTCGGCTGCAGTAATACGTGTAGCAGTTAGGACAAGTACGAAATTTTGCTCGAGCTTCTTCAACTGGCAAACTTTTTGTACATTTTGGTCTGTGACATTTCAAATGACCTTCTGTTGTTGTGATAGTTCCAGGAATTCCCCGACCAGGTTTCTTCTTTTTAGTTGGAGTCGCACCTTTCACTTCTTGAGATGTTCCTTTTTCATTAGTCGTGGCTGTTGTGTTGACTGATGGTCCCCGTCCTGGATTGGAACCAAGATTAGTCAGATAAGGATCGTATGGATTTTCAATAACACGATTCGCAGGCTGGCCAAAACAAGAACCAGATTCATATGAGGAGGGGCAAGTTAATTCCCTGACTGGCGTAGTGGGTTCAGAGACACATGTCATTCGGGAAGGGCCATTACTAAAGGAATTGATGTGTGGGGGTGGTGCAAGGGCACGTGCACAAAACATGCAAGGTAGATGCAGAAGAACAAGGCATAAGGATTGCGGTCTCCGAAGAGAACCTTCAGCCATACCACGACTATATGAGCCCGGTTGTAAGCCAGCAAAGAGATTTGAATATGTGTCGTGCTGAGGCTGCTGTGACAAAAGATCAGTGCTGCTACAAGAAGGCAATGTTGACTGCCTCTGGAGCGGTGGGCGTGGTGATTGATCTTGATGATGAAGTTGCTTGTCGTGCAAAGTTTGACACTGTTGATCATTTGAGTGGAAAAGTGGCTCCTCGTCTTTACGCTCTTCCTCTAATTTTGTATCATCTGTGTCAGATAGAAATGAGAAAGGAAAGGAAAGAGAGGAAGAACAGTGCCGGATTTATGGGTCGTGCTGGTAGTGGTAATAATTATCGACAAGAGGGACATTGTTTTTTTAAGATAAAACTAAATTGATACTCTAGCTATTTAAAAATAGTTACAATTATTTATATTAACTATAACTCCATTCACATGCTTTGGAAAAATTAACATTTAAAAGAAATATAATTTTTCAAGATGCATTGGGATTTATATAAGTGTGCTACTTCATGCAAATTGTGCATGCATATGATAAAAAAGTGTCTTACCTTCAATGATGGAAAATAATTCTTGTTCTTCATCTTCTGGTACTAGAACTTCCATGCTTGTCGGAGACTGGACGTCATCTTCCAAAGGAGAGGTTGAGCTACTAGGACAGAAGGAACCATGGTTCACCTCGTCCGTAGGAGAAGAAAAGGGAAGAAGCTGAGTAGTAGTGGTTGAACTAATGGGAATTTTTGGAGGGAGTTTTAAGGTGTCATCTAACATCTTACCAAGATCATCAGCGATGTTTTCGAAGCCTCTGCTGTCACTTCCAGCCCATTGATTATCACTGCTGTGAGGAAAATTTGTTCGGGAAGACATTGATTTACTTCTGCTAAGAGTATCTGGAGAAAAATCAAAATGATAAGGAATTTAAGCAAATGTCAAATTAAATTCAATGGACTTAAACAAAACCATTGAAAATGGAACGGATATTATGCACACATTTTAATATATCATAACCAGTTTCAAAAATAGTGATTATTTTAAATAAAATCTAAAACAGAACCTCAAAATTAAATATCTTTATTCACATTGGTGGAACAGATACCATATAACCCAGGATTCCAAATTTTGAACTTTTTTGGTGATGTAGAAATGTTGTCAAGATGACATTTGTGACGTACGCGAAGACGTAAATACTAGGGTTGCTAAAATAGCTTTTGTTGCATAATTTTTATAGGCTCTATGACATAAACTAGGATGTAATAAAATCCAGGTTGTCTGATATACAAGAAAATCCGCCAAAAAATCACCAAACTCAGAATTTGGCATCCTGGATTATACGGCATCTGTGCCAAATTGGAATACATAATAAGAAACAAGCTCCTGCAAGAATATTTAAGAAAACAATGGTTGCTGACAGAAATGTAAATCAGTGATATAAATCTCACCGGATTCTTGCTGGTCCAATTGCTGTTGAACACCCTGAGTAGGTAGAATTTCATTTTCTTCTTGCTGTTGAGTTCGAAGTGGTTCCTGTTGGAATCCGTAAACTTTCGATCTCTTCGGCGAAGTAGGACTTGAAGATCGAGAACTTATTGGGGGTATTGCAAGAAGAGACTCTAAAACCTGAAGTGGAAAAAGATCAGTGGCATAATTTTATTCCACATTTCTAATTTTTAACTCTAGAATAATTGACATGTTCAAATTAACAAGATAATAATTTAAAAACAGAGCTCTCCTCATTTTTTAAAAATATATCAGCAGTTTTTAATGAATCCGTTTTCTATAAAAGTTGTCGTTATTTTAAATTATTTAATATTTGGTTAAATAATTACTTTAGGTTTTAATTTTAATAAAAATTTAAAAAAAATATCATTTTTTTTTCAAAAAAAAAATTTATTCTTTAGGATTTAAAAATGATTAGTTGCAGTTTTTTCTTGTATATTTTTTATAATATCAGCATTTAAAAATTATCTTGTGAATGTTTATATTTTTCACTGTGACACCCCTATAATTTGAATATCTTTTTTATAATTATTTCGAAATCAATAATTGTAACAAATACGCTTTTATAATATATCTTAGCAGTTTTTAGTCAATCCATTTTTCTAAAAAATTAACCTAATTTGAATCAATCTATTTGTTTTAATTGATTAAAACTAGCTCTAGTTTTCAATCAATCTATTACTTTTCCTCTTTTGATGCAATTAATGAAAGCAATTTTAGTATGCCAAATCATATTTGGTATTACAATTTCTTAAAAATTTAATCCTAATGCAAAAAAATGTCCACATTTTTTTAAAGAATTTAATTTTTTAGGATTTAAAAATGTTATGTTGCGCTTTGCCTGTATCTGTTGTGTGTATAGTTTATATAATATAAGCATTTAAAAATTTTATCGTGATTCTTTATTTTCCTTCTGCTGTGACATTCTGTTGCGGTTTCATGATTTGATTGCTTTTGTTACAATTATTTCAAATTCCCTAATTATAATCAGTAAATTGCATTTTTCTGTTTTACTCAATCTTTTTCTATTTTCCTGTCATATCTTGTTGAAACAACCCTGGGTATAGTATGTAATAAGGTCATAAACATTTATATTAGAAACTACAGAACATTTAAGTTGACTATCTCATCAAGAGAATTGAAATTGTAGGTTTTGAGAAAGACTCCATTAAACAGTTTTAAAATCTGGCTCTATACTATTAAGAAGTAAGACACTTATAAGTTAACAAATAATACAGAACAAATTTAGCATACTTGTTAATTTAGTTTTTAATTTTCTCCGGTAACTAATACCTAAATCCAAAGAATTGAAAGTCAGTCAAACACACACATATACATATTATAGGTTACTCTAATATATTAATACTAACTTACTTATTAATTAATCGGTTAATTCAAATGGACTATTTTAGATAAGGAAAATAATAATTTAACTCAATAAAAATCTAGTATTTTTGACTATAGTAAATTAAAATGCTCTGTATAAGAATTTTTTAAAATAGTGAACTGATTTTAAAGTATTAAAATATAATGGCTTAATATCTTTATAATTTTTTAAAAATTTATAAATAAACTTAAAATTTAAGCATTACGTTTTATAAGAAAAATATTGCTCAATAACTGTCAAGTCAAGATAAATATTTTGATTTTTCCTGTGCATATTTACCGACTATTTTATTGTTATAGTTTTTAAAATTTCCTTTACGTAATATTTTAAAAAACCTCGCTTGTTTTCTATATTTTAAGTATATGCGTTGTGTTCCCAGAGTTTAAATAGTTGTCTTTTTGTATTATTTAAAATGGCAATAAATACTTTTTTTCCACCTAGGTAGGATGCTGATCAGTCAATAATGATTTGACGAAAACCAATTTGACAGCAAAAAAATGACAAGTCAAAGATCTGGGATCTAAGTGATCCTGCTGATCGAGTGTCCGAGAAAAGACAGAAACAAGATTGATAAAACTCAAACTATGAGAGGCAAACAGTTCAGATGACTGTGAGGTTAACATCCAAACTTGTCATCTATTGCTTGAGAAGAGATTATTTCTGTTGTCGAGAAGAAAAGAGGATAATATTTGATGGAACCGAATTTTGCGGGGAAAGGTTTTTCAGAAAGCAGCAAGATCATTATACTGATTGGCGATCTGCAACCTGTGGGCAAATTGTTCATTTCGTCAAAATAATAATAATAAGAGAGAGATGGTGAATGACCCGAATTTTGCATTTTAGAAGACAGCGAGGTCATCATCCAAACTAGGGTCTTCAGTCTATGGCCTGATTGTTTCTGTCGTTGAGTAGAAAACAGGAGAGACATTGAAGTACCCGAATTATTTAGAATAAAGATGTTTGTGAGTGCAGAGATGTCATCATCCTAATAGACGGTTTTCAGCTTGCGCCCAAACTGTTCTTTACATCGAAAAGAAAACTGGAGAGAAATTGCGAAAGACTCGATTTATATGAGGAAGAGCATCTTAGAGGACAGTGAGGTCATCATACAAACTATCAATCTACAGCTTCTGGCCAGATTGTGCCTGTTTTTGAAAGGATAACAGAAGTGAAACCTGAAATTTGAAAATTGAAAGACCCAAGCTTTTCAATAAATAGCGAGATCATCCAAGCTAATGATCTACAGCCTGAGACTGGATTGTTCCCGCTTTCGGCAAAAGAAGAGAGTCTTTAGCCATAATCAATTCTACGAGGAAATGAACTCTATGACGCTGATGTAGTAATGATATTACTTATGATTTATAATTACTATTTGGAGTTATTTAAAAAATTAGTAGTTCTAAGAGTTTTTATTTGGCAGCGATTGTTTGTCAATTAACGAAACGGATGACATTCAAGAGGAAAATCTTAAGAAAAGCTTTAGGTTCAGTAAAAGAAAACGGAAACTGGAGAATGAAATACAACCGTGAGTTACAATCAAAATATAGAAAGTGATCAGGTCTAAATAAGATGGCTGATACACGCGTTTTGTTATGAAGATGAAAGTCCTACTGAAAAATTAACATTCCAAACACCAGAAGGCAAATAAAAAAGAGGAGACCGAGAACTAGAGAATAGATGAAGTTAAAAAATGGTTGACTGAACTGTGTGTGGGAACAGCAGATGAAAAGTTATGGCATTGAATAAATCAAAATGGTGTAAGGTAATTGAAACGACTTTGGCTGGCAAACGGGTGTAGTGGTTGGAAAGAAGTTCGAAGATTAATCAATATAGCATGATAATAATACATGGAATTAAGAGCTTTTTTCCTTTTGACCAAGTATTTTCACTTTCTTTGTTAATAAATTAAATTCTAAAATTTTTAACTGTCCTCCTTTCCAAAAAGTAAACCTTTGTGTTAAAATTAATTAATATATACAACGTAGTATGGTATAATATTCTTTTTAATCTTATGTTGTTGTTGTTGCTTATCCCCGACTGGCGTGACAGTACCATCCAACCAGCCCCATGAATCCAAAAATAGTCAGTCTTTCAAGCACCATCTCCGGTCTCAATTCCATGTCTCCTCTCCCACACCCAATGCACTGGAAAATATGAGATGGGGAGGCCTGAACCACTCGACATTTGGGACAGAGAGGGTAGACCTTGGTATCTGAGACGTGTCTCTGAGCAAGCAGGTGGCCACTTCGTAGTCTTGTCAGAGCCGTTTTAATCTTATTATTTTTTGTAATGATAGATCTTAAATTATAATGAATATTTCATAGTATTAAATAAAAATAGTTATTTATATTAAATATAAAATAGTGGCGAAGCACTTAGTACAGGGAGCAAACAGCAATTACATGCAAATAGTGGAGCCATGGCAACAGCTTAATAAAAGCAGAAATTTGATATTTTCTTGATTAATATAAGTCATTGTTATAATCTAGTTTATCAGGAATCTTAAACTTAGTTTCTTAAAAAAATATACTTTAAAATAATATCTTAAATTTAGTTTATCAAGATAAATTCAACGTTTTTTAACATAAGATTATATTTCTACAATACAGAAATTTCACATATATTTTGATTTAGCCAAAGTTATGTTATATATGGTATAGCAAAGGTTTATTATTGTAATTAGTTCAACTAAATACATTGGGAATCCTATGTTGATTTTGCTTCATTTCTATGATACGAATTTCAGATAGATTCTCAGAGTTTAATTGATTTATGTACTAATGTTTCGTTCGAACAATTTTATCTTACCACATCTTCATTAACAAACCTATCTGAGTTTTTCAAATTTCTTAAATCAGACAAATTTTGATAAAGTATTGATTATTTGAATTCATTGCTGGATAAAAGACGTTTAATATTATTCGACATTGCTAACTAATTCAAAATGCTCTTTAAGCATCCTACATTAAATTATGGTGAGTGGCTGTGTACTTAATATGATTTAAATTTTATATTTTTATCAAATATTTATCATAATTTCTTCTTGATAAACTTTTTTTATTTCAATTATTTTTAACTTCCATCAATATTCTTCAAAAATATCTTATTATCATTTTATTTGTCTACATCACCGTTAACTATTCGAATCAAAATCGTGATAGTTAACAATTAATCGTGTCCTAAAAATCATTGCTTTCTATGTTTTTAAAATAATGTTCTTTAAACGATTATAAACTAAATATATATCAATATATCTTATTGTCACACAGAGTTGTGTACAATGCACTACAACAGTATTCATATCATATTCATGTATACAACACTTATATATATTTTTTTACAAAATATTTAAATGTCAATTATTTTTCATTGAGTGTCTATAAAACATATTTAATTTTATGTTTCAGAAAGTGGAATATATGTTTTGATTTCTGTCATTCTGTTTTATGTATTTTAATCGTAAATATATGATACTCAATACATAACAGTTAAACAGTATCTTAAACTTTTAAAATCATTGTTTTTGCTGCAGCGAAGAAAATATAGGACAAGTACAAAACACTGTTAAATAAGCCATACAGTTTCAGCATTTTGAGCATTAAAACAATAAAAAGCAAAATATAACAGCAAATGCATATTTGGCAAATATATTACCTTCTTTTAGAGAGTCATCATTTAGTCCTTTAATATATTACGGTATTAAGATTACAAATTTGCGATATGCTGTCTCTTGCAAGGAAGCATATTTTCTCAAGCGTAAGCATGGACACATAGCGTAACCTTAGGACATAAATATTATCTCTTAGCAGAAGCTGCATTATGTAAGCAAGTATGTATGCTTTATAAGCTATAATGTTCTATTCTACACGAAAATACGCATTTATTTCAACTATATACATAAATGTTTTCAGATAATATCTCAAAACTCCTGCGATTAGTTTTATTCAATAAAATTCAATCACAGAAGAACAAGGCATCCTTTGAGTTATATTTCAGGAAGCTCAATTTTTTGCGTAGTATGCTTTGAGATTTAAGCGTATATCTCACTTTGCTTATTTGATTATGTCTGATATAAATTAGTGGTGAAAAGAAAGGCTCTTTAACTCCTGCTGTTTTACTCATCTTTCTGATTGATAAAATAGCTACTTTTAATGCTTTGTTCTTGTAATGATCAAGAATAATTGGCAGTGTCCACAGTTTTTTTGTTTTTAAACTACTACATAAAATTCTCTAGCTACTTTAAAGAATGCGACAATTGTTATTGCCAAATGCAGCGTGTGTTGTGTTCGTTCTCTAGTTCTGATCGCTCACCTCCTCCATAGATGCCGACGATTTGGAGTCTTTTTCGCATCTACTTGTTGCTGCCGAGCTGGACTCTTGGTCCGTTTTCAAATCTCGCCAACTGCTAGAGCCTCCAGACTTTGAGTCCCGCCGGATGAACCCGCTCTCGTCCGAATGAGTAGACGAGCTCTTCCTGGAAAACTCTTCTTTGGTAGATGACTGCTGGTGTGAGTAATCACTGGTATTAGAAGGCATTTGTTGCTGGTGAGGATGGTACATTGTAGTTTCCAGCTTAGTATCTTGATTGGAACCTTTGGAGTCACGTCTGGAACTAGCAAAAAATATTGGACGTGTAGACCCAGTTGAATCTCCGGAAACTGAAAAAATAGCGATATGTGAATAGGCATTAATTTTAATTTTAAGCAGAATAAGTTATATATAAATCAAGACAGTAATTATAAGGAAAAGGGATTGAATGATTAGAAATTTTTCATCAAGTAAAATTGCAGTTCTAAAGGCAATTTAAATTATTAGTTTATGAGAAGTTATTAAGAATAATTGTACATATATATATATATATATATATATATATATATATATATATATATATATATATATATATATATATATATATATATATATATATATATAATTTTTAGTTACTGTACAAACTCATGTGAGTAAAATTTATGCTTTAGTGACGTACGTAAAGTTTTCAAATGCTGTGTTGAGTAAAAGAATTTATGGGAACAAACTTTAAAAATATTGGAGATTGAAATGGATTTATTCCCGATTACATTTACAGCTTAAAATAAATTTTATAAAAGTAAAATGAAAATCAGTTTGAAAAAAATTCTTGATTTTGACATCTCTGTGTCGAAACAAAAATATAATTGCAATTGAGTGTTACTTAAGATCAACTTCATTAGTAAAATAGATAAGAAACTGGTATATACCAGACATGCATAAGTTCAGTTCAGTTCCCTGATTAATAAATAAAAAATTCGATTTATATAATGTGCATATTCTCTTAACTTACATAGCTTGATTTTAAGTTTTGTAATTCTAATGATGTCAAGAACGTATAAATAATCAAAAATATTAAGTGAAAACACGTTTAGAGATTTGAATACCAGATTTAGTGAGATTTTATGCAGTGTTTCTTACATGATTATAATTTTTGTAAAAGTAGGGTTGATCTTTGAAAAAATAACCAGTGTTTTATTTATAGTAACAGTAAAATGATTCTTTATGTTTATTAAAAAATAATATCTTTATTAAAGACATTTTTATCTAATATTCTATGTGAAATAATAATGTCAAGGAATTTTTGCGCATTTTTTTGGACTTTTTCATCAGGAATGTTGTAAATAAGTCAGCAAAATTGACAGCTCTTTTAATCACAGCATTTAAACTTATCCGTATTTATAGAATATTTGCCACAAAATTTACAATACATAAATGGTTAACATTTTTTAATATTTTTTTAACCTCAAGTATATTTTAAATAAAATCTATGTAAAAGTTTATTCTAAATTAATAGTTTATCTGCTCATGTTTATTTTTTGTTTGGTGTTTCACATATTTATTTTTAAATAAAATATGTACTAACTGAGACTATTCAGTTGAGATTAGATTATATAATGGCCATTCTTCATTTAAACTAAACTCCGTGGCACGACAGCCCATGTGGGCCAAGACCTACAGTTCCCATAACAATTTTCATGACCGACGGCCTTGGGTGCGAAGCCTATGTCCAAGTTAGGTGATCAGCATAACGTGAAACCCCCAGTGCTTAGCTCCCAAAAGTGCTTGGTACTCAGTTTATCGAGGGGATGAAAGGCTGAGTCGATCTTGCTCAGCCCGAGAATCGAACCTCGGACCTGTGCTTTATCCAGCTTAATTTTTGATTTTCATATGGAATCAACAAAGCCTATATGCCCTTTTGATCATGTTTATGATAGAAGACTGCTTAAAGGTTACAATTCTCTTAATTCTATGATAAAATTCCATTTAATAATTTTTTGATATCCCATAATCCATTTATTCGAGTGTGCAAAATAATTCGAGTGGAACACAGATTTTGTATATCGCATAATAATAATACCATTTTTCAAATGTATCATATTTAAATTAATTGTGATGCTGAATTTTGTTCAAAGTACGACACATTCAGTTGCCATCTGTGAAGCAGAATAGTAATCAAAAGCCAAGTTAATTAATAGGATAGACAAATGGTGAAAAATAATGGTGTCCGAAAATTTTAATTCATGGACATCCATTTTCATAGTCCTGCATTCATCGAAAGTTTTCAGTGGAAGCTGAATGCTGCGACCAATCAAGACAGAAGATCATTCAAAAATGTCACTGTTTTAAGTGAGGAAATTGATTCCAAAATAAACAAAACTGACCACTGTAATAATGTGAATCGGCATAAAGTTTGATGAATTAAAATTGTATTATATTTTAGACCTCCAGATTGTGTTTTGTGGAACACAATGTTTTCTAGCATTCTTCTGTTTAGTTTGCTGCCACGATGCTTGTAGAAGACTGCGATGTTGCTGGATGACATATTTTGTTGAAGCAGAAAGTCACTCATAATCTCTAAACAGAAGATCGCTGATGAACATTACCGCAATATTGTTGCGAAACATTTCCACCTTATGTTTAAGGTTTTTCTTGAAGAGTATCGTTCATTTTAATACGCTAGTAATAAAAGATGACAACGCTCCTCTTCAACGGTATTACTCATTCAAACATGATTAGAGACACCATTCAAGACAGAAGGAAGACATAAGTTAGGGGAGCATAATGATAAAACAGAACTTTTCCTTTGGCGTCCTTAATCGTAGGATTCCAACATCTTAGGCCTTTTATGTGGCTCCTTATAGAAAAAAATAAATCATCTTGGTTTCACTTGCCACACAATATCTGAAATCAAAAAACTAGTCTGCATTTGAACTTTGCTCACGACCATCATTTGTTTATTCTGGTTGTATCCAAGCTGTAATTCAAGCCCCAGATCCTATACGCCTTAAATAAAGATTTTGCTTTCTTTCACAAATATTTATATTATTTTGCCCTATATATTTTACTTAGTTTATCCATTTAAATATATTTCCCAGTTAGAAGCTGATAATGTATTCAATAAAAGTATCTTTGATTAGAAGTGACACTATTATAAAAATAATTATTTTTATTTTAATTGTAACAGAAAAGTAAATAAAGATAATTATTTTTTGCGACTATTTATTGCTACAAGAAAAACAGTCTAAGTGAATTAATAATACACTGCTGGCCACCCAAATTGCAACACAACGGAAGACAAGACATATCACAACAAAAAAATTTTTGTAGATAACATGTTGACCGAGTATCAAATGATTAAATTTAAGACTTCTGTGAAGTGTGGTTTCTGCCAAAACCAGTAGCTAGAGTAGCCGCCATTGTTCGAGATCACCGCTGACACACGCCTCGGCATCGATTCAAAGAAGCTTTGGATGTGTTTTTGGGGAACAGCAGACCAAGCAGCTTCCACACGTTGCCAAAGTTGATCTGATGTATCAGTTGGGGATGTAATCTGGGCCAATCGTTGAACAGCTACGGACCACATGTTTTCTATCGGCGAAAGACT
The DNA here is from genome assembly GCA_037975125.1 of Latrodectus hesperus. Classification (NCBI taxonomy): domain Eukaryota; kingdom Metazoa; phylum Arthropoda; class Arachnida; order Araneae; family Theridiidae; genus Latrodectus; species Latrodectus hesperus. The sequence continues at coordinate 21,618,570 of JAJQOW010000014.1, forward strand.
TGGAGAGCGAGCCAGCCAGGGAAGCAATTCAATCTGGTGATTGACGAAGAACCCTTGGACAATGCGTGTCAAGTCTGGTCACGCATTATCCTGTTGAAATATCGCTATGAGAAAGCCCTGAAGGTAAGGAAGGATAACTAGCTCCAACAACCCCGCAGATGTAGCGCTGGCTTTTTAAAGTACAGGCAATGTATTCTAGAGGAGTGCAAGAGGGATATCCAATATCGCCCCCATAATACCCGGTGCAGAACAGTGTGGGGGTACATAACGCAGCTGTTCAGCATCCTTTCTCCACGGTGTCTCCAGACTCGAATGACACCATCGTGGTGTTGCAGACAGATGGGTGACTCGTCAGTAAACACAATTTCATTCCCTTCTGCCGTCCACATCCTTTTTTCATCGCACCATTGGGGGCCGAGACGTCTGTGGTTCTGCGTCAAGGGTAGACGCAGCAATGGAATTCTTGCAGACAGACCTCTCTGCTGTAAACGGTGTCGAATGGTACCCGCAGACATTGGATAATGAATGCGTTACACACTGAATGTGCTGTGCTGTGGTTCATGATGTGGCTTAACGATACGTCATTGCCATGCGCACAATTTACCTATCATCACGTGAAATGGTGCACTGAGGTGGATGCGATCGAACATGTCGATCCGTCGTACCCTCCTGCATCCAACGATCCAATGTTTGTTTGGTTTCGTCCAACATGACCACCATTTCCCTGAAAGATAATCCACAATCTTGGTAGGCCCCTATCCTTCCTCTGTTGAATTCGGATACTTGATTAAAAAATGGTCACTGTTATCTACGAGTGCATGATTGATCGTCTTTTTGGGAAGGAAAAAAAATTTCCGAACTTGAAATCGTCGAAATCTCTAAGCCTTAAATAGCGCTTTGAGTTAAATTAGTGGCGCAACAGGCGTGCGTGATGTGCGTCTGCGCTAAAATTCTAATCATTTGCATATCTCACCTCCACTAATGCTTGTTGTAAATTTCATGTTATTTGCTTGCTTCCTTCAGGGTGTTGCATTTACAGTGGCCAGCAGTGTACAATAGATATATGGTTGCAGAGTTATATTATTTTGGAACCCTCTATCTTAAATCTAAATTTAAGTCAATCAATGCCATTTAAATAGATTACAGACAACTTTTAATATTTTAGAAGTATAAATTTTTATAATGCATTTTTTATATACATTTTCCCCAAACAACACAATCTATTAAAAATAGACAATTTTTATATTTCCTGTTTTTCCCGGTACACATAATTCTTGCTTACTGTTGCAGATTATCCTTAAATTTTTGTATCCATGATAAACTGTATATTAATCTCAGTTTGGGTACAGTGGTATTGTTACAATAACATAACTGTGGTGCAATCAAAATTTGGTGAAGATTATTGGTTATATTTTATAAACTAATATGTTCATTTATTTAAAGAATCCCGGTGGCTAAGTGGCAGCGTTTCACGCTCCCAAGGCACAGGTCCGAGGTTTCATCCACGGGTTGGGTAAGGTTGACTCAGCCTTTCATCCCTTCAGTGGGTCGATAAACTGAGTACCAAGCATGCTTGGGAACTAAAGACTGGGAGTTTCACGTTAAGTTGACCAACTAACTGGGACATATGCTTCGCACCCCAGGGCCCTCGGTCATGAAAACAGTTATGGGGGCACTGCAGCCTTTGGGCCACATGGGCTGTCGTGCCACGGAGTTTAGTTTAATGCTCACTTATGTAACAGATTATGGATTTTAGCATGTTTTAAATGAAATTATTTTTATCGCTTGAATATAACAGCCTATTTTCAAAGAAGTTCTTAAGTGATTTTTAAATAATATAACTGCAAGAATTGAATTTCTCGTTTGATGGCGACGTAATCTCACCTCGTTTCTGCTCACTGGGATATCCGGAAGAGGGCGAGGTTGGGCTGATACTGCTCCTGGATGAAGATCGTCCGTCCAGGTGTTCCGGATTTCTCCGGAATCCTTTATGCCCCATGTCTTCTCCCACTGACAACCACATCTCGTTGTCAGTGGATGAGTTGTCTGGAGAGATATCTTTACTGCTGCTGCTGCTGTGCCGCCAAGAGCCACGTGGATAAGCTTTTGGTTCCGTCTCATAATCAACCAGATTAGGCCGCTGATCTCGATTAAAATGAGAGGGAACCGGATGAGAACCTGTGCATAACGGTATCATCCGATAAGAATAGTTTAAAATCTCTTGTCTGGATGCATAAGAGATAAAAATTAAAGGAGAAACTAAACAATTCAAATAACAACCTTTATCAGTTACATAATTCTGCTCTTTAAAAAATAAGACATATAATTTTAATTATTAGGAACTAATAAATCTATAAATATTTCCGATATAAATGATAATGAATGCAGTTTTTATAATATTGATGAAAATGATAGAGAATTAAAAATCATGGTGGTAATTTATTTTACACCTACTAATATTGGATAGGCTAATATTTGCCGTTTTTAAATAATTCATTATCAAACGAATATTCAAAATTTGTTTCAAGAATAATATTGTAGAAACGAAAATATTAATGACAATTAAATTTGATTTGTTTTTTGTTTTAATAAAAAGTAAATCAAATTTAAATCACAAATTTCAAGGTAAAAATTAAACACAAGGCAAAATAAAAAAGGGAAAACTGTGTTAAAAAGGCATATTTTTAACATAAGAAATCCATGGTAAATTACAAAAAGCGTGCATTTTATATGATTTACATGCAGCTGGTGATATTGGAACAATATATTTACTATACAAAGTTCTTGTCATAAAAGGCAATTTACAGAGGCATTTTTATTTTGGCTTTTTATTCTTTGAATGCATCGTGACGTAGACAGTTTTTCCACCAAATAACTATAAAATGCATATTTTTCCCCTTTTTTTATAAAATGCTAAAGGTTTCTGAAATTAAAGAATGTATCTGAAACATATCATAGCAACGCAAAAAAGTAAATGTGTAACCACACATAAGTTATTTAGGAAAAACAGCAAACTGGTCGACTTTGTTAGAATAGTCTATGTGAAAAATTTAATTTATAACTATGAAACCAGAAATATCACGAAATGTATTAGATTTACGGGATTTTTGCAATACGTAATGGTTCTCATCTTTTTTTTTTTCCTTAAAGACATTGGATTTATAGTAAAGAATTACATTTTATAATTATGAATACAAAAAAAATATTTAGGTGTATTTACTATATTCTAAATAATTAAACTTATTTTTTATAAAAGAAATATGTGCCACCCAACTTGTTTAGTGGTCAGCGTGCCTGACTGCGGATAAGGAGGTCCTGGGTTCGAATCCCGGTTCGGGCATAGATGTACTTTCTCTCTGTCTTTGTATTTTCCTTGCATGAATGAGGTGTGAATGGTTGCCTACCCTAAAAACGGGTACCTATAGCATGTGTGTACTGAGGAAGTCGGACTCCACACCAAAATATGGAAAAAGTGGAGCAGCGCACCCTATGTCGACAACAACAACAAAGGAAATATGTAAGTTTCACTCGTTACTTATATTCATTTAAATGTGTTCTTGTTACAAAAAATTACAGGGAATCATAATAAATTAAAGGTGATATCTCTAAACACATAAAAAAAAGAAAAGAAAATGCATTGAGAAGTGGAAATAATTGTCTTGTGTCTTCGCTTTTAAACAAAATAAAGCATCATTTTTCTTATTAGAAATTTTATTTATTTATTTATTCATTAATTTTAATTATTGTTATTATTTTTGGAAAAAAACCTATCGTTTATAAACTTTTCTTTCGACCTTGTTGCTGTAGACATTATTTTAAGAACGATTAATAATGAAATTTATTAACATTTTCCTTTATATTTACAAACAGTTTTGGAAATTAAAAAGCCTTTAATTCATCACAGTTGTTGCAATTGATACTCTAAATTTTATCACACTCATTTTAAACACGAATTCATACATTGTTTGCATTATTAAAGTCATAAAATAAATATTATAAAAGACAAAATACGTTAAAACGAGGGGTTAAAATATTCAAGGAACATTTAAAGAAAATTTTTCTTAATGAAAACAATTTTTTATTTAAATCAATATATAAACATTAATACCATACACTCTATAATAACTGCTAACTATGAATATGTTTTATATGTATATGAATGATATGAATATGTATATGAATATATACATATTTTTTAAATGATAACTGTTTTTGCAAAACTACTTTTATTTTATGAATTAGTAGAATTAAGATAAGAAAAGCTGTTTTAGTTTCGAGATATGACATTTTATAATTATGATTTTCTGATTGAAAAATAGTTGCCTGATTATAAGCCAATTAATCAGGGAGAATCTTTGCAAAAAATTAATAAATTTTTATAGGATTTTAGAATACCTCTCATCAGCATGACTATTCGTAGATCATATCGATTTTCTACACATGATTAATTCGTGTTGTGATTAAGTCACTTCATGATTTTATGTAATATTAAGATTTTTAAAATGTCGGTTGTGTGATAGATAAGACAAATTACCCGATGATCGTAAATACTTATATTATTTTCCTATTATGCCCTGGCATAATTTTTATTATTGTTATTCAAACAGTTAAACGCTTTTTCGCAATAAAATTACTTCTAATAAAAATTATTGAAGTTTAAAATCATTTTTGTGGGAAGTAACTACATAATATAAATGCGGTAATAATTATCAAAAATAAAATAATTCACTTTTAAATATATTCAAATATTCCTTCAAAAAATTGCCGTATAAATAAATCTTTGTCCATATTTACTTAGGTGAAGTTTCGTTAGTTGATAACTGATTTCTGTGTTCTGCTATTTTCTTAAGCAATTTTGTTACAATATTAAATTACTTATGAATTCAACCTATTTTTAGATGATACAAATTATAAAAATTTTACTTTTTTATTTTATTTATTCCTTTTATAATCATTAAGATTCATTAATTTGGTGTGGCAAAAAATTCATATTATGTTACATCTAATTTTTTCCGTTTCATCCAAATTATATAAATTTATGTTAAATCCCAGTTAAAAGGAAAAAAAATTATAGTTTTTCTAGTTCAGAATTTTTAAACTTTATTGATTAACATCATATTAGTATTTAAAGAAATTTCAAAGACATACTATAATTTTTGAGATTTAAATTATATTTTTATGTGTTTTTTATTTAATCGCATAAATGTAAAATAATAACTGAGCCTTAGTTTTATTTTGTTACATAAAAAATTAAATAAAATTAAACTAAAATAATTTAAATCCTAAAATAATACTTTATAGTTTAGCCAACAAAACCTTGTAGCTTCTATTTTTTTATCCTTTGACAAATAAATTAAAAAAAAAATTATTATTATTTGCACACTTCATTTATTTTATAATTATCCTGTTCTCACACATAAATAGAGATAAATAGAAGTAAAAATTAATGCTGTTCCTTCTGATAATTTTCAAACTTCAAGTGTGATATTTTTTTAAATCAAAATACTAGCATTCAATTTTTAAATAAAAATTATTTGGTTATTCATTCGATTTTTTCTATAAGAAACAACTTATAATATTATCAGAATTCCCTAGATAAAATGAGAAAGAAAAAAATCATGTAGAAGAATGGAATAGATATTTTTTTTCCTTTTTAAGTAGAATTCTCTCAAAGCGATATAGTTTATCAATGTGATCTTAAGGTAAAACTTATTTTTAGGAAGCTGGAAAAGAACGTATGAGTATGCACTGTTGCGACAACGCTTCCAGGCACGTGCAGTCCAAACGATTAGCAGTGATTTGTATATAATCACTCGTTCTTCCCCTAACTTAGGACATGCCAGAAATATTTGTTGTGAAGTGGCCATTCCACTCCAGACAACACTGTCCTACTAACTTAGGCAGATCGATAAAATCTAACTGTTCCTCCTCACTGTTTGTGCTCGAGCAAGAAGGCACCACGGAATATCTGTCGAGGGCATGTCTTGGAACAAGGGGATACACAACGGGGGCGGGTTTCTTGGCGCCAATGATCCCCCATCCCTCGTCTCCAGGGGAGGTTTGTGCCGTGTTGTACCAACGAAATCGATGCCTCAAGATTAAATGCTTCAAAAAAAGAAAGAAAAAAATCCTTTATCGAGAAGAAGCGACATTCATCTTTTCTAAGACATATTTGGCCAGTTTGAAGTAGAATCATAAAGTTTAGTTTTATCCCAAATTAAAGAAATAAGTCTTGAATTTGTAATTCTGTGAATATTTTAAATACTATTTTGATTTAACTCTTTTGAACAAGAATCATTAATAAGAGAAATCACAAAAGATTTTTCCTTTCCACTATTCCAAAGGGAATATTTTAAATAATAAATTAATCTACCGAGATACAAACTAAAATATTTCTTAATGTTAGACAAATCAAAAAGCGAGACGATTGACGATCTGAAACAAAATTTCATTTTGGGATTAATCTCAGGGGTACCATTCTTATTGGTTATAGAGGGACATTGCAATAGAGAGACACGGTTACTTTTCTCTTATTCCATCTCTGTACTTTTCTCAGCAATCAATGATATTAAAAAAGATTTATAATGCAATATACTATTTTATTTTTTTCATGAATAGAAAAAATATCATTGTACTAAATTAGATTAAACATAATAAGTGTGAATTATTTTCGCACAAGTTATCTAGAATAGAATTTTACTCTATCGAAAAGAAACACCGTTGCTTATTTACGGGTGAAGGACATTTTTTAAGGTATGCATATAAACCACTATATTCTTAAAACATAAAAGCTGACGTAGTACGATACAGTACATTCATTTGAATTTTTTTTTTTGTTAATTATAGCTATACTGAAAAGAGAGAAATCTTTTCTCTACCACGACTGATGGTCTTAGTAAAGCAGTTGTTTCAAGGAATATCTTAGAAATATTTATAATTAGATTTAGTTTCAAGTAAATTGTATACATAGAGAAAATTTTTATAATTATTATTATTGGGTTAAAATTCGCCATTTGACCTTGTTCAAAATTAGGATAGGTTTGGTTTCATTTAAAGATTTCATATTGCCAAAAATTAACGATTAGAATCATAGCATAACAAACAAAATAACGAATTTAAATTTGCAATTTAAATATTTCAGAAGCAATTATAAAATTAAGCAGCAATTTAAATATTTCAGAGAGGAAAGTCTTCACATATTTAATAGTTCATTACAGTGATAAAAATGGAATTTTCTTCTGAGTTTAATGCTGAAAATATTGAAAGATTTACATCGATGTTGTGAAAAAATTTCTAGGAGAGATATTATGAGAGAATAAGTAGACAAAAAGCGATAAAAGGTATGGGATTGAGAGAATTATAAGAATTTGTGAAACAATCCAGAAAGTGGTGCATCTTTTTAGAAGAAGTGCTTCTTTTACGCATGTCCATAACAAATTCTAATAACTTTGACTTATTTTTTGCTTTTTAATGTACAAAATCTATGTTCCTCAAAAAATTGCTTAGTTGCATGGCTAACTTATTGGTAATGAGATATATTAAACATAGGGACTTTCTACTTCAAATCATCAAGCTGTAAATCTAAACAGAAAAATCATTATGTGATTAAAATAATTTCTTTCATTTCGTTTTTGAAGTTTTTCGAATGGCATCCCATTTATACTTAAAAATATTAAATATCAGATCTTCTTAAAATTAAAATATCATATGAATGAAAATCTTTTATTTTTCTAATAAACGTAAGATAACGAAAATTGTTGAACAATAGACATGAAATGAACCAGAAAACAGAAATTACATTGTATAAACGAATTGTTTCTCTCGATTGATATCGTGGAAAAAAAAAGTTACCTATATTCGAATGTCGGCCCCATTACTTAATCGTGTTTAAAAATTAGAAGAGGTAGTGGCTTCATTGGGCAAAAAGAAGCAACCGGGAATATATTGCAATAAGTTGACTTAATCTCTCCTAATATAAATGCTATTTTTTGTCCACAGCCAGAGGCATTTTAACTTTATCTAAAGAAATTATTCTTCATGTAAATAGAACATATTTTGGCCATTGGAAAATTTAACGGTAAATTATATTAGTTCTTTATAACTTAAGTTTTATATTTGGTAAAAATATTATACTTATTATTTTCATAATCTAATTTTATAATCATCAATTAACAATAAGCTGAATTTATTTCGACTTCAATAATAATGTGACAAATAGACGAAATTTAATGCAAATAAATATTGATTATAGTAAAATTTAGTATACCAGATGTATTAAATTTTGTTTTCAAACGAAATTAAGATTAAAATTAATATTTTTATACTTTCCCTTTTCTGGGAGAGCATTGGCGAAATTTTTTCTCCAAATCGCCAATAAAAAAATGAGCCATGATATTTTAATTTTTATTTATTTGTAAAAGTTTATTTGGAATAAATTTACTGAAGGTTACTGAATGAGTAATTTTTAGATAGGGAAATCTAAGACGAGTAGAAATGAAATAGTAAAGGTAAATAAGAAATGATAATTTGCGAAGTTGTAAATAAATATCGTGTGACAAAACTGGTGAGATGGCTCTAATTTCTTTTTACTTTCATAGTTTTTAAGCGCTAAAATGTTTTACCTTTTAAAAAGAGCAAAAACGTATATAAGATAATTTGCTTCTTTTATTAACTAAAAGAAAAATCTTAAAATTAATGTCGTTTCAACGGATTTCTAATTATGATGCCATAATAATTAAGGATAATGAAAATAAAATCTTTTAAATTTAAAATGAGAATAATGTATTTAAAAACATTTTTATAGAAAGAATTATATATTTTTATGTAACTTTATATATATATATATATATATATATACATACATGTAATACTTTAGTTATATATTATTATTATCAAGAAAAATCGGCTTAAACTTATATATTTAATTTATTAATTGAAAATTCCAACTGAAACTAAGGAAATAGATGAATTTAAGAAGCTTCATTTAAAACCAAAGAAAATTATGCATGACAATTTAAAATCCATGTAAATTATTGAATATTTTTGACATACAGTATATTTTACAATGGAAGTTATTGTCTTTTAAGTCAAATGACTTAACGTACAATCGATCGCAAAAAATGGATTTTTTAAATTTATAAATTATTAAATTTTGAGACATATTTTAAAATGATATAAAGTTTCATTTAAGTCATTTACCAAAATTTTCTATAAATTTGGATTGTTTTTATGGAGAATATTGTTTTTATTATAGTTTTAAAAAAATCTTTGTCTTATAATAATATAAGTAATAAGAAAGTTCTACCCATTTCTTAATATTTAATAAGTTTTTACGGAATAATAATATTTGAAATCAAATTTAGTTTAAATTTATATTAAAAACTCAAAGTTACTTTAATAAAAAGTATTAGCTTAAATCCAAATAAAATCTTCTGAAATTTATTCTTTTTTTGCTTTCATGTACTGCTCCTTATAAATACTGGAAAATCAAGATTATAATGATGTTTTTCATAAAAAATGAAATATTTTTTCGTACAAAAATTTTATTCGTCATTTTTTTCAAAGTTATAAAAAAATTGAAAATTATATATACTTTGTAGTTGAAGAAAAATAATTATACAACTTAATTTTACCAAATAGTATTTCCTGTTTCTTCTCAGATTTCTATGCAAACTAAGGATAATATCTCTCACGTTTTCTAACAACTAAGGATAATATCGAGTCATACACGACAATAGATTTATTTCCATCAACAGCAATTAAGAAAAAAAACTGCCAAATATTAGTCTAAATCAAAAACAAGAATCGTATCATACTTTAAAAAAATGAATTAAAAAATATTAAATAAATTTTTTTCTCTCTCTCTTACTTTGAGTATTAATACACATATAAACTTCCATTATATTATGTAATGTAAAAAAATTCGACTACTCGAAAAAAAAAGAAGCAAAAATATTTGAATTATTTTAGGATAGAAACAAAAGAAAGTTATTTGATAACAAAGTATTAATGAAGAATTCCATGAATATGAAATTCTTTGTCTTTTTTTTTTCCTTTGCATAAAAAGAGCTAACTAGACTAAATCATTAATAAGGTCGCAAAAAGTAAGAAAAGAAAAAAAATAATCATAAGGGAAAACAGTTTTCTTTTTTCCACAGAAAATAATTAAAGATGGTGTATGGTAGCTTTTTAATCTTTAATGTAATGTCAAACTTTTCAGGTCTAATATAATGGTTGATTAAGAAAATATTTAATCATTGGAATAAAATAATTAAACTTATGCAGTTTTTATACTTTATAAGACGTTTGTGTTTTATATATCCTTAATATAATTTAAATAATTTAAATTAAGCTCTAAAAACTGCAGTTTTATTTATTATTTAAAAATATCTTATTATATTGTATAATATATTATTTTTGGAAGAAAACTTTCATTCTATTAATTTTTATTTCTTCTGTATTTGGTAATAATATAATTAAAAATGTTATTGTATTACTTCTCCATTCACAGGAGATGAAAATATATTTCATATAAAATAAAAGTATGCCTGAATACATATGAACTAAAGTGAGAATATGGCTGAAGATATGAAATATAATTAAAAACTAAGCTTGCTTTTTTTAAAAAAATAATTGCTTTGAAAATATATTTTCAAGAAAACTCCGAAGTGATATTTAACAAATGTTTTGAAAGCATGAAATTGACAAAAATAATCTTAAAAAATGTACTGCTTGTACATACAAGAAAAAAATATAACACAAACTCTAAATTGATTGAGTTATTTTCCATAGTAGTTTAGAGAGATTTAACTTCATTAAGATTTGCTCTTTTTTGTTTCAAAAATTCAGCATATTTAAAAAAATATTTACTTAAGTTATTCACTTTTAAAAATATAATTATGTTTTTTTCAAGGAGATGTACGACTTTTTTTAGTTCATTGTATATTCAGAAAATAAAAATTTCAGTTACAGATTTTGTATGAAACATTTTTAATTTAGAAAAGCAAAGAAACATCAATTATTATTAAACTTTGATGAAATATGTGCTTTTTTTATATTGTTTCATCTGTCACGTTATTCCAGAAGAAAGATGATAAAATGATTAACTTCACTTTTTGAAAGCTAAAATTGTCATTAAAAGTCATGTTCAATGTATTAGTATTTTCAACAGTAAATTATATAAACCCAAATAACATCCAATCAATTTGATATCTTGTAAAATACTTCTTCTTTTTAGGAAAATCAAATATCATTTATATTTAGAAAATAAAAATAATTCATTTAGAGCACTTAGTATTTCTTTTAACTATTATACCAAAGAAATGAAAGAAATTGCATTAAAATGAAAAATATTTTCTAATTGCTTATGGAGAGTTGCCTTAAGCATTAATTGAAATTAAAAATTTATTACTTAAGCACTTTTTAATTTTGAAACCTGCTGTTATTTGATCATACGTTAGATATAAATTTGTAACTAATCAATTTTATTAGCCTAAAATAATATCTTGAAGTTGTAAAATACTTATTTAAAGATTTTAAAAATGAATTGGCATAATTATTTGATTTTTATTTTAAAAAAATTCTAAAATTCTTATTCCGATATTAAAGTTCATTTTACAAAAAAAAATTAAAAACAATTTTAATTCCTTTTAATTATTTAAGAAAATGGCGAATTAAGAATAAAATGAAACTTTATCAGTTATTAATATACAATTTATTACAATAAACTATTTCAATTATAATAATAATAATTATTTTGTTTTATTAAATGTATTAATTTGTTTGAAAATAATTCATTTAGAGCATTTTTAAAATATTCATTAGACTTTCCTTTAATATCTTAAAGCTTAAAATTAGAAAATTACCAATACTAATTTCAGAAAGGTTTAAAAATTATATTTTTATGCTTTATCCATTTTTTTCACATTAATTTTTTTAAACAAAATTTTTTACGAAAAAAATTAAAAACGAATATTAATGATATATAATTTTCAAAACATCTGACTATTAATTCATTTATTAAAATAACCGATTCTTTGAAAAATAAACAGAAAGGAAATTAGAATTAAAAAGAAAACAGAAATTCACGCGAAATATTAGATCGGTTTCTTTGACCAAATATGGCAACTTGTGGAAAGATTGGGATGTGAGGTATTTCTTCTTCCGGAAAAGAGCAAAGCTCATGTGAAGTGATCAGGGGTTGCACTTTTATATGTCCCTATTGGCCCTTATCCAGGACAGGCTTTTCCTTCTCCGGTTTATCTGTGAATAATGTACGGCTGCTTAGGGAAAGTGATGGAATATTCTCTGTGTTGTCATATTAGTTCACGGCAAAAGATAACGGCCCGCAGATGTCATGCGCGGTGACGTAACCGCAAGAATGACGCTGAGGCTCAGGTCAAATACAGTTGTGCGGTTCCATAAGAATGTTCCAGATTCTCTTTAATTTATAGTGACTTAGACCTTATTTTATGAGTGTCATTAATTGCTTGACGCACTTTTAAAACTAAATATAATATGTTATATATCGGTTATGATTAGTTTCAATAATAATTATTAAATGAAAGAATATTAAGGAATAAAATTAAGCATTTATTTGTTTTACATGTATGGAAATTAATTATTTCTTAGACAAGGTTTCGTGAAATTAAATTTTGTTGCCAAGATTTCGATCACGAAGAAAATTTCTGATGTGAGATTTTATCACTAAAATGAAAATTGTTGCATTTTATTTTCAGAAGAAAAGATTGCCATCTAGGTAATTTTTTGACATTTGACATTTAAAATGCTCAGAACGCTAATTTATAATAATTTGTGATGTTAAATTTTATGAATCCTTTACCTGAAAGTTACGTTTAATTTTTATGGAAGATTGCTTTTTTACTTTTGTTTTGATTCATAGTGGATTAAGTTCGTATAGTTGTAGAAAAATTGAAAAACAGGCACAGATGCCGTATAATCCAGGATACCAAATTCTGAATTTTTTGTTGGCGAAGAAATGTTGCCAAGATGACGTATTGTGACGTGCGCGATGAAGTAAGTACTAGGGTTGCCAAAATAAAATTTTCGGCATAACTTTTACAGGTTATCTATGACCTAATAAAAATGAGATTGCCAGATACATAAGAAAATCTGCCAAAAAATCAACAAACTCAGAATTTGGTATCCTGAATTATATAGCATCTGTGACGAAAAACATTTTGTTATGTTTAAAAAATTACACGATTCACCAAAAAGTTTACATTTATAGATATCTAAATTTTTTTAGACATTTATGTTATGTCCCTGCGATACGTTTCCAACTGCCTATTTCTGCTGATCGTAGCTATTAAACGTAATAAACCGTCTCCTAATTTTGAACAACGATATTGTGACGAGATGATCACCTGAATTGGTATTTTTCTCTCTGTTCCCGAACTTACACATCTGTTCCCGCCCTTATACAGAGTGCATTAGACTCTAAGGAATTTTTAATGTAGAAACGTAGATAAGCCCTCTCAGCACGATGATCTTTGACGGATCAAGTATGAAATAGAACAAAACCTGACCCATATAGATACATAAATTTAGGGCACAGATGCCGTATAATCCAGGATGCTAAATTCTGAGTTCAGTGATTTTTTGACGGATTTTTTTATGTATGTGGCAACTTTGTTTTTATTACGTCATAGTAATGAAGATTTATAAGAAATAAACAGAAAATTCTATTTTGGCAACCCTAGTATTTACTTCATCACCCGCGTTACAATATGTCATCTTGGCAACATTTCTTCATCTCCAAAAAAATTCAGAACTTATCATCCTGGATTATACGGCATCTGTGCCAAATTTAGAATTGTTTTCCAAACTAGGAAGACAGTGCTCATATATATATATATATATATATATATATATATATATATATATATATATATATATATATATATATATATATATATATATATATATATATATATATATATATATATATATATTTGTAATTTGATATGACACACAATCTCGTAAAATCATCCCGTGAACACAGTTTAATTTTAATTATTTTAGATTGAGCTTCAATGATTAAATCGATTAAAAATTTATTTGAGTAATGGATCGGTCATAACTTGCCAAAGATGGTCCTCACGCACATATCCAGAAAATAGCGAGTTCGATGTTTAACACAGTCGGCGATTTCCATTCTGAGCATGCCTATACTCGTAAAATTTCTGTTGTGTCCATAGTTTCTCTGCAGGAATAGCGTGAGGAGGAGTATGCTAACCCAGGTGTCGACTTCATCAGTTAACCACAATTCATAATTATTAAGTTATTCCTATTTGGTGATTTTGATTTGCAGAAATAAACATTCGGAATCTTATCGAAACAAACTAACCTTGTTATAATAAGTCTAATAAATTATTTATAATGATTTTAATGAAATCAAAACTTTTAATTTGGTGAAATTTAGTTTTTATATAATTTTTTATTTTTGAAAGTAATTGAATCAATGGATGGTAGAATGGAATAACTGTATCAATGTCTGTGTAAGTTAAATAATTAATACCTAAGACTTTATTTATAGTTTCATGAAATAATTAGATGTAAATATTCGGTGATACTGAAATTTTTTGAAAAAGAAAAGAGAAAAATACCTGATCTTATTTTTTCTTAGCTACTTTATTGTAGTATAAAATTATGAATTTCTAGTAATTCTGAGTGATTTTTAACTTATTTTTTATATTCCAAAACTTAAAAAGCAGAAATGATTCAGCTATAAAATTTACTTATTAGTTAGTCAACGAAATAATTAAAAATATATTTCTTTTATTTTAATAAAATATTCTAATATTATTTCTAACCTGTTAATTTCATTAAGCAAAATTATCATCTTTTAAACTCTTTTAAAGAACTAAACAATGATTACATCATTTGCATATTTTGCAATTGCTTTTTCTCTGTTGATTTTGATTGCTTTCTTTCACTATTATGACCTATAAGGGAAGGGGGGTCTAAATTTCAAAATGAATTTTATTCCTTTTAACTCTTAAAAGGAGATATTGATTTATTTTTTTATCTTAACGTATATATTATTAATTATTTTATCTTAACTTATGTAATTATAAAATATTATTTATTTTATTTCATTTTTCATTTTTTTAATTTAAGAAGAAAATAAAGATTTAGTGAACAATCCTGTAAAGAAATTTGACCAACTCATCATAAAAATTTTGAGATATACAAAATTATAAGAGATTAAATCCAAAAAGAAATTTTGCTTTAATTTATTAACAATATTATACCGAATTTCCTAATCTTATTCCTAATTCGATCATGTTTTATTTGCTGAGTGCTTAAATATTTGCCAATCTATTTTTTGCTTGAAGAATATTTTTGCTACAATAAAAAAATTTAACATTTTATAAATTATTGAAAATAAAACAAATAAATACAAATAAAATTTAAAAAAAACTAAATTATAAAATACGCTAAATTTTTTAACTTCATAATTTAATCAAAGGTGAGATTAAGTGAAAATTTTTTTATTTAAATTCCTTTCAGTTACTAAATTTTAAAAAATAATTTTTTTAATAGAAAAACATTCCTGAAAAATTAATGTCACCAGGTTATAATTATGGGTTTATTTATTTAATTTTTCAAATAACTGAAAAAACCCAGAGTGCATTGTTATTAAATTTATATCCACAATTTTTTTTCCTATGAATTATATTTTACTTTCTTCATGGGTAAGAAACTGGGCAGAAAATTTCTTAACAAGATCGTCTCAAATGAACTATGCACCGAGAAATATGGAATAATTCACTTAACCTGCTTTCTTAAGAGCTCTTAACTTGAGAGTGAATCCCAGACAGCATTAGCGGGAAATGTAATTACATTTCCATGGATACGCGGCATTCCTTAATAGAATGTCGTCAGTTAAAGTTCCAGTTTCGCAGTTTTTTTTTAATTTAATGGCAAATTAAGTGGATATCTCACAACTAAATTATAGCGAATAAATGACATCATCTTTTGTTTAATAAAATTTTTGTCTCTAATGTAATTATGGCCAAATTATGCAACATATATTTTGGAACTGTATAAGAATAATCATATTCCAAAATGTGTGCTTAAAAATAACGATAGGTGGGGAATAAGGAAAATAATATAAAACTATGTATCTTAAATAAAGGCTAATTATACCTTTGATTAAATTTCTGTTACAGCAAAGTAACGTTCCTTTCAAAACGATGTATGGCAAGACTTAATATTATTAAAATACCTGTAATTTGTGCTTGGTATTAAAATAGTAAAAGTCAGCACATATTAAATTTCTGTTACAGCAAAGTAACGTTCCTTTCAAAACGATGTATGGCAAGACTTAAATTGGAATATTAAAATACCTGTAATTTGTGCTTGGTATTAAAATAGTAAAAGTTGGCGCTGAACATAAATTCTTTTGGTGAAAAATTAAGAATCTTTGAAATATAACTTGGAACACCTCGAAATTACACTAGCAAATTTAGGTACACAAAGTGGACAAATGATTAAAATTCCAAAGCCAATCAACGTTAATTCTAGTCACAACGCTCAGTTTTACTGAGCGACACGTATGGTAAAAAACTGGTAGTAGTAGCCGAAGTTTTTAATATCCGAGGCACATAACGAAGGAATTTCATGAAAATACAACGAATAAACCTATTGAACACTTAAAAGACAGCTGGAATTCTTCTGATCGCATAGCCGGAATATGTGGAGTGGATGGACAAACCAAGTAATAGCCAATTATTTGAAATCTAAGGGGCACAACTTTAGATAATTCATGGTGGTAACGGTTGCTGCAAGGAATTCTTCAACGAAATGGAATCTTTGGAAGACCAAGTTGCACAAACATAACCCATAATTGGCCGATTGGGGGATGAACTAGCGATGACCGGTTGTGATAACCCTAAATAATCAGTATCTGCAGTAACTTCTTTATATCTGGGGATTCTTCCATAATATTAAGGCGCTTGGCTAAATCAGGATTACACTCTCATATTGACTTTTAAGGCATCTAACTTTGACTTCCGACATCAGCAGATTCATGCGCAATGACGTCATTATGGTGTCTTAAACTGGCAGTGCATGGTATTCAATGATGAATTCCTTTTTCCCATTGCAATTGAAGTCAAAATTCATGTAACAATTATAGTCATGATTCATTTAAATAGAATTCCATTTTTGCTTTAAGCACTTGAAAACGTCTTTTCGAATTGTGAAACATTTGTTATCGTTTCATTTTTAATTAATAAAAGTAAATAATTTATACTCTTCTCCTGAAAAAAAAGTATTTGATGTATACTTTTTTCATTTGTTTCAATCTTTTTTTCATGTGAATTGAAGAATTGTATTTCATATTAATCGTTTCAAAAATTGTGAATTAATGATTTATATGCTCTCACATTTTTTTATTTTTTTTGTGAAAATAGTTGAAGTTAGGAAAATTATCTTTGCAAAACTAAATTGAATACTCTTTCAGTAAAATTGTATGTAAATTATGTTATTCAATTAATTTAATCACCCACAACAAACAAAATACTTTTAAATAAAAACAAGGGAGAAAAAATAAAAATCTAAATTACGTGCAAAAAAAAAAAGAAAAAAAATCAAATTATTTAATGAAAAGCTCTTAAAACTGAGGCAAATTTCGATAAATGTTTCGTTTATTCATATGGAAATCAGACCTTTGCACTATGTAAATATCATCAACAATTCTATCTTCGAAGAATTTCTTAGTTATCATTTTCATCAAGACATTTTACATCATAATATCTATTTCTTTGTAAGTCTTCTAGCAATGGAGTATCTTGCAAATAATCAATTTCTCTGAATTATTGGACAAACTTAGGTGTTCTTCTATTTTACTTGAACTTTTATTGTACTTGAAATTTCTCATTGGACCAGCTTTTAACCCATTGTTCACATGAAAATGCTTATACCTAATAAGACTATAGCAGGGTAATAACAACACAGTGATGTTATCGAATAGAGAATTACATATTTAAGCTTTTAATTGATTACATGAACTGTACGAATCATTTTTTTTAATACAAAGTCTTACTCTATTGACTTTTGGATGTATTTTTTCTAGTTATTTAAAGATTTCTACCAGTTAATTATTTTGTTCATGTAAAACTTGAATATTTTATCACTCTATATTATTTTTATGAATTTTAAAAATTCATTGAATCTGATTCATTTTGCATATTTCTTAAAACAGACTAATCCATGTATCATGTTATAATGAGTATGCATAACTTTCTTAAAATATAAGATAACATATTAGTCTTTTATTAATTTAAATAAATAAGTAATGCATGACATATTTCATTCCATATAGAAATATTAAAAGTAAGCCTCCATATGTATATTTCTACTTATTATATTCATTCAACAAAGACTTTATAACTCGGATAAAAAAATTTACCATTTTCATCAAGCCGAAAGAAACTACACTCTATAATATTCCATCTAAAGCCCATTAGATGTAAGGAAAACATCAAATCTATTGCAAGTTAATGAAGCATAAAGTAATTTGCTGCACATAATGAAATAACTTAGGAAACTTCAGAATATATTATAACATCAATGTTCTTTCATTGATTGTTCAACCATAGCTGTTTCGTTTCCTTTCCTAAATTCTTTATTTTTTACACTTAGAATGAATTGTTATAATTAATAGTTTCGATAGCAATGGCACAGAAAAAATTCATTATTCAAATAAATTTGATAATGATAGCAAATGTATGAGTTACATTCCTAAAATAAGAAGATTTAACTCCACAACTTTCTGATATTATTTTAATCTAATTGTTTGCACACATAAGTCAATTATATAGGATACAAAACTTGTAATAATGACTAAAATATAAAAAAAAGAAAATATAATAATAATTAATTAAATATAAAACTATACTTGTTATTCAAACACACATATCATGCAACATGTAATTTCAAAATCCATCTATTTAAATAAAGCAAATGGATATATTCACAATAACAGTGCTCAAAAATAACAAAAAAATGAAAGAAAGCCATCGATTTCAAATTAAATAGAAGATTTTAAAACAACGGTCATGCTTATTATATTTTAAAGTCATGCATTAATCTATAATAATAGAGTCTGAGGAATTAGCAAGTATTTATATAATAGTGTTTATTAATAAAGGCGATTGAATGAACTTAAAATGTTGACTCTTATGCTATTTTTTAAGTTTATTTTTTGAAATGTATTTAAAATATAAAGAATTTATTCCTTAGAAATATTTAAAAATCTGTACTATAAATTATTTTTTTAATTCGAAAGAAGTATTTACTGATTAACCAAAAATAATTACCATCAATAAATTATATTAAGAAAATAATTTCGAAATTTATTTAATAAAATGGCTGATTTGTGATTAGAAAGACACGAATTACATTTCTTCGTTTCTATAATTTTCGTGCAAACACAAAGGGATTCTATTTTCAATTATGATAGTTAATATCAGTCAATAAAGCAATTAATCAAAAATAAAATTAAACAGGGTTGCATTGAAAGAAAATTAACCATGGAAAATAATTTATTCAAGAGCAATATGATGTTTCAAACATGCATTAAAGTCATGTTTTCTGGAATGGGTATTAGTTCATATAATTTCCACTTGCACAATATTTAACATTTCTTTGAAAACATTTTCATATCGTTTCTTTATAAAAGGTATCCATAAATAATAGTAAAGACAATTTTGTACTGCTTATTTTCATATACGTTTAATTAACTTAGAGCGATTTAAAATGAAGCGTAAATTTTTTTTACATTTGTTTATGTTCTTAAATATTATTAATGAACCAACATTTCAATAATCGAAATATTAATTAATTAAGTTCAGTTAATAATTTTATCAAAATATTTATAGATAATATTAACTAAAATTCAATCTGATTTATAATAAAGGGTACAAAATATGCCACATTATTAAGAAAAGTTTTACTAAAATACTTATTATACCTCAATAAACATTGTTCTCTGTTTTTTTGTGTATGTATTTATATGCATGTAATTTTCTTAATAGATGAAGTTCTTACATATTTGAAGTTTTAGATGTGTTTTAATATACTGAATTTATGTGTTTCAACATGTTGTTTGTTGGGTTTATAAGTGTAATATATATTGCAGTTCACTATTTAATGCTTCATAAAAAGTATAAAATATTTTATACAATGAAAAGAATCTGAAGTAATGATTCTTAATAGGATACACACCAAAGATCACTGTCGTCTGCAGACAACCAATACGAACATGATATAAGCTATCATCAAGAATGTGTTTAACAATCACAATTAAGTGATCAAAGACAAACGAACGAGATATGTTCTGGGGTTAGAGAAAAACTTATGGAGTATTCCATCAGGTAAATCAAATCGACAATTTATTCGGTATTTTAGTTTGCCAAGAGC
Source organism: Latrodectus hesperus (assembly GCA_037975125.1). Lineage (NCBI taxonomy): Eukaryota > Metazoa > Arthropoda > Arachnida > Araneae > Theridiidae > Latrodectus > Latrodectus hesperus. The sequence goes on from JAJQOW010000014.1 coordinate 21,639,021, forward strand.
TTTTAGCAGAATATCGCATTTCCTAAAATAATCCTATTTTCGGATAATTACCATGGACAAAAATGTTCAGATCATCGGCACCAACTTCACTTAGCTATCAAGCATAGTAGATGCTAATAGATGACTCCTTATATCACAGCTACAATATTTTTAATGGTTGCATCCAAAATAAATTCTCCATAAATGCAGTACAGATACTATTAACTCTACTTGTCATATATCACATATAATAAATTTAAAAATGGAAAGATCTTTATCAGATCTTAGAAACATGGGAAAAGGTTGTCTAATAGAGTAGAAGAGTAAAGATTCAGATTAAAATACAGATCGATAGCCGATATTAGTATGATACAAATCATAAATAGAGATTAATCCTTTGTACTTGGGAAGGATACATATTTAAAAGTTCTATTTAAAGTGGAGAAAGTCATGCTCTAATTCTGGCTACGTTTGTAGAAAATAAAATAGAACTTCTAATTTTTGAAATAAATTTAGAAATAATGAGATGACTCATGATATTATAGATAGGAGAAATTTTCTGAGATGGCCATACATTCCTATCCATGCAACTTCGTTATGTAGAAGCTTTCCTTAAATATGAGGCCACTATGTAAAGCTATCACCTCAAGTTCTATAAGGGAATGATTGAAACTACTTAATTTTCTTTTTGTTAACTAGGTCATTATAACTGATTGTAATCGAAAATATATTTTAGATTTCATTGAGAGATCTATGGACTCTCTTTGAAAAATCTTAGGGAACTATTGAGATATTGCAATAATAATAAATCTGTACGATGGCAGAAAGATTTTTCATGCTTTGTTGAGAACAATATAAGCACATATTTTGGAAGAGGAAGGTAATCTTCCTCGATATTCGACAGCTGTCTCCTTTTCATTTAACCTTTAATGAGTGTCAACATTTACCGAAAAGTCCGAAACATTATTTTTAAAATACATTTAATAGAAATAATATAGAGACAAGAATAGTAAATAAAATATAAATTTAGACGTGAATTTCAGTTTAAGACATGTTTACTTGTTTGGAAATGTCTGTTGGTGTAATAATGTGTTTAATATTGTGATTTTAAAATGATAATTAAAATCAACTTCTGTTTTTTTTAAAAATTAATTACATTTTTCTTTAACTAAACTTCATTGATTTCTTTCTTAAAAATTAATGGATTGTATAATTTCTATTATATATATTTTTTAAGAAAAGAAACCCTCATGCTATAAATGAGAAAGCTGAATGTTGAATATGGTGAATAAACTCTCTGATGCCTAATCGCAGGACATCTTCAGCTTAGAGTTTCCGCGGAAAGCGCGTTCAAAAAATAATTTTTAATGGATTCATTTCTTGATGGGGGTGTAGAATGAAGGGTGTGGTAACGCACCGTCAGAGTCGCTGGCCGTCGCCTCATGGAAGCCCGAATTGGAAGAAGAGGGGACGTGTGTGAAGGCCGACGTCGAGGAAGGTCTAAGCACCTGATTGCGATTTTGCAGGCCTCGCAGGAAATTGTGCAGGTGGTCGATCAATTCACGTGTATCTAGACAGTAAGCACACATCAGTTGTTGCAAACACACAGTAACTCGAGACAGCACTGCTTCTGAAGTTTTGACATTCTCACTGGCGAGGGGTCGGCAGTGAAAACAGAATGAAATTCATGAGCAGGTTTCTTACAGCAATTACTCTACACCGAACGTGAAATTTCAAAATTTTTTTTAATATTTTAAAATTGCCATTTATGTTAATTATCAGTCATCTTAAAATATTATCCGTTTTTCATTGCATTCATATAGACCAATGAACGAGTTGCTAATTTAAGGGAATATTTGGTTGAAGAGGCATAACTTGCCACAAAATGTGAATGAATAGTTTTTAAAAGAAAAAGAAAAATGAATTAGTTTTATAAAAAGAAATCAATTTTTTATGTAAAAACAAAAATCTGCTATCGATTTTTGTCATAGTAGTATCAGTTTACAATCTAATATAAATTTCCTTTTTCATTTACAATTAATTTAGACTGACCGAAAAATATGCTTCTTAATTACTGACTGCTTACAGTTTACGGAATGATACAAAAATTATTTTAAACTTTAAAAAGCTATTGAATGTATCGAGAATTTTGTTTTTAATAATATCGAAATTTTTATGAATGGAAAGGTGTATAAAATAATTTTACTACTAAATAACATTGGAACGTATATTTCTTTATTTACTGTATTATTTAAGTTTTGAGAAGTCTATTTCTGAATTCTATTAAAGCTACATGAATAATCTTACAGTAATTTTTCAATATCATTTTAGTATTTTATATTTTTCTATTATTAGTATATTATCCACTATGTATATATTTTCATGTCACCATTTAACATGAAGGTTAACTAGAATTCTTTAGAAAATCCTCCTTTTTTTCTCTACACGACAAAAGAAATTCACCAAATAGGTTAAAAAGAGCCATTTTTTTTAACAAATATTTCTTACCTTTTAGATTTGTCTCTCATTCAGTTTGGTAAATTTATTTTTCAATAAAAGTGGTTTTTTTGATCGATCCTATAGATTTGGGAGAGTTTTTATTAATCAACATGCATGCATTTCAACTGTTATAGAATGCAACTCACGTCTGAACATAGAGATCATAAATTTGAATGTAATGAAAAATAAAATCTGTGTTAAAAATGTATTCCAATGCGCCAGTTTCTTTCTTTAAAATTCCAACAATTATAGATAAATGAAAGGGTCTAATTTATTTCAAATGCCAATTATCATTTTTTTCTTCCTCTTTATTTAGTTATAAGTATGTATTTAGTTATAAGTATGTATCGCAATTTTCCTAAGTAAAACATCCTCGCTTCAGAGGCAGTGCTGCTTACATATGCATAACATAGACACAATGCAAAGACATGTACAGTGCTGCAAAGAAGAGAGTGAGAACAGTTGCTCTGAGTAAGAGACAAACATGCTTAGAAGATTCGAAGCAAGGTTTGTGAAATGTGAGATACAAATCGCGAGCAATAACCGTGCATTTACAAGAGACCTTAACATAACGACAAATACACAAATAATAAAAACATGCTTGTGTACAGACATTTCATTTGCTAAATAAAGGAAATACATACATTCATTGCATATTATACTTAAATTTTTCATTATATATTATATATCTATTACATATTATACTAATATTATAATTTTCATATGAAATCAGCATAAGCATAAAAGATCATTATTTATATGGACATACAACTAGATACCAGTACCACATTGTTCTATACCTACATTTGCATGTCATGAAATTTCTGAATATAAAAAAGGAATTGTACAAATGTTTACACAATGCATAATTTAATATCACTTAGATCATACTTATATGGAGGTGGAAAATTTTCATAAAAATGTTACACTTCAAGTTTATTTGAAAATGAAAAGAGAAATCACTAAAAAGCAGGATATAAAAATGAATGAATTAATATTATATGCGATAAATTGTATAGTAGCCATTTTCTTATCTATATCATTACAAACAGCAAAATAAAATATTAAAAAAATTTTTTTTATTATTAAGTTTAGGATTACATTATAAATTAATGCATTTCATTATTTTTAAATATTAAGAGTGATGATATACTTTAAGAATAATGATATTTCCGAAATTTTCTTTTGTTATCATTCATTTTTATTCTGATACATAACAGTTTCAAGTTTTTCTTTAGTTACTTTGAAATTATTACTGGTGTTTCCTATTTTGATAAGAAATTTTCTTATTCTAACGTAAAGAAAAAAACTGTTTTAGTCAAGAAATACTGTTCCGTTGATTACGTGTTTTCAATATGTGGAATCCATTTACTAGCAAATCCATGTATGTGACCAATAAATAAATAGAATAAATAAATAAATGAAATTTAAATCCATTACTTTTTTTATTAGAAAAAATTATTTTAAATCAAATACTGAGCTTGAGTTTAAAAATAAAGAAAACAAAATCAAACATTTTTAACAAATACAGAAATAGGAATCAATTATTCAATTAAATTCAATAGTGTTAGGATTACTTTACTCAAAAGGACAAAAATTTAAATAAATTATTTAATTAAACTCAATTTTCACGATTCATTCCTTCCAAAGATAAAATACTTTAGGGAGACAATAGGGGATTATTTACTTTAACAAAAATATTTTTCTTACTTTATATAAATTTTAATACTAAGAAGAATATTTTAAGTCTGTCTAATATCTCTAAAAATCAAATTCCAGAAATAGACAAAAGAATTAAAACTCAAGGAACATAATGCATACAAATGATGTCAAAAGTATACTGATGGGAATGATTATATACTTAATTCATATGATCAATACTAATTTAATCTGTGTTTTTATTTGTTTGTATATTCAAAAAAATTCAAGATGAGTTTTGAACTTCAAAACTTTAAAGCTTCAAAACATAATTCAACAGTTTTGTTTATCATGTTTATTTTTAATATTTCATTTATTAATTAAGAAATTTGCATATTATAATAAACGTAAAATCATTTAATGAATAAGTTACACATTGAACATTATCAACTTTGTTCTTTGTAAGGAGAACGTCGTATTTTGTTAGCTATTTAATCAAAAATTTCTATATTATTAGGGATGAATAATCTCTCAAAAACGTTTCAGTGTTGGTAAATTCTATTGTTGAATCAAATTCGTCTAACTGCACAGTATTTCCAATTCTGCATACAAGAGAAGCAATAAAATTTGAGAGAGGACTCAATTGTTTGAAGATCAAAGCCTGTCAATAAAAGTATGAAAGAGGTGTATATATGACATAAGTAATAAACTAAACTCCATGGCACGACAGCCCATGTGGGCCAAGGCCTACAGTGCCCATAACTGTTTTCATGACCGAGGGCTCTGGGGTGCGAAGCATATGTCCGTTAGTGGTCAGCCTAACGTAAGACCCCCAGTGTTTAGTTCCCAAGCATGTTTGGTACTCAGTTAATCGACCCACTGAAGGAATGAAAGGCGACATAAGTAATACTTAGTTTTAATATATGACATGAATTAAATAGCTGTAAATAAGAGCTCGGAATAAGATACATATTAATTATAAATTTAGTAATTAATAAATATTTAAAAATTAATATAAATAGTACGTATTTTATTATGTATAGTGAATAGTTTCTGAATAAATGTATGAATATTTATTCAAAATTATTTCAGTTTTCAAAAAAATGTTTTTAATCAAATTTTTATTTATTTATTTTAGTTACCCACCGGGCAAATATTTAAAAAAGGTGAAAATGGTCCAGTTCTACCCTCTGATTAGACCCTTGGCATCATCTGTCCAATCCACAAAAAGGGAGATCCAACAAACTGTGGTAACTACCGAGGTATTACCCTTCTGAACTGCATCGATGAAATTTTCTCGATAATCCTGTTCAACAGAATTTCTCCGTGGGTTGATAGTGTAGTAGGAGGATATCTGTGCGGGTTCAGAAGAGGTAAGTCCACATTCGAGTAAATCTTTAATCTACGTCAAACATTGGAAAAAGCTAGAGAGTTCAATATTGATCTTCACTTTTTATTGATTTCAAATCAGCCTATGACAGTGTTGATCGTGAATCCTTACTTGTAACTCTTCAAGAGCTTGGTATGCCAGGTAATTATGTGCAGCTTATGAAATCGACTCTAACTCGTACCCTTTCTTGCATTAAGCTGCCAGGTAATCTCACAGACTACTTTGAAATTGAAGACGCAGTGAGGCAAGGCGATGCCCTGGCGTGTCTTCTGTTTAACTTGGCTCTCGAGTGGATCATTCGCGACTCTAGCATTAACACAAGAACCACTATTTTCACTAAATCTGTACAAATCCTGGCTTACGCCGACGATTTAGTCATAATCGTAAGAACAAAAAGCACCCTTATAGAGTCTTTCAGTTCGCTTAACAAATCTGCAGAAAAAATGCATCTTAACAATAATGCAGACAAAACCAAGTATATGCCGGTGGCGAAACCATATGTGAGCACTAGGAATTTTTGAGTTGAAAATCTTACAGTTGAACTGGTTGACAATTTTACATATCTAGGTTCAAACGTTGATTCTCATAATGGCATAAGTTCTGAAGTAAAGAGAAGAGTTTTTGTTGCTAATGGCTGCTTATATGGACTGGCAACTTGCATAAAATCGAAACCGATCAAAAGATCTACAAAAATCACGCTATACAAAAACATCACAAGACCTGTTCTCACTTATGGATGCGAAACCTCGACTCTAACAAAGACTCAGTCAAATCAAATTGTAATATTTGAACTAAAAGTCCTAAGAAAGATTTTTGGTGCTGTCAATGAGAATGGAGTTTGGAGGCACAGATACAATTTCGAGCTCTACAGACTTTTTAAGGAAGCTGACATCGTCAATTATATTAAAATATGTCGCTTGAGATTTGCGGGCCATATCTGTCGAATGGATCCCTCGTCTTTGACTTCAAGAGTTTTTAATTATAGGCCCGTTGCAAACAGATCTAGGGGTCAGCCCAAACTTTGATGGACTGATTATGTAGAGAAGGACTTTAAAATGCTGAAAGTAACAAATTGGAGAACTGTCGCCTCCCGGAGAACACAATGGAGGAGTGTTTTGAGGAAAGCCTTGGCCCACCCCGTGTTGTGCTGAAGAAGAAGAAGAAAATGTTCCAAATGTAATTTACATACAAAGCAAAAAGTACAAAAATGGAGTTATAGAATACAGTATAATTACAACTGAATAAAATTATAATAATGATTAAATAAAAACAGATGACAGTCAAGTAGGAATTTATCTTTTGGAATATGCATATAATGTGTTACGAAATTACTAAATTTTGATGTCGAGACTGCTTTTAATAACGTTTCAATTTTTTATGGATTTGAGGTGTATTGGAAAAATCAGAAACACATTCGCTGCTATAAAGTGAAAGAAATAGTTTTCGAAAATTGAAGAAAAATAACAAGTATCATTATTCTTTTTAAAAAAATATGTGGAAATGTGAAAAGAAGCGAGTTTCCCATGCCGTGCGCATTTTTTCTTTGCCTCCAGCTGTTAAGACGATTATAAAAATCAGGATATAAAATCGCAAGCCTTCTTTCTTAAAAGCAGTAGCAGTATTTTGTAAATCATGAGATAATTGATTTTAAATTTAGTTCAAATCAGCTTTATAACTATCGTTTAAATTAATTATAAGAGCGCTCTAAATATTAATAATCATAACAAATATACATACAGATATAGAGGACATGAATGATAAATATTTATCTCATTTATATTTCACACGATTCTATCATATATATATATATATATATATATATATATATAGATATAGAGATATATATATATGATATGATATATATTATCTCATATATATTCATATGATATATATATATATATATATATTAAATGAAATAATAAATTTTTCGTTCATGCTCTTTCTGTCTAATATAGACAGAATTATTTAAGCAAAATACATCAAGAAAGTATCGTTTCATAGTAGATGAATATTGGCAATATTGTATTTATATTAAATAAATACTTCAATATTCTTAATTTTAAAAAAACATTTACTGCTGTCTTTTACATAAAACAGCTAAAATCACTCTGAAATAATTTTTCCTATCATATTACTGTTTAGGTACTGAGAATTCGTGTATTTGGTAGTGGGTGAATATTTACAAATTTTCACTCACTACTAAATGCTTACAAATACCTCTTTGTGTTGGAATGCATCAAAATTACTCAGTAAATAAATTGTCGATAAGGAAAATTGTTCCATTCTCCTAAGTAACAAACAGAAAAAGTCCCATACATAGTTTAAAAAACCATTTTTACCTGTACACAATGCAAAGACGTTAATGGAAGCAGCAAAAGCCCATTAGAGGACATTGAGCAAAAAACCAGCAGTAAATTATGTCGCCATATAACATTTAATGTACATTTTATGACAAAAGAGAAATGACTCAAGCCTAGATTCAATTGTCTGCTTGCTTAATTTCCCATTTATGTATGGGAATAAGTTAAGTAATTTTTTTCCTTCTTGAACCATAGATGACTTAAAATTTTTCATAGATTAATATATTATGGTCAAGTCCATTTTTATTCCTCACTTATTATTTGCATTATTATGCTTCATTCCATTAAAAATGTTCGTTGAAAAAAATGATCAAGCTTTAAATCTTTGAGGAATTTTGTTGACAAGTACACTATTAGATTTCTAAAATGTATACAGTATTATCATGTTAGTGTATTATTTATTGTTATTTTATATATTGTTTACTATGATAAATAAGAAAATTTGCACATTAAAATATTAAAATTTTTAATAATTTTGTAATAGTTTAACTATTATTTATCTAAAATTTTAACGCTAGAAGTCATCTAGAATATCATTAATGATTTTAAAATTTTAAACATTGTATTCATTTTTGTCAGTAAAATTCTGTTTCAACAGCATCATCAATTTTAAGAAATGTTTGAGAAAAATATTTGATAAAAAGATATTGAATATGTATTTGATATATTATTGACTGTTTTCATAGGGTGACAAATTATTTTTGAAAATTCTTACTTCTATTTAGAATTGTTGAAAATTTTTTTCCAAATTTAAGAATTTTTTTATTTAAATTTTTGGGAATTTCTTTATTTGGTTTTCTTTAACTATGGATGAATATAAACAATTAAATTTAATATTCGAATAAATATAAATATAAATTTTCATTTTAATGTTATACAAAATTTAAAACTTTAATTTGAATGCGAATCATTATTTTTCGAAATAACTCAGAATCCCAAAATTACGTATTGTTTCATTTGAATAAAATACTTTAAAAATTTAATTTTGATTTACAAAATTGATAGTAATTTAATATTCTTCTTGCTTTATTTAAAAATTCATTAATTGTTGCAGTTATAGAATTAAATATAAAAGGTATTTAAAGAAAATTAAAATGAAAAATAAATCGAATGCAATTTATTAAACAGCTGATTATGAAATAAATGTGTATTTAGATTTCAAAAAGAATTTGTCGTAACTAACTTTTCTCAATTTTATAAAGTACACTATTTTGAAAAATAACATCAATCGATAGTAAAGAGTCAAGTAATTATTCAATTTATCTATCTTTTAAATTCGAGAAACTGTTAGAAAAAATAAGTTGGCTATCAATATGTTTTCCACGGTTTGTAAAATACATGGTTCACGGTATATAAAATATATTCTACTGTTCGCGTAATATATAATTCGAATAAAACTCTGTGGAAAATTATAAAACAAGCAAAGATTTATTCATTTCTTTTGTGCAATGTAACAATTTATTAGAATTAAATTCAATCCTGATTACTTTCGTTTTTAGAACTACATTATATTGATGTTGATGCAAAAGTAATGTGTGTTCAAAAATTTTTGAGTTTATGTTTTTAATAAAACATTTTATATCAATATATGTCGTAAATAGAATTGTGAAGGCGAAATTATAAGTAAATACAATTTATAATTTTACCTTCACTATTTTATTTACGATACATATTGATATAAAATGTTTTAGTAAAAACTAACTTTATTGAAACTAAAAAAATAATAATAAATAAAACTTCAATTATAACTTTTTTAAATAAATTTTGAAAAAGTATGCAAAATACAAAACCTTTGAAATAACTTCCTGTAATGTAAAATTTAAAACTTGTCCTGTAAATTTTCTAATTTAAAAATAGTTTTCAAATATATCTGAATTAAAAAATGTAAATTAATTAAATATAAACTGAAATTAATAACACGTGTCTTTTAAAATATTAAAATGTTTTTATTATTTATTTATATTTTACCATTTACTCAAGAATCCTTCGAAACTCAAAGATAGATTATAGTAAATAATTATTTAGACATTTTAATAATATCGTGAATATAAATTCTTAATATCTTAATTTAAAGTACTATAAATTATGATATATTAAATAGACGCAAGATATTAACAAGAGACTTAAGAAAAAATCTAAAAGCATGATAAAGGGATCGAAGATTGCGAATGCTTTGCATAGTCCCAATATTTCAGTTTAGAAACTCAATTTACATAAAAAAAATGTATACTTATAATTTTCAGCTAAGCGTTGCTACCAGCGAAAACAGAAGAGTAGTCATCATCCGATTTGAACATGAGCAATTTTCGAATAAATAATAAACGAAAACAGGACTTTTCGCTAATGGTTTCCACGTTCCATTCTCATTACTTACTTTTCTCCGAGGTTTTATATCTTGATTTGCATTTATTCCCAACAAAATGATTATAATTTCCAACTAAATGGATCATTAGACAAGGAATGAACATTACTTGCGAAAATTCCTGTCAGAGTTTCTTTTGTTTTTTTATTTTTCCTTCGTTAAAAAGATATTGACGCAATTCGGTGGTGAGGTCGGTAGAAAATGCCTCGTTAGTTTAATCAAGATTAACTGTGGTAAAAAAGAAAAAGTTGAATGAATATTTTTAAAAATATGTTCGTTAGGTCATGCGTGTTTTACAGTACAGATTTTATCCAATATTACCAGAATCGAACCGATAAATTTTCGATCATAAAAGCTGTATTTTTATTACCCACTTTACACTTGTTTCAATTCTTGGCTAAGAGACCGATTAGAATTTTCTTCCCTGAATCGATTAATATAAGATTAAAATTTCTTGCTTCCATCTAATTGATATAAATCTTGGAAGGAAAGGTCCAGATGATATAAAATAATTCTTCTAATAACTTCTCAGAAATAGCAGAATTTATTAATATCCTGTAATTGACAGTAGCAACTAGTCTATTAAAATCTTGTATGATGTAGATGCGACAAAGAAAATGCTTAGGAAAAATGAAAACCTTTTACATTCAGAAAACCCTATACCCTAAGGTAAAATTCAAAAATTCTTGAATGTTTTCTCGACTGTACAAATAAGAGTAATTGTCACACTAAATAAAAAACCATTACTCGTCTTGATCAATTTATTTTTCAATAGGGAGTTATTTCCATGGGGATCTTTCATAGTTAATTAGCTTTATCATCATTGTAAAAAAGAAAATTATGGTCGATCAGGACCAAACAGAGATTGGATAACAAAAATTAAGGTTTAATCAATTAATTATTGTATAAATGAGATGTTTCAGGATTATATAGATTTAATTATATTAAAACTAGAAAAGCCAAAGTTCACTGTCATATGATGAAGTTGTAGGATTTCTCCGATTGCAAAATTAAAGTCAAATCATCTTGAAATGTATTCTTTAATAATGAATTTACGATAGTCAATGTTGCAAGCCCCATTATCGAAATTCCTTAAAGAAGAAATGACCTAAGAAGGTGTTTCAACAACATACACATATCCCAAAAAGATTATTACATTCAGAAATACGGTTAAAACACGCGTTTTAAATTGGCAATCCAATTTTGAAACACCATCCAAGTTTGAACATAAGATCCGTTTCCCAGTATGTGAATTTTGTGACATCATGACTAACTTTTTAACTTTTAATCGGAATTTGTATCCCAGGAGAAATATTTTAATAAATACTACAGTTCTTCCTACCATTGTGAGAGTTCTTTTAGGATATACTGCACACCATTCATCATTACAAATAATTATCACACACGCACACATGTATACATATATATATATGTATATATATATATATATATATATATATATATATATATATATATATATATATATATATGTATATATATATGTATATATATATATATATATATATATATATATATATATATATATATATATATATATATATATATATATATATATATATATATATATCACAGCTTATGTAAATATATCACTATATCACTTACTTTATATTAAGAAATGAAGTCAATAACAGACACTAGAAGAAATTAGTGTAGGAACTTCACTGTAAGTATATGTACATCGTTTGATAGAAAAAATTTTTAATAGAAAAGAAATATATTTTTTAATAAAAATATCAGTATTTTCTTATAAGCAGATAAAAAATAATTATTTAACATATTTTCATCAGATAATTTTGGTCACAGAAATATCATTTCACTGGTATATAAGTCAAATAATCAGAAAAAGTATTCGCAAAGAGAATTTGAATAATTTAGCACGGAGGGAGTTTCACACAAATAACTCCTGTTACTCTGCCAAAACCTCATAAATGAATTCATCTCGTATAACCATCACCAGTAATGACAGCACAGCGATCAACCTTGTATTAATTATGCATGTTAATGAAACGGATATGAATCTTGATGATTGTTTCGAGATTAAGATTGAGGAGAATTGTGGAATAATGTGTAGCTCATGGCTTTGAGCAATAATTCTTTTAGTGGTATTGAGTAAACGATAAGGGTACCGTTTCTTTTTGACTGTATGAATGCGATTATAATTGATGACTAATGGCAAATTTAAATTGAATGGGGAACTCTAGGAACTTAAAGGTAGATTTGCACTTTAAGAATGGCCCTTGGTTTGATCGAAGCGAGTATTTAACGATGGCATATGGGTGTTATATTTCTATTTTTTACGCATGTTTGTCAAGTTCTATGGTTAAAATTTTACGTAGCTTCCAGATTTCAGAGTCTATGTTAAATTGTACACCCTGATCGAACTAGTTTTCGTGTGGAAAAAAAATATAGTAGTCTGACAACTAATCGATCGAAATAAAATTTTCATATTAAATTGAAATGATTTGTTAGGAATAATCCTTCAAAATACCGACAATTTTAGGCAATTTTAGTGTATATATATGTGTGTGTGTGTGTGTGTGTGTGTATGTATATGTATAAGCAATAGTAAATTTTTATAAAATTAATCAAGAACCAAATGGAGAATAATACATTAAAAATACGAAATACAGTAAACAGATGGAAAATATGTTCAATAGATAGCTTAAAATTTGATAATTAGTGTTGAAAATAGAATATTTAGCGTTTAATTATTATTCTCCATTTTGCATTTGACTAATTTTATAAATTTATTATTATTCTCCATTTGGTTTTCAATTAATTTTATAAATATTTACTATTATTTACATTTTAGTAATTCTATTTACGCTGCTTTTGCTCTTAATGTATTACTACGCATAAGCATTTTATATCTATTCTTGTATCTTTCAACTTTCGCCTATGATATTTCTAATCATGCTTTATATATATATATATATATATATATATATATATATATATATATATATATATATATATATATATATATATATATATATATATATATATATATATATATATATATATATATATATATACATACATACATACAGGGTGTCCGTAAAAGAATCTCCGAGTTTTACTGGTATATTACAGGAGGTTTATTTTATATTAAATATAACAAATCATACATGAAATTGAAGGAACTATGAATCACACATGAACTATCCTAGTTTTTCCTATAAGTTCTCAATGTGTGTGCCTTTAGTGATACGGCACACATCCAAACGAAAATGCAATTCTTCCCATACTGTCTGCAGCAAGTCCAGAGTAATGGAAGCAACAGCCTGTGCAATTCTACCTTTCAAGGTTGGTAAATCGTGGGGTAGTGGTGGAACGTAGACCCGATCTTTTACGAAGCCCCAAAGGAAGAAATCACAAGGCGTGATGTCAGGTGAACGAGGCGGCCAGGGTAACAGAACTCTGTCGTCTGGACCGTGACGCCCAATCCAACGGTCAGGGACTTTGACGTTTAACCAATCTCGCACAAAGAGACACTAATGAGGAGGGGTTCCATCTTGTTGCCAAATAAAGTTTGGAGGTTCACTTTCTACTAATTGGGGAAAGAGCCATTGTTGTAGCATACCCAGATAAGAAACCCCTGTTACTGTAGCTTCCTGGGAAAAAAATGGTCCGTACACTTGTCGTCGTGAAACAGCACAGAAAACGTTTATTTTTGGAGGATCTCTTTCGTGTTGCACAAGTTGATGAGGATTTTCTGAACCCCATATACGAACATTATGGGTATTTACCTTCCCACTTGTATGAAACGTCGACTCATCACTGAACACAACATGATGCAGAAAGTCATTGTGCCTTTCAAGAACTTCACATGCGAATCGAAATCGTACTGCACAATCATTTGGCTTTAATTGCTGTACCAACTGTAATATGTTATGAACGCAAGTGTAAATTTTTTTAATCGTCCAGACTGTCGTCTTTGGCAACTGCAGTTCACGACTTGCTTTCCGAACAGATTTCTGCGGACTACGACGGTAAGATTCTTCGACACGTTCCACATTCTCTATAGAAACTTTGGGTCTTCCCGGGCTTTTACCTTTACAAAGACATCCGGTCGTTTTGAATTGTCGATACCATCGGCGGATATTTCTGTCACATGGGGGATCACATTTAAACTTTAATCGGAACGCACGTTGAACGGCAATTACCGAATCACTCTTAGCAAATTTTAGAACACAAAACGCTTTACGCTCAGAAGTCATCATTTTGAACAGATGACGTTGCAACTGTGAAAATGATATAGCGGAACACGACCATGCGTTTATCTGAAACTGTTGGAGTTATTCTTTATTTGTCACCTTCAACAACAACTGTCGAACGATTATAGCTGATACTATTACAATTTGAAACTCGGACATTCTTTTAAGGACACACTGTATATATATATATATGATTTGAATTTACCTTAAATACGTAAAGTTGATATGAAGGCATCATAAACTATTAGGTAATCAACGTAATAATATACGAAACACTTATTGAAGAATTTAAGGCTAAGGGTTTATGTGATCAAATCTGCTCCAAAACAATTTAATTTGAACATCAAGATAAAATGTTCACAGCAATGCAAAACAAATGCATGACTCATTAAGATGCTCTCCTTAGAAATACTTCGAATTCTGTATTTCACGAGATCTGAATAGTAAATGACTCTGGAATGGAAATAAACTTCTAAATTTTAAATTGTTTTATCAAAAAATGCATAATATAAAAATATCATAGCAATTTCTTATTATAATTAAAACAATGAATATTGTATGCTAAAAAAATTGAATCAAATTTAAAAAAAACCAAATTTGAAAACGTAGTTTATGCCGTTATTTGAATCATCACTATTGGCATATAATTAGATGTTCCCAGATTCAAATAGGGTATTAATATTTTCCTATAACATTAAATTTCTGATATATATATATAACTTAATTAAATGTAGGTTTTGTGGCTTGGCCATGTCTGGAGAAACCGGAAAAACAACCCCACTAGATTATCAAAGTTTAAGAACCCCGAAAGATCCCGTGCCCGAGGAAGACCACCAACAAGATGGCTGAATGACACTGAAAATGACCTCAAGATAACGAAAGTTAGGAACTGGCAAAGTGTTGCTCTGGACAGACTGGGCTGGAAAAAGCGTGCTGTAGAGGCAGCTAAGACTTGTAATAGGTTGTTAAGCTATTAAAGAAGAAAAAATGTAGGTTTTTAAATCAATTTCATGGATTAAAAAAGGAAACACTTGGAATTTTGATTATTATATCGAACAAATATTGCATTATACATCTTTTAAAAGCCGCATATACATTGTCTCAAATCTCTTATTTATTAGTGCTAAGATAAGGATTTTTCTCTTTAAAAGTTTATAAGAATACAGCTCGAACCACTATACCTCAATATGTACCATTATCTACGAAAGAAAATGATGCCCCAACTGAACATAGTGTTTGAATTACTCTTAAAAAACCTTTAGTTTAAATATAAATATTTAATTTATGAAAATAAAGTGTTAATTATACGTTGATTTTTCTCTTTTTTATTTACTTTTCCGAAAAAAATGGCGTTTAGTTTCAAAAATAACGTCAGTGAAATAAATTGTTTGGTGTAAAACATTTTTTTTTGTGGGAACTAGAAAAACTATCTACCATTTTCAAAATTCTCAAAATATCGAACAACGTAGAGGATCATGCCCACATATAAAAGTGTATGAAAAAAAGGTTCGCATCTCTAACATTTGACATTTAAAAAATAGTATTATTAAGAAAGGCTAATTTCAAATTCAGATTGAAAGCTCTAAATGTACAAATATAGATAAAACCAGTCCTAAGATATCAGGAATCCGGAAAAATTATTACTTTATAAGTGTGAGAAATGAAAAATCGCCACTAGGGGGCGAACAAAAAATAGGCAGTTTATGTACGTCGATCGTGAGATGCGGTCAGAGATTGGCTAAGCGCAATATTCAAAAAAGTTGTTATTTGTTACTGAAGTGCAGTATTTTCATTTAAACGTCCTGATATGGCTATATGTATAAATAATCTTAAATGAAAAATTAAGTAAATGCACGTAGGCTTTAACATAAGCCTATGTGATTTACTTACTTCACCACATGCTAGCCATTTTAATTTTTGACTCAAACATTAAAACCAGATTTATTTATTTTCGAATGTTGTTGTAGTCGTGTGCCAGCCAGGCGCTGACAATATGGGGTGCGCTGCTCCACTTTTCCAACTGAACCATATTTTGGTGTGGAGTCCGACTTCCTCAGTACACACATGCCATAGGAACCCGTTTATAGGGTAGTCAACCATTCATACAAAGAAAGGACAAAGACAGGATAGACAGAGAGAGGAAATACATCCATGTCCAAACGGGGATTCGAACCCAGGACCTCCCTATCCGCAGTCAGGCACGCTGACCACTACACAGGATAGGAGGCATTTATTTTCGAATAACAGTATAATGTAATTAGTTTAAAAGTTACATTCAGGAATTAAATTATGCTTAGAACAGTTCGGTTCTTTAATGCTTTGGACAGATGAATTATAACAAAAGAATTATTTTTTAAAATAATAGTTTCCAAAATCACCCATTAGAGAGAAATAAATGCTTTCTCTAGCAGACTTTTTTAAAATTTAAAAATGAAGTCCCTTATTGTAAATTTGGAAATCTAGTAACTAAAAAAGTT
The DNA here is from genome assembly GCA_037975125.1 of Latrodectus hesperus. Taxonomy (NCBI): domain Eukaryota; kingdom Metazoa; phylum Arthropoda; class Arachnida; order Araneae; family Theridiidae; genus Latrodectus; species Latrodectus hesperus. Next base: position 21,655,964 of record JAJQOW010000014.1, read on the forward strand.
TGCTTTGCTCCTAATTTAATGTACTTATTTAATTTTTATAACCCCGTAGCTTCTATATACTAGATCCATTCCTAAAATTTAGTAGATGAAGATTACTAGTTAACAAAAAGGAAGAAAATTGATTAGTAAAACATTTGATGGATTACTCTAAATATGATCTCATCTGCATATGGAAACAGTGTATAGCAATGAGGGATACTTTTTAAGCACATTGTTCAAAAAATTAACCAAGCAAAGAGTTACTTTAAATTAAAGTATAATATACGTTAAAATTATTCTGATTAAAGTTATTAGTTATTTTAAAAGTAATTCATTTTCAATAAACTTATTTTTTAAAACTTTCTTAATTATATTCAAATAATATCCGAACTAAAAGATAAACAGTACAAAAATTAAACCTCAGTTAAAAAAAAACTTTCAAGATCAGATTGAATTTATTAATTTTTAAACCTATTTAAGTGCTAAGAATAATCAACCAGTTTCACTTAAAGGTTATTGAAATTAATATTTTGTAATAAAAAATGAAACATTTCAATTTAGTAACTGTTAAAGTTTCTCAAATAAGAAAGAGAGTTATAGAGCATGAGTTTATAAGGTCACAATTCTCTCAAAGCAGACGCCAAGATATTTTGCGACGCAGGCATCCAAATTTCATGAGGTTTTTGATCTTCTTCGCATTACAGTGTAAGAACCTGAAATAAATTATGATTAAATTCCTTTCTTCATTAACTTTTATGACTAAGAAGAAATAAATTAATATCCTAGCATAATAATTTTTATTTGGACTATTAATTAGACGAAAATACTTTTCACAATTCCATGAATTATTCTTACAGTATCGATTTATTTTGTTTTTAATTGAAGTTTAACTTTCTGATGGTATTTTTCTAGGCTGAAAAATTCTAATAAAATTTGTGTTAAGATATCATAAATGACATTATTTTTTATTTTAAAAATAACAAAAAATAAAAGAGAATTTTAATTAAATATTTGAGTTTATACATTTGTTTTTGAAAACTTTGAATATCATAACTAATCAATTATTAGAAGATGTAATTCGGCTTTCAATATTTATGGTATAGTTATTAATATGAAAATATTAGGTTGCAAATATTGCTTGAATATATTTTGTGCAAATTCTAAATGAATTTTTATGAATACTGAAAAAATTAATTTTTATAAAATTTCTTAAAAAATAACTACGCAAACTCTTTTACTATTCAGACTCAATGATCAGGAAAAATTTAACACATATAATCACTCTAAATATTAGTCCATACTTAGTAATATATATATATATATATATATATATATATATATATATATATATATATATATATATATATATATATATATATATATATATATATATATATATATATATATAAAATGGTTCTGGTTCCTCACGTGAACCATTTTTACTGGAGAATAGAATTCTTCAGATTTAGATATCGAAATTATTACGAATATTTTTAATAAATACCAAATTTAATAACTACGTTGATTATAACACGATGGTACTTGAATATGTGATGACATTTTCTGTATAGAGAACATTCTATAACAAATGTCAAATAATCATATTTAAAAAAAGAAAATAAATATATGGCTAATAGCAATCAATCTTATTACAATGAAAATCAAAACAATCCGTGATAAATTCTCGTGATTTACCTGCGCATGCTTATTGTAAATGCTAATGTATTCAACTATAAGAGCTAAGTAACTTAGTTCTAACTCACTCCTGATTAAATCATAGTCTGAAATTAGCTTGGTTCACTGCACTTGGACAATAACCCTTTATCAACTAAAAGAAAAGAACAATAACTCTATCAACAAAAAAGAAACTGAAGCTATTAATCTAGCCTCTCTGTTGACAGCTTAAGACTTTTTCAATGCCATGATGATATTCATTTAAGACCCAGAGTGTACGAGGATATTTCTCCTATAGGGGATTTGTATGCAGCATTTAACTGTGAGGAAGGACCTTGTAACGTATTTATTGGCTATCGGGTTTTGGTGACCAGCCATCATTTATATTTATTTAAAAAAAATTATTTACAACAGAGGGTGCTCATATATCTACTATTTGAGTACAATTTTAAATTATAAAATAACGGTTTTTTTGTATCGAAAGATATCAATTATAAAATTAATCTAAAATTAATATATTAATACAAAATTCAAATTGTGAAATTTGAATGAAACTTTACTTAGTTATAACATATTAATAAAATTTTTTAAAATATTTTTGGTAGCTTAAGTTTTTCAAAATTATTTTCATATCGAGCTATATTTTTTAAATAAATACTCCTCCTTTTCAAGTACGAGTTAGTTGCATTTTATATATGCACTCAATGTAATCTCAAACTTTATATATTGTGATAAACTACATTAATAATTTTGAATTTAGGAAAAGAATTTCTTTCTTCAACATTCTATAGGGATGATGTAACGTTATATTACTTTTCAACCTAATGCTTTCTTTTTGTAGTTCACAACTCTATTTTTCTTCCTTTTTACCATATACATATTTATTTATTTCATTATATATGTAATATTCAATACGTAGGGAAGCAATAAAGTAATTGGTATCTTTGTTACGAAAATCCAGAAAAGCAAAAACTATAAGCTTTCATTGGTTACAGTTAAAAATATATTTGAAGTCACCATTCTCCTAAAATAATTGAATGGAAAGTCTCTGATTTTATTTATGAACTATGACGTCTTAGGTTGAAATGTGTAAAAACTGATGTCATACATAAAAGAATAAGTATGATGCAAAATAAGAAAGATGAAAAGAAGTGAAATCATTAATATGATGTTTTATTGATGATTTCACTTCCTTTTGATGGCCATTTCATTTGCAGATTTGCATTAATACAATTTATTTCGAACTAATAAAAAATAAAATAAATAGATGATGAACTGGCGCAAAATACAATAGTTAATCGCTAAAATTTATAATAAAGCATTGTAAAATGCTTGCGGTTAAAATCAAGCAACAACATATAAATATTTGTTTACTTTGCATGCGATATATTTTCATGCATGTTTAATCTCTTCAAATATCATTTAAAGTTTATGTGACCTACACTTACCCTTATATCAAGATAATAAACATGGATTTAAACACACATTTGTATTGAAGTACTTCGTCTATCAAATTATAACTTTTATATTTTTATGTTTCTGTAATATTGTATAATTGGAATCAAAACCTTAAAAAATTTTTTATGTTTGTAAATGAAATAAAAGTTATTAAAAAGTAGACTACGAAAATTAAAAGGAAATATTTAATGTATTATCCCAATATATATTTAAAGGTTTTCATTAAATTATATTTTAACTTTCAAACTAAAGTTTAATTCGAAATAACTCATACAAAGAAATTGTTTTTTAATGACCAAGAAACGTGTCCTTATTTGGCAACATCATCATTTGTCAATCTTCTGAAAGCATACGTGTCATTGGGTTTGAAGCCAAAAAGGAAACGGATATCATTAACGCCGGTTTCCCGGCTGCTACTGCGCAAAGTGTAGGTAGATCAGAATAAGAATAAAATCAAGCAACAGGTCAAATCGATTTAATTCCACAACTGTCGCCGACAATTTCACCATTGTCGCCAGGTCGTCGCTACGAGGACTAATTGATAGTCACGGTAGCAATCTCGGAAGTCTAGAACGGGGTAACCTGGACTTAAACAATTAGACAATTACTAGGAGCTTGAAACAATTGTTTCGATATATAAATACGATCAGATACTGTTCAAAGAATCAAACACAGGACTGAATTGGGTTATATAATGTGTTTCTTAAGTACTTTATTCTAGACTAATGTCTATAATTTATGAAAAGTGTGAGAATATATGTGCAAAGTTAGAAGAAAAGTATTCAATTACATATAGAGTTTGAAGTTTCTATAAAATAAGAACATTATTTAATGCATGTAATCGCAAATCGTAATCTTTTAAGTTGAGAACTTCTTCCTTTATAAAATCTGAAATGCTGAAGAAAATATTTCCCCATTTGAAAGTAGAAAAAGTTAATTAGAACAAAGATTAAATAAGAATTAGAATAAACAATCAAACTTAAAATATTTAACACATGATATAAAAATAAACAAAATTAAAATCAAAAATGGCATCAAAATCATTTTGTTAAAGTAAAACTATTTTGCTGTGTTTTGTTTGATAAAATAGTCTGGTTCATATCCAACTGCAATAGTAATTTCTAAAAATTCTGGCTTATTAAGGGTAGATGAAACGTAGTTTTAACGAGAAGCTAAATATTGAAAGCAACTGATCAATTAATGAGTCAAATATATAATTTTAACAACAAAAATTCTAATCTTTTTTGCCCTTTATTACATTGAATATAAAATATAAAATTTATACTCTTTCTTCGAAAAATTTCAGTCCTAAGCTATGCTTTGAAATAATTATATATAAATTGAATATTAAGACTTAATATTACAAATTACTTAAGTTGCTTATAGAATCTCAGTCACATTTTGAAACTTAATAATGCATGGAATAGTAAAAATATATTTACATTATAATATTAATGATTAGACAGATTTAAGAATTTCAGGTCTTTGTCCATGGATACCATGCGTGGGCGCTTCGAGAATATGAAAATGGGAGTCGCTTTCATGTATGACCCATACAACCACGTCTTTTTATTTCCCATGTCTGTATGAAATTGACTAGCATCTTCATTTTGTTGTGCACATTGTGTGTACACACAACAACAGAGTGTATTTTTATTGCAGTGAGTGCACCGGAATACTTAAAAGAAAATCTTAGTAAATTTAGAAGCAAGGTCCAAACAGAAATGCCTTTTCTAGTGCTTGCGTGCTACCCTGAAGTATTATTTCACTTAGAGAAAATTGCAACCACAATCAAAACTTGCCTCAGTCGGCTTTAGTGAACAAGACGGATCTTAAGTCTTTTTTTTTTTTTGGATTTACTCCTTTCCAATAATGAAAACGACGCTCTTACAAAACAGACCATCATGGTAACACTCAGCTATTGTAGCTAATTCTGCCTTTAAGGTCCCTAAGCTTGATACTTACCTTTTGTAAGCAGTTTCAGAACAAAAAACTGTTCCCTTAGAGAACTTTTCAAATTCTCTAAGGGAACAGTTCTTTGGAGTGATTCAGGTACCCAAGAAATAGAGCCCAATCCATTTTCTATAAAATGATCAATGCAGACAACACAGAAAAATTTGGAAAATTTTTTTGTCTATAATTAAAAACACATGAAGACAGCATTTACAAAAGTAAAGCTATTCAAATAAAAAAGGCAACTGCCCATGGAAGGGATTGAAATCTACCTTTCCATAGACCTTTTACAGTTTTTCCAATTTGTTATTGGGATGCAAGTAGCTGGATTCTAAAAGAAAGAAAAATGATTCTTTTGGAATCCAGATACTTGTATCCAAAAGAAAGAGCCACAGTATGCGATTCTCATTGCTTTAATATATTGGAATGAAAACAAAAAATCATATTCCGAATATTTTCGAAATTGTTTTAATAAAGTTCTTGTCCTCCAAAGAGAAATAAAACTGGAAAGAAGAGGCATATAAAGAAAATTTACCTGTCTTGAAAAATTAAAAAGGAAAATTGAAACATATGTATACCATTATTTCTTAAGATTCTTCTTCTTCTTCATTGGCCTGACAGCCCAGGGTGGGCCTTTGCCTTCCTCAGAAGTGCATACCAGGACCCCTATTTTTAGATAAAGTCATCCAGTTTGTAATTTTTAGTGTTTTTAGGTCGTTTTCAAGGCAATCACGTCATTGGAGTTTCGGTCGTTTTCTTCTTCTGGTGCCAATGGGGCGAGCCAAGAAAATTTTTTCGTCACCCGATTGTCATTCATCCGGCTCAAATGTCCTACCCATTTTAATCTCTGTATTGAGATAAATTTAACAATATCTGGTTCTTTATATAGTTTATAGAGCTCAGAATTAGTTCTTCTTCGCCATGTATTCTCACATTTTATTCCACCAAAGATGCTTCTTAAAGTCTTTCTTTCGAAAATGGACATGGTTTCTTTGTCCTTCTCAGTCAATGTCCACGTTTCATATGAGTAAGTGAGAATAGGCCGAATCAAGCATTTGTATATCAAAATTTTTGTTTTTCGACTGACTAAAGTAGATTTTTGGTACTTTTTTAAGCCAAAAAAGCATCGGTTAGCAGCTGTAACCCTGCTGCGGATCTCAGTTACGATGTCGTTGGATTTCTTAAGATTAGCGATTTTAAAAAAAGTAGCTAAATTCCAAAAGGATGAAAAAATTAAAACGAAAGAAAGAGAGCATATATTATGATATAACTTGACAAAATGGAAAGAGAATTAGCGTTTATGTTTCTGCTTGACTTGAAGGATTCATTAAGTTTATAAAAAACTTGAATGTTCCCGAATAAAGAAAATAAAGGATTAAGAGAATGGAGTATGACGTTGAATCTCTCCCATCGATAGTCTAATACGAAACTTGAAATGCATGTTCCTTATAATTTCAAAGGGAGGACTTAGATTCAAAAACTATTTTGAGCTAAAAAAGTGTGTCTGTATGTAAAAGAATATATATGTACCTGTATTCTAAAGCGTAATGCATGAAATAAACAGAAAAGCTTAAGGATAAAATATTTGGAGTTATACAGTAATTTAATTTGATACACGACGATATTAATAATAAATTAGTTATATTTTATGCACAAAGAGGTACAATCTACCAAAATTCCAGCCAAATTTGTGCATATGCTGATGACATTGTGATCATCTCAAGAAATGAAAGGACTTTAAAGGAATGTTATAGAGAGTTGGAAAATAGAGCCAACAATGATGGTTTACAAATCAACGAAAGCAAGACCAAATATTTGATAATACCGCCCAACGCAACGAATCTAGAAGGGAACCAAGAAGAATTGAAATTGAGGGTAAAAATTTGAAGGAGTGTCACAATTCAAGTATCTTGGAATTTTTATTTGCAACGACAACAACCTACAAAATGAAATGTGCGAGAGAGTGCAAGCTGGTAATAGAGCTTTCTACGCAAATAAAAAGTTATTCAATAATAGATTGATATCACGAAAAACAAAACTGCAAATCTATAAAACCCTCATTAGACCAATCGTTACATATGCCGGAGAAACATGGACATTGAATGTAAGGGACTCGGAATATATTAGAATTTTTGAACGTAAAATTTTAAGGAAAATCTATGGACCAAGGCTTGAAAATGGTGTATGGATCAGAAGAAATAATAAAGAATTAATGCACCTAGTGAGAAACAAAGGCATAGTGCGATTCATTAAAGCACAAAGAATACGGTGGCTTGGCCACGTACACCGCAGAGATGAAAAAAATATCATAAAAAGGATAACAAAGGGTAAATTATTCAATAGCAAGAAGAAGGGGAGACCCAGAGAAACATGGATTAATAATGTGGAAAAGAACATGGAGACCATGAAGATAAAGAATTGGAAAAATTTGGCTCTGAAGCGGGAAAAGTGGAAGGAAGTTGTATTGGAGGCTAAGGCCTGCATAGGGCTGTAACGCCAGTTAAGAAGTTATATTTTAAATAACTGAGATAAATTGAATCGCACTCAATGTATCAAACACTTAAATTTAAATTAAGCCTCCATTTGCACGATGTTCAGAAGAAATTAAAGAAGAATTTGATAAAATCGAACTAACTCAGTACTAAGTCCATTCGGATTACAAAATTAATACTCACTGATTAGCAACAATGGTTACCATTAATGATTTCGAATTCATGACCAAAAATATTTAAGGTCGGTAATGTCGTATTAAAATAAATGTAAATATTGGAGCATGATAACATAATTCCTATTTATGGGGACCACTTACTTGATTGGCGAACTTCCGATTCGGGTAAATCAAATGTCAAATGTCAAATCTCAAAGGTGAAAAAAAGGGAAAAAGTAGGGGGAAAATAATTGCAGAATGAATATCAAATTCAATCGTATATATGTTGGGGGTGGGGGCTTGGATATCTATAAGGATTATAAATAGCTCTGGGAATATTTAAATTCAAATTTGCTCCTTAAAGCTACAAGAATATAAATGCATTTGAGAAAGATTTCCGATAATGTTGTTAAAGCAAATACAGACAGGAAAATCGCAATTTTCAAAGTGGAGGCTATTAGTACAGAAAAAGATGACACATAATTGTGATTATATTTAATGTGTTAAATAGAAATAAATTAAACGAATGCATGAATTGTGAAAACGGTAATTTGCTCTGCATCAAATAATTGAATGAAAACAGGCTATTTTTTCTTCCATTTCTTACAAAAAAGAGATAATTTATTTAAGATATTTTTCAGACATTAAATATATATATATATATATATATATATATATATATATATATATATATATATATATATATATATATATATATATATATATATATATATATATATATATATATATACAGGGTGATTATAAAAAAACTTTGCCAACATCTGCACTTCTAGCGTCCATTCTATTTAACCGATCAACATGATATTTCAAATATAGTTCTTTTGAGATATGCGCTCGAGATTCTGTGAATGGCAACACAGTGGCCCTCGCGGTTACAGTTATAGTGACAGAAACTCGAAATTTTCGAATGGCAACGCCTACTTTTTACCATCGCAAAATCTTCAGCACATGCGAAAACCCTAAATAGCGTTGAAACGGTACCGATATGTCTAAAAACGGACGTGTTCTGCAAACACAAAAAAGATTTCTGAAAACCGGCCAATAAAACACGATCTGGGCGCACGCAATAAATTTGCATGTGACAGAGTCAAGAAACCAATCACAGAACGCCGGTCACCAGATATTCAGCGTAGGAAACCTATAAAATACCAAGCGGGTATGCGAAGTCGTCATTCGGGAACTCGCACATGCCGACGATATGAGTCTTCCTGGGAAAGTTCGCGGTGAATTGTTCAAACTCTATTACCAAAATGGGATGAACGCTGCGGAAGCCTTGCGTGTGTATCGCCGCAATCATCGACAACGACGCGGCCCATGTACTCTGCAAGCTCTGCGTGATTTAGTGCGGAAATTCGAAGATACAGGCTGCACCTGTGACAAACAGCGCTCCGGAGGGCCAACTGTTTCTGAGGACGTTGTCATGGAAGTGCACCATACAGTGACTGCAGGACACACAGAAACCGCAAGAGGCATAGCGCGCGTGTTGGATATTCCGAACTCAACGGTCCGCAAGCTCTTGCGCTCGGTACTTCACATGTTTCCCTATCGGTTCCAGCGCGTCCAGATGTTGGAGCCGGGTGACCCACAACAACGTCTGGACTTCGCAAATGCATTTTTGTTACGATATGATGCGGATAACGACTGGCCAATTCGCATACTATGGACGGACGAGGCGCATTTCACCTTAAATGGCAGCATTAACACAAAGAATTGTGTGCACTGGGGAGAGACGAATCCTCATGCTGTGGCGCCAGTACCATTATTTGACGCCAAAGTGACTGCGTGGTGCGGCATTACAGCTACATTTGTTCTGGGCCCGTTCTTCTTTGAGGAAACGACCCCGACTGGCCCTGCAACATGTTCTGTAACGGGCCCTCGGTATGCAGCCATGCTGAAAAATTATGTCTTACCGGAGTTGCGTCGGCTGAATACACTCAATGACATTGTTTGGATGCAAGATGGCGCACCTCCACATATAGCGAGGTCAGTTAAAAGGCTCCTGGATCAGCATTTTGGTGATCGCGTCATCTCACGCTATTATCCTTTTCCGTGGCCTGCGCGATCCCCAGATCTGACGCCTATGGATTTCTGGTTTTGGGGCTATCTCAAATCCAGAGTTTATCTGTGCAATCCTCAAACATTGTCGGACTTAAAGGATTCTATACGGCGTGAGATTGGAAACATCCCTCGTGCCATGTTGCGTGCAGCGACATTGTCCACCGTCTCCCACATGCAATGCGTAATTGCCTGTGATGGCACTCATGTGGAAAATGTTTGAAATTAATAAAGATTTTTTTCTCTATGTGTTCTCATCATTGAGCAGTGTCTTGTCTCTGTCGTATGCATTATTCCTCCGTGCGCCTTGAAGAACTGTTTGTATGTGTATAACACGTCGGTTTTCGAACATATCGGTACCGTTTCAACGCTATTTAGGGTTTTCGCATGTGCTGAACATTTTGCGATGGTAAAAAGTAGACGTTGCCATTCGAAAATTTCGAGTTTCTGTCACTATAACTGTAACCGCGAGGGCCACTGTGTTGCCATTCACAGAATCTCGAGCGCATATCTCAAAAGAACTATATTTGAAGTATCATCTTGATCGGTTAAATAGAATGGACGCTAGAAGTGCAGATGTTGGCAAAGTTTTTTTATAATCACCCTGTATATATTTACCTATAATATGTTGCTTTGCAAGTCATTTTCCTTGTATTTCTATCTCATCAGTCTTGCTTATCCCTTTCAATATGTAATTTAAACATTACATTATGTAAAAAAATATACATATATATTTAAAATTCTAACAATTTTTAAGGAAAGGAATTTCGAAAATTCATTAAAAATATCTTGAACAAATGAATTTCAAAAGCTTATTATTATTGTTGTTGTTAAATTTAATTGTTTTGATAAAGAGTTTTCCTTGATTTTATGCGTAAGTTAATTTAGCAAATCACATGAATCGTAATAAGAAATTTTTTTATCCTGTGATTCTAATATTTTAAATCACTAATTAGGGCTATCGGACTTTATTTATAAAGTGGGTGACCCGAGCAACTGGAACTAGGAAACATTGGGTTTGGAGTTAATAGTACAAAATGCTGATAAAAGCAGAGGTGCCCAATATAATACAAACCCAACTCTAAGAAGAAGAAAAAGAAGAAATCCATAATTAATTAATTTAGGCCACAATGGGCTGTTTGGTTAGGACGTTCGCTCTTATTATCGAAAAGTAATGAGTTCGAATCCTAACCCAATTGTAGATCCGTCGTATTTGCTAATGGTGGCTGATGCCTGTTAAATAGGCCGTGGTCGCAATATCCTCCATGTCAAATAATATCTCTGGGGGACCAGTAAAGTCTAAGAAATCTTCTAGTTGGTTCCTGCTTCTAAATGAAAAAGATCCATCCACTTTTACGGTTCCAAGATGGCATATTCATTGGGTGTCCTACAAGATAAAGTGATATCACGTCCACCCCTTGTAATGCTAAAAAGGTGGTAAATGGATTCTAGCAGTTGGACATAATAATAAATATTTTAAATGATTTCAATTTTATAATACCAAGCTATATACAGTTATATATAGCCAGGTTAAATAAAATTAAATAAAATATAGTTAATTTTTTAACATTAAAAATAAAGAAAATACTGTGATTTGTATTTTCATGATTAACTTGTCACCCAATTATTTACTGGATCCACAGAAAGAGAGTTAATTGAAAAGTGCATAAAAATCATGAATTTATACGATGTGAAAATAAAACATTAAATCATTTCATTAAAAATCTATTCCTAGTAAAATTTACTGCGCACTTTATCAATCGAACATAAAACCTAAATCAACAGCCATTCGTTTTCTTGCTAATCAACTTACTCCTAACAAATGATAAAATATTGATATTGTCCGATGCAATTAGAAAAAAGGCGGAGTGCCAAAGCAATCTATTCTCACAACAAAAATTTGCTATTAGTAGTGAGTGCCATTAATGGGAGCTGTTTAACTTATTTCTCATTGTGGACAAGGTGTCTTGTTAATCGGATTACGGCAGTGATAAATCTGGTAATCTTCCTTGTTCTTCGCAGTTCGTTAAGTTGTTCGATTCTGAGAGCAAATGGAACGTTACACTTGCAAGCGATAATTTTTCGAATAAGAGAAAGAAAGTTTAAAAAATATATGTTTTTTTTACTGGTTTAAAATTTGCATTATTTTAAAAACTATTCCTTTTTGTTATTGCATGACATTAATTTGTTTTTAACCATAAAGGGCTTGTTTCTTTCATTTCAGTTGAGATCCTGAGTACGCCATTTTATTACGATTCTCATTGATTTAAAATATCCATGACGTCAGATGACGTTTCATCTACGTCACATCTCATTGAGACGACTTTGTAAATCCGAATTGTTGACGAATTTGCTGCCTGCCTTCAAATCACATTCTTCGAGCGGCAGCAAACAAGGCGATGTTCACCATCGAATGCCTGATAATATGTCGTTCATTTTCTTAATAAAATGATTTATATAATGAAATAATTAATGGATGATCTAATAAATCAATGGACAACGGTGTTGAGAAACCGTTTTCCATTGATTCAAGCCTTAACATATGGACAATAGAAACAGCTGAGAAAGCAAAATGGAGAAAAAAAAACACCCACTTTATAGTTAGTTTAAATCGGTAAGGATGATTTAAATTTTTAAGAATTTCATTAACTAATAGAATTCTAAATTAACGATTTATTGCACTTGAATGAGACAAAAAGTTATTTGAGGTCATCAAAGAACATTCCTGCTGATAATTATTTTCCAATTTACCAAAACTGTGAATTTTTCCTATTACTAAAGATAATTTATGAACTATTGAAACAAATGCTTCGCGTGTAGTTTAATTGTTATCATGGTTATTATTCGTTCCAAAAGTCTCTTTCACGGGACCTATTGATACTAAATCAATGCTGTTTTTTTCAGATACATTTGTTAATCCCATTATATACCAATGTTCACAAAATGCTCTCGATAATAATTCATATAAAATTCAATAAGATTTTCTATAATATAATAGAAGTATTTTGTATTGTAAAAATTGATTTATAGTAGACGCTCATTTTTACGAACATCTAATTTACGAACTTGCCGTTTTTACAAACTAGTGGCTGCCTTGACAATGGTAATTCTGACACCATAAACTCTATGATAATTTTAACTCCCATTTACAAATTTTGAAAATGTTCTTTTTGGCGAGCTTTTGATTCTGCCAAATAGTTTTCTTTTCTGTTTTTTTACTTATTTTTATTTTTTAAATTTTTATCTGATATCTTTTATATATAGTATCCTTTTTATATATATGTGCTGCTTTGCTCTGCAATTGATTTCGTTTCATTGAAAAAGTCAATTTATTAAGTTTCACTTATCAAGAGAGATTGAGCCGATTCCGTTCAGCATTTGTCGCAATTGAAGAAACAAAAGTGTTTATCAATTGAAATAAATTAAAAAAAATCTGAAAACAGACGAGAAAATATTAAATGAGATAAAAATTCTCAAAAAAATATTAGTTTATTAGATTCCTCTTAACAATGGGAATTGATTTGAACCTAACTTGTCTTGTCATCGGAACATCACTACCTATCTCATTGAACACGAAAACTATAAATTCGACAATTATACTAATCACTTCCGAATATATTGTGAGTGTATCCTCCCATCTCAAAACAATGAGGTTAAATTGTTTTGTATGAAGAATTTCTTAATGATTACAAGACGTGTACTATGTTTGTTGATATTATTCTTATCTCTCCTGAAATACATTAGGACATATATACATACATCCAGTTATATATATATATATATATACTTATAGATACATATAGACATACAGATCAATTTACATTTCGTCTAATACAATATTACTTTTAAATATCATTGATTAAAATGAGATTGCGAAAATTAAGTGCGTTTTATGCATATTTTATAAGAATATATTTTGAATAATATAGAGATACATAGAGAATATTTTAAATATTACGTATTTTAATCCCCTATTCCATTTATTGTTATAAAAATAAACTGCAAAAGAAAATATTGAAAAACGCAATATCACATCAAAGTTCATTATGTGCTTTTTTAATTAAGGAAAGTGATTAATTAACTTAATTAATATATATATATATATATATATATATATATATATATATATATATATATATATATATATATATATATATATATATATATATATATATATACTTTGATAGATAGATACAGAGATTTATAAGGGAAAAGAAAGAGATTTTGCAATTATTACAAATGATTTTCATTCCAATAAAATCGCATTAAAATTGTTTATTATTGTGTTTTTATCGCTTTTTATTTTTATTTGTTTTTAATATCAGGGATGAATATTCTTTAGCATTTTATTTTTGTATTTTCGTTCACTATATCATTGTTTTTATACGATGTATTAAAGAAAATAATAAAGAAAAAAGAAATGAAGAAATATAGCAACAAAATAGGTAATCATTTTACAGGAATAACTTGTTCTAATTTATCTTACACAAATGCGAAATTAATGTTCTTGTTTTGTATTAAGTTTAATTATAGGTACAAAGAAAGAATTTGAGAACAAATGATTTCTTTTTTTTAAAATTCATACAGCTTCGTGTACATCAATTGTAGCTGCTCCTAGAGGGCGCTAATGTATGAGAAAAATCCTTTGCGTTACCAAAATGAATCGTTAACTGTAATAAATACGGTTCGTGTATCGAATCACTCAACTATCGTGTAATGAAACAGGATTGTAATTTTCTGTTGCGTGCATATCGAGCACGGATATTTATTTTGAAAGAACAAATCCATCTCGATGAAAATTTTCGCGTGGAAAAGTTTTCAAGAGCTCCGATATGAAACTTTGCAAGATAGGGGGTTGTTCACAAACTTAATATTGTTCTTATTAGAATTGTTACCAAATTAAATTCATAAAGATCATAATACTTGCTTAAACATTCTCTGTCTTCATAAAAATGAATAAAATAATTATTAATAAACGTAATAACCGAAAAATGAAATTATTATATTTAATAAGTTACAGAAAATATGAATTATAAAAACTAGGAAAATTTAAAGGGATATACAAAATAATTATTGCTGTAAAAAAGTGCAGATTTTTTTAAGCATTTATAAAATGGGACATCAGTTCATCCAAATATTATCAAAATGTAATCAAAAACCCACAGCTTAAGCAATAAAGATGTGAAATACGACTACAAACAGAAATTTTGATTGAATTGCTAAACTTCCGTAAAATGTAACGTTGATACACTTTACATTTGATGCCATTATTTACAACTCAATTTTCTTATATTAACAAAGCATATCACCTCGACATCAATCGCCATGTGTGACTGCAAGAAACTACTTTTTGTAAAAGATAAATCTTGTAAGTCACATTCGTGATTTCACTATGCAGCATCTTGAATGAAAATGGGTTTTTAAGCTTGATAATTCCAAAAAACGAAACCGAGAGTGAGATGTGATTTTTTTCCTCTGAATACTGTCATTGTTGTTGTTAGTTTAGTAACAGACCAAGATGAACTTTATATGATTTACCTAAGCCTATTATAGAAAGAACCACCGCTGTTTGTTTTATTGTTGAAGATCTATCGGAGATCTGTTACCAAATTAACTATTTTCACTTCTTTCCATAGCCTTTGTCAGAAACAACCAAAATAAAACATTTATAAGAGATTTATAGTAATCTGTTCGTTACCAAAAAGATAAGTACCTCATCAGCCTGCAACTTCTATTCACAAGATAGCTGATTTGAAGTTCTACAAATAATATCGTTTATGGAAGGAGATAAAATAAATCCGTATTCACATGAAGCGCGATTTAGCTTGTAAAGTGATAACTGACATGAAATCACATAGAAAGAATTGGAAGCACAATGTCATCAAATACATCACAAAGATCGACATGGGAAAGTATCAAAAGTAGATACCTTCTCATGTCGATCTAGAGGGAAATGAAACTGCAGACACCTTGGCCAAGGTGGGAGCTCATGAGGCCACTGAACCGTTAGCACCTCACACTTTTTTGGCAATTTTTCCAAGAGTAAAAAGAAAGATTAAGACCACATGGATTGTCCCTTCAGAGCACCAATGGTACCAGCATTCTAGGTCCTCTATGGATTGTCCCTTCAGAGCACCAATGTTACCAGCATTCTAGGTCCTCTATGGATTGTCCCTTCAGAGCACCAATGGTACCAGCATTCTAGGTCCTCTAGCTCATGGCTTTAAAAGACAGGAACAAACTACTCTCGCCCTGTTTCGAAGTGGTTACCTCAGATCATTAAATTTTTCTGAAGGTTCCAAAATTTTCGAGACCTGTTCCAACTGTTTCGTTGAACAAGATATGCCAGAACACATCCTTGAGTGCCTGGCACTATCCAAGTAAGATTTATACGACAATCCTTTAATGGTGCTAGATTTTTCAGGGTGTTTAACTTTATGAACCATGTCTAACTCTGCTGGCTGAAGAGGACTTGCAACAACACAAAGAATGATATTTATTTGGAAGAGATGGAATACTGGCTACTTAAACCACATATTCTCGTATTTGTTATCCAAAATTATGTTGAGTACTTTACACTATTGGGAATGGAAGTCCTACATATGCAACTTTTACTGGTGGTCTATTTGTTTAATTTTCTTTTAAGGGATGATAACACTCCAACCCACAAAGAGTTGCTACTATCAAATACTCTTGATTAAAAGTGAAAATATTTCAATCAATAATATCATCACTCTCATCAATCCATCGACGTAATATAATAAAAAAGATATGTGATTACATTAGCAATTACGTTGCTGGGTGATAATCTCCACTCACAACTTTGGGTAAGAAATGAGCAGTTTATTTCAAAGGGTGTTACTAGGTGAACCAAATTATTCTTAACGGCTTAGTTATGAATTCGTCTCACCGCATTTGTATATCTCTAAGTGGTTTACTTATTAAACGTTAAATGTCTTGATGATATTTATTAGGCCGCGATGGGCTGGTTGATTAGGGCGTCAGCTCTCTTTATGGGAAAATAGTGAATTCTAACTCTGACCCAACCTCAGATCCTTGGTGTTCCTTTAATGGTGACTGGGCGACGTAAAATAGATGGTGGTCGCAATCTCACCTTGTGAAATGATACCTCTAGTGGTGGTAGCCCAAGTCAGGGGATCTTATACTTGATCCTTGCGTCTAAAATATGAAGATACTTCCATTTCGGAATCATGATGGCACGCCTACTCACTATATAAAGGTGAAATCACTTCTGCCTCTTGTGTCAAAATGACTTGACAGAGTGACATCCTAGCTAATTGTCTGTTCATTTGAAATAAATAAATGATATTTTTTTCGTCCTTCACGATTTGTGGAATTATCATGTTGCAATTTTTATGTTCATATGTATTGACTCAAAATTTTCTCAATAAGGGCTCTTTCATCATTCTGATTTGCTGCATATCAAGATTTCAAAATTATCTTCTAAGCTTCTTCGTTCTTTAAGATTGTGTTTGCTGTACTTTGATTTTAGATGCATTTTTACGCGTGTATGAGTACATTAATGCATTTAAAATATTCATATTAACTTTATTTTTACATTAATTCTAATAACAATGTTTTCAATATTAATTGAGTATTTCGTACTCAATTAATACTGATTGCGCAATTCTCAATTTATATTGAAAATATTGTTACTAGAATTAATGAAAAATTTTTTACTAGAATTATTTATTATCAATTAACTGAGTTGGTCATCATATAATAACATGTTCTTAAACAATTTCAAATATTATGAAAGCCTTTAAACTTAACTATACGATAACTGTGAAATTTGGGTGGAACAATTATTGATTAATATTTCATATTTGACGTAATTTCTTAATTCATTTATTTGAATAAATATTAGAAAAATTACTAAACTGTTAAATTATACATAAATATTTTTGTTTAAAGTTTATTAATTGTAAAAATGAATAACAAGATATGCATATTTATATTATCAATTTATATAAATTCTAAAGTTATATATATTTTTAAATGTGAAATTAACTCTTAATTTTAATGTGAAAACTGCATTTTAGAGAATTATATTTTGTTTAAGTAGAATTTGCATATCGATGAGCAACGGCGTTTTTTAAATATATTTTATTTCACATATAACCCAGTTTTAAACATTAACTTCTTATATTTAATATTTTCTTCAGTTAGTTACATACATTATTCTGTTGATTATTATTACCTTACAGAAGAAATTGTTAATTCTATTGCTCTAAAAATTATTCATAAATATAATTTTTTTTCATTTTAAATTTCACATTATTCAATTTAATAGCATCTAAAATCATAAAAATGTAAAAAAAATGTTTTTCTCTAAAAAAGCAACGTGTCCTACTTTCGCCCTATTTCCGAATCAGGAAATGTGATTCTAATTTTAATTCCTCACCTAAAACTGTCTGCTTTTATTTTCATCTAACACCTCCATTGGGAATGAATTATGTGACTAAACTTTTGATATCCGACAGACCATTCGTCTTAGTTTCTTTAAAGCCAGATTCTTATGATTGACAGACAGATCGAAGTTTCACGGAAAAGTATCGATTCTTTATTTATACCACTGGCAACGAAGCTGTCATTATGTGCTACTGTTGAATTCTTGATGGAACAAACCACTATATCTGCAAGAGCGTGACATTTCGATCTTATATTCAACGCTATGAAATTCGATAGCCATTGGGTCAATCACCTTATTCTGTTATTTCATAACATCTAGATTGTTCGAAACGCTCCAAAGCTCTGCAGGACTTACATAATGCAAGTTCTTAAAGTTAATGATTTCGGATTCACACCTCTCGAAATGTGTGTATGCTTATGAATTAAATAAGCATCCACTCGTGTCTCTGTACTTGATTTCTCAACCGTGCGATTTCGGCTGGCTGTGTTTTATTATGGCATTATTATGGGACTTGACCTTCCGTGTTCGAAAGTTCCTGATATATCGGAAGCTCTACAAGTTCTTGATCGGAGGATAAGCTACTCAGATCATTGTTCGAAAGGAGAGACACTCCTTTGCACGCGAGGGAAGGATGGATGTAAAAAAGCAATTCTCAAAGAGCGGGATTAAGACATCCAATCACATCTGTAAGCCGTAAAAAATAGATAAATGTAATTAAGTTATACATCAGCAGTTTTCTAAATGAATGCAAAGAACAAATTTATACTAAGACGAAAAAAACGTGTTGTTTATTACAAATGATAATTTTTTGACTAATAAAAAACCTATTAATAAATAATAAATCTTTCATGAACATTATTGAGGCGAGTTATAGGCTTCACATTATGATCTTTTGCAGAATGAATATGAGGAAGCACTAAATGGCAATGTACAGAGACATCTTCCGGATTATTTTTCTAGAAATTGTCAAGTTGTCTGCTAAAATTTTTTAATCAGTGTTAAAATATTTCTCATAAAATTGCTTTACAAAAAATATTTTTATATCCATTTTTCATTTTCTTATGGATCCATATACTAATCATCATATCATTGAGGTTGATTTATTGCACTACCAAATAAAAAAAATTAGGAACGATGAATTTATGCTTAATTAAGTAGAGTATTTTAACATCAAAATAGTTGGAATTCTTTTATTAAAACTTCGTTTTATCTATACTTTTTATAACTTACAGAAGAGGACTAAGAAATTTCTCAAACAGTTAAAATTCCTTGCTGAAGCTCAATAACTAAATATAATATTCTAAGAGTTTCAAGTCGCAATACTGGCAAAAAATAAAAGAATAAACTATTTTCTTTTTACCAATTTTAATATGGAAAATAAATTTTTTTATATTAAAACTGGAGAAATTTTAAAAGTAAAATTATTTTTTACATTATAAGAGGCTGATCTTCCATCAATTGCTTTTAAAACAAAAGAGAATTTATACTCAATAATAAAAAAGAAAAGAAAATCAATATTCTTAATTAATTTATAGTCTCTCTAAGAATGGAGTCTTAGAACCTAGACTGTCTAGGTTTGATTTGGCCTGAATCCAACATGCCTAGAAAAAAATCTTCTATATATTTTAAGTGCATGAATATGTATGTTAAGTACCTACTTATATAGATACAGAAACATAACATTCGGAACGTTTGTGTGTAAATTGCTTCATATTTCTCTACGAAATTAGGAAGGCAATGATTATATAGCTCATGGGAAGAGGAATTATGGGGACTGGTTTACTAGCATACCCATTTCTCATACTACCGAACAAAAGAACTCATGAATACTCATCTATGAGTCTGTTGAAATCTTTCTTAAATCATTGAGGTAAAATAAACTCAGGAGCTGTTGATACCTTCCTTGAATTACATATTTTATATCTGGAATAAGGAAGTAGTTCAACATCTCCAAGTAATAACTGTACAGTTTTTAGTATCTAATTACATGCTTCGTTAAACCAATACAATTAATCAATTGTGATTTATTGTATTTAGGAATAATTAATCGTAGATTGAAAATCTTTCTGCTTTTCTGATGAAAAACAATGGTAAAGAAGATATGCTGACTTTATTTCTTCACTTGCCCATGGTCAAAATATACAATAAGTGAATTGAAGTTTATTAAATATAGGAATCAAGTTTCTCAATCTTTTATATGAATAATTCAGTTTTAACTTTACTGTTAATACACCGGATATATTTGCACTAATAGTAAAATGCACTTTTGAATTATGTATGAAATATTGAGAAATGTAACTTATTTTCAAGTTAATACAATTGCCACGCATTCCCATTAAGTAATAAATACCATGGTAGTATGATTAGCCTCAAGGCATGAAGGAACATCTGAATACCTAAATGCATTTCCGGAATGATTCCGGATTTCCATTTCCGAAAATGCATTCCTTTTTCCATGAAAAAGGAAAAAAGTGGATTTTCCATCTCAAAGTGCTAATGGCGTTTTTAGAAATGGGATTTTTTTTTCAAATTTTGTGATTTAATATTGAATTTAATGTTCATTAAGGGAAAATTCCTTGAATTGATTTCTCATTGGAGAATTTTTGATGTAATTTATTCACCTGAATTAAACAACAAATAAGAAGTTAACATCTGTATTGAAATATGTACATTAGAATGAATTGATTTAATTTATTTTATTTCGGGAACCTGGAAAGACAACGGACGTTTCATAAAAGGAGATCTGCAGTGAAGTCAGAAATCAATATTTCTGATGTATATACAGTGAAATTTCACTATCCCGAAATTTGGAGGATCGTCAAAATTGGCTGCCTTTTAACCCTGTCTCCTTCATATTGATTCACTGAGCAGACTAGATTACAAGAATCTATATGCTTTCTTGAAGGTCAAGTATAGAATAACTGCTTTGGAAAGATGGTAATAAAATTCATTGAGAATCTGAAAAATCTGTTTACTTCCTTTTAAAGGAATAACATTTTCCCTAGGGACGGATTTATACTTTTGTACTGTAAAAAATAAGCGATAAATTGGTTCAGAAAGCTATGCATTAAATGAGATAATTCCAAACACTGAAATCAGAAAATGTAGATAGTGTTAAAAGAAAAATTGTGAACAATTTTCGGATGTTTGGCTACATGACATAATTTGTTTGCTATATGACGTATGCAAACATAATAACTTTCTTTTCACGGAATAATTAAGAAAACTATTTGAGGATATTTAATATGATGCATTTGATAAAATAATTTTGTAAAGTAGCAGAATTCTATAAAAGAAAAAAAAGATTCCATATAATGAGATTTATATTTCCACTTTGTAGTAGAGCCTATTATTGTTAGTGATGAAATCATAAGAAAATTTCTCTAACAAGATGCTTTGTTAGGAAGAATTGTTATAGTAATGGTAGCGCATATTTTATTTTTTTATCGGAATTTCAACTGAAGCATATTGGAAGGAAAATTAAAGATATATTATTCATAAAAATATAATCGTTCATAATAAATTATTAAAATTGGCTGGATATGTGAGTTGCGTTAAAGCATTGTGAAAAGGCTTCAGAATTGGAGCGACAGATCCCAAGTTCGATACCAATTGTTTTTGAAAAGCAGAAGAGAGATATCGCATTTCTATATTCCTCACGATAACAATCGGGGTACGTTCTATCGAGATTCCGATTTTTCTCCTTTGTAAAACTATTTTAGCCCACCACTTGGTGAACGGGAAAAAATGGTGACAAACATTTTTCTCACCAACCGAAATAACTGGCTATATTTATTCTGCTTGGCAGATTCTCTAAAATCAACAAATAACAAATAAACTTTTCCGTATAAATTATTTTATTCAGACTTAGAGCATTATACCATACAAACTTGCTGACATCAAATTATCTCGGTTACTCTCGTTTGACAAATAATTATATTGTGTGTATCTTGGCACCTCTAGTGAACCAGGGCTTTTGTGTGTGAGTTGTAAAAATGTGTTTTAACCATATATCATATTTTAATTGAATATTGTAATTTTAAACAACTCCGTCTTACTTTTTCATCGCACTGTTTTAAATTTTCAAGACTTGATCGGGAAAACATCCCATCCAAATCTTTTTGTTTTTTTAAGGGCTATCAAAGTTCTGCATTGCCTTTAATACCCTTTCATTTGCCTCATTTATGTTTTTAAAGGAGATAGAAATTTGTCAACAGTTTGTCAAGCTTTTTATCACTACAAACTTATGTTTTACTATTTTTTATAAATGACATATTATTGTATTTTATTTCTGACTTGCTGTGTGAATTCTCTTAACCTTTTGTTCTGCGCAGAATGTCCTCTTTTGGATTTTGTGCCAGAAAAAGACAGTCACTCACTTGAGGCAAAAAGCTAGATATCGCCAATATCGCTTATATTTGCCAGATCATTCAAATGTATATGGTCAATTTTTATAATATATCATTTCAATAAATCATGCTATCTAACTAAATCAATAATATAAATAACATCAATTTTTAATTCAAATTTGAAAATTCATTTTCTTTTAATTTTCTTCAATACTTTTTTGCAGTACACCAACACAAATAGTCCTCTCATTTAATTTTAAATTAAGAATTATATATATATATATATATATATATATATATATATATATATATATATATATATATATATATATATATATATATATATATATATATATATATATATATATATATATATATATATATATATATATATATATATAATTTGAACAATAAAAATACTTACTCATTCCATTTGAATCCATTCATAGAATCCTTTCGTTCATTGAAACTCACTTTAAAAAAAATTAACTTTTCTTATATTCTTTTAAAGGACAAACATAGTGTAATTTTTAAACATAGTATTTATTTTTATTCTGTGAGTAATCGCTTAGAATAAAAATCGTTTGCTTTTTACAACGTGTTTAAAAAGAAATTGTTTCTTAAATTTCATATTTCTAATTTATTAATTATTTTTAAAATATTTGGCTCATAAATATACAGATAATATTTTTATTAAAATTTCTAAAACTTTTAATAATCTAGGGAGAAAGATTTTAAAATATTTCTCTAAAAATATCATTTTAATTAGCCAAAAATTTTTTTCGTCTGCGTATTCATTTTAGGAATGCTTCTTGGCATCGGTTGTCATCGAATCGCAACCAATAAACACACAGTTCGAAATAAGTTGTATTAAGTTATCTAGTTTGGTGTTGCAATCTGATGATTTCACTCTTGGTGACGGGGTGAGTCTGATTAGGATTCAACCTAAATAATTTTATTTAACATCTTAATAAACTAATTTACTTTTTATCCTCATAAATAATTACAACGTTTGTTTATTAATTAATTAATAAGTTCACGTCGTATTGAAATATGTATACTTTCAATGTAATTACTTACAAACATTTAACCACCTATGTGCTCTAAGCTATAATCATATTATGTTACCGCTATAAAACACGTGAACTTTATGGATTTCGGAAAAAAGTTGATCATTTTATTTATAGATTTGGGTATGCAGTGATCATGTCCTCTCACTCAGACACCATGAATATAGAAAATTCCTTCGCAAAACACCATAAAGTTTTACTCAAATGGAAATTAAATTATAAAGTTGCATATGAATGTCAATAATTTCCATTTAGGCAATTTTATAGCTAATTAATTTTCACATTAATGCGCAGTAGAAATTCTATGTATCTAAATTTAAAACAAAAAAATGCTTGGTTTAGTAATTGAATTTGGTTTATTATTGTATTACTGCGCTTCTATTTGTAATTTATTTGATTTAGTGCTTATATATTTTCAACTACAACTTCACGATTAGATCACAATTTTTGGCAATGGTTTCATGATGTAGACATAAACGTATCAGAAGAAATGATTGTTTAACTTTGAACTAGCAATAAAAGACAACAAACTTGCCAGTGCATAGTTTTCATTACGATGCAAACAAATAGTAAACCATAACTAATAAATAATGCGGATCATAGACTACAATCATTAAACTGTTACATCTTACCAAGACAATGATCTTTAATCGGCTCACAAGCTCAAACTCACTTCTTAAAAGCCGGATGAGATTTTTTAATCTTATTATGGATCATTTTTGAATTTAAAAAAAAGTACAGATTTTTTTTTCAAACAAAAATCTGTTTGATTAAGTTTTCTATTTAAAGAAACGCTTTTAATAATAAAAACTTAAACATTACAAGGTGCATTTAAAAAAAGCAGCTATGGTTTAATTAAAACAAATATATCTTGTTGGAAACTTTGTCACATATATTAGGTGTAACAGATCTATATTAACTCTACTGACAAGAGATGGCGTTACTGCCCAATAGAATGAACTTACAGGATATTCATATCCAATAAGAAATGGAGAAAGAAGATATAAAAGGAGTTGTTGTTGTTATTAATGACACTTGGACAAGCCAAGCTCGCTATGCCTTGGCTATGCGAATTTTAAGTCAATTGGGAGCGTCTTTCGTTTTAATCAGAGCACCATAAAGGTGAAAATACGACTTTTTGCTCTTCAAATCTTCCGATAGATGGCAGCATCAGAAGATTTACTCCCTCAATTTTGGCAATGATCTCCCATTGCACCCATGGTAACTGCTCAACGACCGACCACAGGGCCTTCGATTCCACAGACTTAACGAGCACGTATATCGCATGTACTCAGTGGGTATTTGGCGACATTGGGAATCGAATCCCACTCTTCTGGATGGAAGGCCGATACCCTAACCACTAGGCTACCACAGTCCAAAAGCGCAAGTTCAGGTGTCGATCTCGTTACTTGATCATGACTCATAACTATAAGGCTGCTTAGTGTCTTCAATCGGCTGAAACAGGAGCCGAAAACGCATCACAAAAATCAAAACCTTTATGAGAAGATATTAACTCAAATAATATTTTTATCCCACGCCCGTCCTCGACATCTCTGCCCTTAATCGACGAGCAGTTCAATAAAAAGATAAGAATGTAACTCAAATAATGAAACTTAACTTATCACTAGTCAGGCAAAGGAACTAAGCATATATATATAACGTTACGATAACGCATTTACACATCAAATATTCGGAAAAACATAAATAACCATTTACAAAACAGAAATTTGAAAATATATCAAAGCTTTAAAAATGTAAACGTCTTTTTGGAGTTCCGAATCAATATCAGAAGCTTTTAAACCCTTAAATGAAAGCTATTAAGAATGAATTCCTGCTTGGCTTTTCGTCCCATATTCACATTTTTTAAACATTAGAACATTAAGAATTTATTTAACTTTACTATTAGAAAAATAACATTATAGATAAACCATAAACATCTTACAAAATTGCATAATTTATATTATAATCGGTTCGAAAAATAAAAGAGATCTTGACAGAAATGTTCTTCAAGTAGTAGAAGTTTAAGTTATTTCTTTTAGAGGAAGTCTTAACAATTTATAAGTCAAAAGATATTAATATATAAATATATTTTTAAAAAAGAATGCGTTCATGATTTAATATTAAGTTTTTGTAAAGTGCCTTTCGCTTATGGATGTATAATGCTAAAATGAATGCTTAAATAAATGTTGAAATGAATGTGCAGTATGGTTATTAAATATGAAAGGTACCCATATTTCTTCAGAACTGAGAAAATTGAAATATTAAAAGGAAATTTCGCTCTACAAGAATAACAAAAAGATGATTTGTGTAAGTATCAAACATTATTCTGCTTTTTTTCACAATCAATTAGCTAATGATATACATGGAAGGTTTCAGGAAAGAGCTTTATAGCATGTTATCTTTCTGTTTTAAAGCATGTCAGGTATGTTAATACATTTTATAATTTTTAATGCACGCTGTTTTAAAATATTTTAAATCATATTAATATACGTCCTGTTACCAAATTCTTATAGAGGAGAGATGTATTGTAAATTCATAAATAGTTTAAATAGATCTAAAAATTAAAAAGGCTAATGTATTTTAATGTGATTTTCCAAAAATTAATTTACGTTTTCCCGAAAAGGAATGCATACGTATATATATTGGTAAAGAAAAAAAATCATATTGAAATTTATTGGTTGAGAAAGCTGCATTTAAAAAAATCTCTCTGGAAATGTGCCAATCTAAGTCCTATCAAAGTGAAAAATAAGGTGAACGATTGAAAATATATCTCTTTCTGTAACAAATATTTGTATTAGTCTTCAAATATTTCATAGACAAATTGTGATATGTTTGTAAACAGACGTTTTCTTGAACGCAAATAAATATATTTTTCAATCTAATTTCGTTATTTGTTTGCATATGTGTGCTTATCAAAAAAAAAAAAAATCTAACTATTTTTTTTTTAAATTTTCTGAGAAAATTGATTTTTTTTCATGGGAATAACTTTTTCACACGTTGCACTCAAGTATATCCATACCTTTGGATTTCAAGAACTCTTAAACTCTTTTTGAGATTTTTTTTTTTCGTCTGAGACACACACACACTTCATCTCTAATTAAACTTCTTAGTATACAATAGAATATATATAATTTCACATTTAGATTTTTTTCCTCATACCTATTCAGCATGCAGGGGCAAGGTTTATGACATCTTATACATCGGGCTCAAATTGGGTGTGCATCGTACCCCCGAAAGTGAAGGAATAAAGAAACACTCACACGCAGAAATTAAATCCATACCCGAACCAGGATTCGAACCCAAGACCTATAGTTTCAAAGTTAGGGATGCTAACCACTTCACCATCTGTAGACTTTTTACATTTACATTAAAATATTTAAAAATTGAAGTATATTTTTTGCTGAAATATTGAGTTTGTAGTAACAAGATAATGAGTATAAAATGTATAAGATTCAATATTCATACTTTCTATTTAGAAATAAGGTATGTCAAACCTCAAAACGATGTCATCAAAATATATGCATCAAAAATATTTAAAATTTAATACATATATCTTATAGAGAATATTTTATTTATTTCTGAGTATCTATATAATTTAAAAATTTTCCCGTAAAGGCATTTTACAAGCACTTTTTCTGCATTATAACTTTTGTTTAGCTGACAGCTGAATGACAAATGCTCAGTTTAGTTGTACATGGGTTTGAATCTCATCTTGCTCATTTTGTTTGTTGTGTTCCACTTTAACCCATAGATCCCGTCAAATTAGCCCTGGTGTGCAAAAATTGAACGCTGAGCAACAAACAAAGCTTATCATTGCTGTTAGGTCAAATAACAATATACAATGAAAATTAATATCACCCTCCTTATAACCGAAGGTTATTTCGCTATTGATTATAAACCTGAATAATTTGGAAAAGTATATATTAGTTTTAAGAGAGTCTTTTTCTAAATTTTTCTTTGAACAGCTCTTACAGGAGTCATATTTGAAAGTAATTGTTACGTCCACTTATTTTGTTATAATTTGAAGGAAATGCGTGCGGAGAACATTTACATTCCTTTTATTTTTCTTTATTCATACAGCCATTTTTTTATATTTTTTACTCGTTGATAGTGCGTGATTTACTCATTGATTGTTATACTTTAATCCTGCAGCTTCAAAGTCCCTCCCCTTTTTTTACTATTTAAGTAACATTTTGTTTACGTTTAGATGGTTATATATTCCATCTGAATTCTTCATATCAATGTTAATTAAGTTGAAAAATAATAATTAAAAAACTTTTCTTTATGTAATGATATATAAAGGATATTTTTTCCTAACTAATTTTTCTTTCTAGCTATACAGTTATCAGATTAACATACGATTTTTGTAATAGGGTTACACTTTTACAAAGTAGTGATAAAATGAATCTGTTTTCTCTTAACAGTTTATAATATCGAATATTATGTATTTATTTGTACATACCCTTAATGTGGAATGTATGATTTTACAATTTTTATTATTTTTTTAAATTTAATTATGTGCAATCACATGATTTTTCCAATTTTTTTATATTATTTTTTCATTTTATTGTACCAGAAAGTGCATACATATCATCGCTAAATTTATATAAATCAATAAATTTTGCATAATCAACTCGCTCTATTGGTTAGAAAACCAAGTAATTCAGGAGTAGGATTGAATACCTATTTCATAAACTCTATTTATTATCCACGACTACATCATTAAATAACAATTTTTAAGCAACTTTTTTTAAATATTATTTGTTTCGTTTTTAATCATTTTTATTTCGTGTCTATTGTGATAAAAAGATAAAAAGTGATTGCATATTTATCAATTTTTTTATAAAGTTTTACAAGATCACACAAATTTTTCCAAAGTGCATAGAAACAAATGAAAAATAATGAAAATAATTTTAAAATTACATTCAAAATTTACTAAGAATTGGAAAATTTTTGAAGAAAAATATATATAAAGTGAAGTGTTGTTGTTTAATGCCCGGCTACTAGGAATTCTACCTTTGAATACTTCAAAGAGCGGAAATGATGGGACCTTATATAGAGGGTCATCTAACAGGTGTGCCATCTTAGCCCCGAAAGAGAATCTTCGTAACGTAGAATCAGGGGCCAAGCAGAAGACCCCCTAGACTTTTCCTGCCACTTCCAGAGGTATCATTTCACATGGAGGACATTGCGACAGGACAAAGTTAACGTTCCCAGCCACCAACACAGCGAACAAGACGGACCTTCGATAAAGTCGGGATTCGAACTCACTACTTTCAGATAACAAGCACGAACGCTTTAACCAAATAGGCCACCGTAGCCACACGAAGAGAAGTTGCAGATTTTGTAATTTTTTCAGTTGTATTTACATGAAAAAATGAAATTTGAACAGTAATTTATCGGTATTAAAAGTTTTTATTTTTTGTATTTAAAAACTTGTTGTTTTATAATCCGCTGATACTCGAGTATCATGGTTGTTCATCTGAATTTTTATGGGAGGAAAGCGAGCAAATATATATTAATAGAAATTTGCGAAAAACAATTTTGTTTATCGATTTTTTTCTACATTGCATTAATGTTCTTTGAAAAATGAGTTCTAATTTTTTTTTAGGTTAACTACGTCTTTCTATTATAGAATTTCCAAATCTATCATCATAAGCATTACATTTTTTTTTGAAACGGTGGACACTTGAGTGACGAACCCTATGCCACAACAAGGCCAGAAACTGCTACTCATTTGTTGTTACTCAACGGGCACCTGTGAACCAAGTCCAGGAGGCAAACAGCGTTGCCCGTGCCATACCACCGCAAACCCCTTTGTAGGGTGGGCCACATTCATACATCATCACAGAAACACAGAGAATGAAAGTGACATCCATGCATGAACCGGGATTCGAACCCGGGACCCACAGATCAAGAGTCAGGAACGCTAACCACTAAGCCACTCGGCTCGAAAGCATTAAATCAGTTGGTATCCACTGCACTAAGTGTACATTAATAGTTTCGCAGCACATTTTTAGTTTTTCATGGCAATCATTTCGCTGTTTATAAAATAATCGTACTATTTGTAGTAATTTTATTGTTTTAAAAAATTGACTTTTCAAAATTTTCCATGAGAAAACGTTGATTATTTTCTAGTGTATAAAATTTCCTTTACTCCAAAAGAATTTCACCTTATCAAAAGTTAAGTGTTTTGCTTACAATCACTATATTTCTGCTATATCTTAAATTTACAAATTTATTTCAAATATTTTAAATCTCTGATATTTTGCATAACCTTTCAGTTGATGTTTCTTTCTCTAAAAAAAAAATATTGTATTTCTTTCATTAAAAAAGTTAATGAATCTAAATTTAACTTTTGACATTGTTATTTTTTTTTCCAAGACAAATTCGCTGTAAAATTCAGTTTCTCTTTCTCCCAAAAATAATAATAGAGATGGTAATATAATGTAGAAAAGTTCTTATCTCATGGAATCCTGTTCATCCTGGGATATCTTTTATATCAGTAGTAAAAAAAGTAAAGTTCACACTCTTTCAAAATTTAAACAATCATAATAACTATTTGGTAAAACTGAGTATTACGGTCTCAGCACATTTGGTGACTTATCGCTTTTGGTGATTTTTTGGCGGATATATTTGGCGAGAACAAGAACCAGATTTGGCGAATTTTCGCGCTTCTCAAGGTGAGACCGTAATACTCGGTTTAGCCTAAATATTTATATACCTGATTTTTAACTTTTTTAAAATTTAAAAATCTTCAGCTTATGAAAAATAGAATATAATGGAAGTTTTAATTTGTGATTGTATCTTACTCCTGGTTAAAAATATATAAAGTGTGTGCCAATAAAACATTGATTTGAGACCCTCATCTTCTTTTAGAATTTTTAGATATTTTCGGATTCATGGGGATTGTTTAGTTCGGCTAGATAGTCCTGACATTAGCAACAATAACAACAACAAACATTGATTTTGTTTTTATATGAAAGTGAAATAAATTTTTCATAAGATTAATGCTATCGAACATATATCTCTTATTGATTAAGGTAAATGTGCTTACATACTAATTATATTTGATTAAATAACTATAATTATTTATCTTATTTAATAATCTTCATTAAAGAGTTGTATAAAAATATTAAATTTGTAATATTTTAAAAGAGTTTTTTTGTAGTTTTGCCTTATAGTTACATGAAAACGTTTGCATCATAAGTATATTTTTTAATAATAAATTTTTTCACGTTAAGTTTTTTGTATTACGTTGCTGTTTTATGTAGGTAAATACATCATAGGTTACATTTTTAGATTACACTAAAATATTTTTTAATATTATTTTAGTCTTTAAATTAATCTATTTAAAATGAGAGGAGATGGTATTACTATGCAGGAAAAGGATCAAACAATTGCCAATTTTCGTTAACATGGTGAGATTAAAGTGGCCAAAAATTTGTTATATAATGATGGAACAGCTAATAAGAAGTCTAACGTCATTTATAAAACTTGAGATCATATAGCATTGTTTGAAGTTTGTCCAATTACGATAGTCAAACACCAATGAATTAACAACTTGGAAAGATTTTTGCAACATTTTTTTTTCCTTCTTTTTTTGAGGAAATGTTGAAGAAAAGAGTGAAGAATTGATTTATCAAATTTCAACACCGTGTGATTTGATTGTTTTGTTAGAAAGCAATTAACAGCTTTCTTTATAGACAATAGCTAATAGATATCTCTATCTTAGGTAACTCGTAATTTTAACATTTTTGAACTCGTCTATTTCTTAATAAAATTAAAATCAAACGGGTTCAGTGTAGAAGCGGGTACCGTTTGGTTTAATAAAAAATAAAAAACTGGAGCTAAAATTCGATTTCTGGTAA
Organism: Latrodectus hesperus; assembly: GCA_037975125.1. NCBI lineage: Eukaryota > Metazoa > Arthropoda > Arachnida > Araneae > Theridiidae > Latrodectus > Latrodectus hesperus. Next base: position 21,687,475 of record JAJQOW010000014.1, read on the forward strand.
CCCTGAAGTTTCCATCCCTTTAACTAAAGTGATTTTAGAATTGCCATTAGAATTACATGTTAGTGTCAATCTTGGCATTAAAATAATGGACAAAAAGTAAAAAAGGTACCCATTTGTAAACTTTTACCTGATCGAACAATTTAAATAGCCCCAATATTAAGATTAAGCAGTTCGTTATACTTACTGAAATGTCCAAAAGCATTATAATTTTTGAAAATGCATATTTAAAGTGTCAATTTTTCATTATTTTGAGAGAATCCGTGATTATTTTTAGAGTCTTATCTTAATATGATCTGATGCATTTACAAACAAATGTTTTTGTAACATTGGATTATGAAAGCTAACTTGCTTAAGTAGTTCCATATAATATATATACTAAGTTATTTCTTGAAACTTTCAAACTTAAGTACTTTAATACTAACTTCTATTTATCTTTAGCATTTTACTGTATACAATGGTTCATTTGAAAAATCACAGCTGTGGGTAATCCAAACTTGTTACAATCATATTGGTATGGTTACATTTATTTCTACTCCTTGCATTTTAATGCATGATCCTACAAATTTCACGACAAAGGATGACTTTTTCTTCAATTAACAAATATTTTACTTCACAGAAAGGGACATTTTTTTTTTTATCATTTTTCAAGATTGCAATAGTCATTTAGAAACTTTGCTTGGTTTTCTACGAACAATTTAGGAGCAAATTATGAATATGAGGAAAGATGGGATGCTGCTTGAATAAAAAAAATAAGTAGGAAAAATTTCTTAAAAAGAAATGATTGTTTTAATTATTTAGACAGTTCAGCGCATATATTTACCAGAGGAATTATTTAGTAAAGCTTTTGCTTGGCTTATATTTAAGTTAAAATATTTCGATTTTTTTTACTTTCCTCCTAACGATGATAGAATTTTTCTATCACTTTCATAGTTTTAAAAAAGGGCTTTTGTTTGTATATTTAACATGCATAATGCAGGATAAATATAAAAATATGTACAATCCTTAAAAATTCCAGTGTAAAAAATTTTAAATCAATATTTATTAGAAAACTTTTAAAAAAATAAAGTTTCTTGTGACCTTACTTTTCATGTGACAAATTGTTAATCTGCTTAATTGTAAACTGACAAATCAGATCTCGTATCAAATACAGATTCGTTTTAATTTATTCTTTTACGGAGTATTAAAATCATATTAATATTGGAAATAATTCTTGATTAATCAAATTGTAAAATTTATGAGAGATGCTAACACCTATCGGCTGATAATTTAATGACAACTATTGGGATTAAGTGAAATGTCTAGACTGCGTAAAGTCTGCTCATTTAATCACTTCTGATTTATTTCGACTCAAGGCATTAAAGTCATGTTTCGCAACTTTTCAAAATGTCATGTTCCCACTTAACAGCGATCGTTTTCTATGTGTTCAGTCAACGATGGTTGAGGGAGATCATTACATTAAAACGTTTTTCCTTTCCATCCTTTGGATCGTTTGGGGACAGTGTGAATCTTCGAGACTTGGAAAATTGCCAAAATATAAAAGCTAAATTTCTCATGAATGAAAAAGAGTCCCAACTTTTACGGTTAAAAATGCATGTATGCAAAAGAGCTTGGAATGCATAAAAAGAAAGTTGTCTGTCATAAATAAATTATTGCAAAGTTGATTGATCATTAAAACAAATTTTAGATACATTAGGTACGCTTACACAAAATAATTATGATAAAGATATTAGTTAGATTTACAGTTTGAATACGAGATAAAATGTTACATAAGAATTTTAATTTTTGACTTTTTTTTCAAATGACTTCTAGATTTCTTAAAAATTCTTGAATCCTGTGAATTTTTCTATTCCATATGTAAGAAAAATTAGCATTATTTCAATTAAGAGAAAAATGCTTTTATTGAGAATTTAATTTAAGAATTGATCTTTTTTTTTTCATTTGATATTTAAAATTTTTCATTTATACAAAGTTTGGCTTGTTTAAATTGAGAAATAAATGTAAAAAATTTAATTATTTAAATTTATTAAAATAAAATAAAAATATAGATTTAGTTATATTTACGAGTCAAATATTTCATTTTATCAACTGCTTATATTTAAACGGAAATATTGCGAAATTACGAAATATATTTTGGCAACTTGAGAATCTTCTCGTAATATAAATCTCTTTTATCTATAAATAGTCAAATAGCCCATATAATAGACATTATATATTTAACTCACAGACTCAACAATAAGCAAAAATGTAGCAGAAAGTGAAACATATTGGCTCACAACATAAACGTAAAATAATTCTTATTATTTTCATCTATATATACCTAAACACTTCTTGCTCGTCATGACTGCAATTTGATCATTTTACAAACATTTAGAAAAAAAATAATAATAGTTTTGTTTAAAACTGTCAAAAAATTGTGGGAAAAGAAAAGCATATACTTTCTTCTTTTCCATAAATTCTGCAAAACATATACTTTTCTTTAATATGATTGCTTATTATTATTGTTTATGTTTATTGCTGTAATTTTCTGTCCAAACAAAGACAAATAAAATTAAGAAGCATCCCAAGACTTTTGCTTGGAATTTCATTCGCATATTTTTGGGGTAATAAAAAAAGAATTCCTAGTGGGCGGTTTCATGTGGGATGCGATTGAGTGTTCTACAGTCTTAGAAAGAAAGAAAAAAATACACCCTGTTCTGGAAGGTTATGCGTTTTGAGGTAAATTCTGTTTAATTACTATCCAACAACCACCTGCTTGTTCGACCTTGCGTGAAAGGAAATAAAAAATAATAAAATGTTTCGCAGATGAAAGTATTTTGCACTGCGAGATTATGAGTTTCAAAATTAATTATTATGATTTTTTTAATTCCATGTTTGGAATAAAACTGAACTTGGGGAATATTTACGTACAATTTGAAAAATAAATTGAAATAACTAATAAAGGAGTATTATATTTAAACAGAAAAAATATTTTATCTAAAATATCTAAATGAAAAGACGAAATGATGTTATTTTTTCCGAATATGACAATGAAACAAAGCACTTTAATCTGAGATAGCCAACATGGTTGACAATTTTAAATAGAGAATACTATATAGAGAGAACTTCTGTCCTTAACAATTTTACTAAAGTAAGCTTTATTTTTTATTTTCCTTCAGCTTTGTATTCCTATTTCTCTAATCATTCCATTTATAGTTTAAAATGTTATTGTTAAGCTTTTATTTTATTTGCAAAAGAATATTTCTGCTTGGTTGGATTTATTTTAGATTCGTATTTTTTTTTTTTTGTAGACAGCTGAGAAAACAATACTGAATGCTTTGTTGGAATAAACATTAGATGTGTACCATATGAAGATGATACACAACACAGCTTTTTCATATTCAAAACGATTACTAGGATTTAAAAATCATTGTGACAAGAGCATGATTAATTTAGAGTCCCTTTACAAGGAAAGATTTTATCCTTATATTATCTTTTTGAATAAATATTATTCAGCATTTTCTTCATCAAATTTATATGAAATACCTTGCATATAATTTCAAAAGGATAAACAAGAAATTTGCATAAAAGAAAAAGACCCAAAATTAAATAACTGAAAACTCATTGTGACAGTAAAAAATTTGAATTCTTACAAAACCAATCGAAATCTGACACCTTCCAACATGGCTGGTATAGCCAATCTGATGTGATCTGAATAGAAAGAAGCAAACTCGTTTTGAACACTCAAAGCGATTTTGTTTCTAGTTAAAGCGATTTTTATTTATTTTTATTTACATTAACTATTTATATTTTCCTTTAAAATTGCTTTTTTTTCTGTTCATAAATTTTAGTCACTTATTTATGTTATAGTTAAATTTGAAATCTGTTTAAAAATAATTAAAAGGAATACAAATTAGCTGTTTTATAATTTTAATTGCAAGTGCATAATAATTAAAACTATTTTTTAACTGAAATTCTGCAAAATGGTTAAAAATATGATGTTTAAAAGTTCAATATATTTCTCGCTATAATGTGTTAATAAAGTTTACAGTACCTAATTATAATGAAAAAAGGGCATGAATTTCAAGAAGTGTGTAATATATATTTGCTTGTTATAACTAAGTGTATCCTATTGAAGCAAATAAAGTTGAAATCCATTCGTAAGACATTTTGATATTCAAACCAATTAAATTGCCAAATTTTTTTGAGGACCACTACAATTTTTTTAAAAATTCTAATAAAGAAATAATTAACAAGATAATTCAAGAAAATTTTTCTTAATAATTTGACATTTTTTTTTTTTGCAATTACTTTCTATTTTCAAATTAGTTAATTTTTCTTATCTAGAGCTATTATATTTTATACAAATTTTATATAAATCGTAATTTCTATGAGAGGTTATAATAACCCAAAAACAAGATTGATTAACAATATTACACAAATAATATCTTATTATGAGAAATAAATTTCATTCTCTGGAAATAACAATATTATTCTGAATACATTAAAAATATTTATTTATTAAAATAATGTAAAAAACTGAAGTAATGTCACAGGATTTATCAAAAAAAAAATAATAATAATAAATAAATAAATAAAAAGCTATAAAGAATTCAAATTTGTATATTAATTACAATACAGTTAATCGGTGTGAGAAAACATTTGCATAAATTAACCTGTATATATGTTATAAAGTTGAACGATTATTAAAACACGCATAACTGCCTGTGATATAAGAGACTAGATAGCAAAAAAAAAAATATATATATATATATATATATATATATATAAAGGATAAAATAATACCACCTTGACAATTGCAATTATTATCATAGCTTCAATTATTTTGCTGACGTATCGCATTTTTAAAACACATTTTATGTTGCAACAAATAGGATTTGTAAAGAATTATTTCTGGGAAATTCAATCCATTAAAAAAGATACTGAGACACTTAAAGTAAAATATCATAACACATATTTTTTACATAAAAAGAATATTTAACGAATGTATTAGTAATATTATTTGTAGCACACGTTGTCTGCTCTTTCAAACACATTTACAACGAGCTTCGTTTGACAAAAAGTTTCGACATTTCTCATAAAACCAATTTCAAAGTAAAAATAATATTCCATGTTATAAAACATTTATCTATATTTATGAGTAATAAATTATTTCTCTTTTGAAAAAATTTTTCTATTTTTTGTACTAGTTCACACACACACATTTTGAAAATATATAAGTTCGTGGGAAAAATTTTCAGAAATATTACCTTACATTTATTACTTAGATAAGGTAGTGTTTACATCTTATGCTGAGTAAATAAATACTGTGATAAAAGTAATTTTCATACAATGCATCATTATATGTTGAATATTTTCCCGCATGCATATATAATGCAAGTTCTATACTTGTTAATATTTAATTTTTTAATTCAAGTCCTTTTACTAACTACTTTTTCAATAAATATATAAACAATTATGTAACTCAAAAAGTAAGATTCTGCAAAATTTTGTGTACCAGACTAGCATACTATCTTTGGTTGATATGCATCTCAGAGCCATTGTCATCTTCTAAGGCTTGATACCAAAAAAGTCATCAAATTTTACCAGATTTGGCGACTTTTCCTACTTGGTGAGCGGAGACCATAATACTCACTTTAGCCACTAATTCTACGAGAGTCTGTTGCGATGTGTTATCAATGTACTGTTAAAGGTTCATTTTTGAATGGATTATATTTATTATATTAACCTACACCATCATAGAGCTAGTCGCACATCCAAGTGGCTAAGACAGCAGCTGGTCAACAGGTATTTATGTTTCGCAAACTCATGCCTCCCTCCCCCAAGAAGAAAAGGGGACTGGAAGTGCATTTCCTGTCCATCCCTCAGAGCGTGAGAATTTGTTTCTCCCTTTCCAGATGGGTCGAGAATGGGAAATGATTATTTCCGTTTCTAATTAAGTTAAGAGTGAGAAAATGTCCTTACAAATCTATCCTCTGGCAGCCCAGTGTTGTTTACCTTGGGATCACAATGGATGAATGTTTCACATGGAAGCATCAATTCATCAAAATAAGAGCTAAATTCATCGCAGCAAAATTATCCTCAACCCCCTATCAGCCTTCAACTCTAAGCTTTCCTTAGGAAGCAAACTCCTAACTTAAAAAAGCGTATCTTAGGCCAATAATTACCTATGCTTCTCCAATTTGGGGAGGAGCATGTGATACTAACTTAAAAATGTTGGAAGCCAAGCAAAACAAGCTTCTAAGACTTATTTCTAACTCGGAATATCATTTTAGAAATGAGCATATTAAACCCAACATGAGAAGGACTACCATCAACCACTAATTAAAATTTTTGGCCTTCAATTTTTATAATAACCTGTGAAAAATAAAAATAAAATCTGAAGTAATGGCACTTATAAACCATGCAACTCTCACAAGCTAAAAAATTTTCATAGACCGAGGGTAGTCCTTTGACTCAAACCAACTACTAGTATCTGAACAATTTAATTAATTACAATTAAAAATTTATACCATACAACTCAAATTTTGTAGCTTATAATTAAATGAAAATATTAATATTATTAAATTAATAAATAATATGGTCCTAATTGCCTTACAGAATTTCTGATACCTTAAATATCTAATTAATTTGACCTTAGCTTGAAAACAAATATTAGTTGTCCATTCTCTATGTATTGTATCAATAATTTGTGCACCTTATTTTTATTGTATAAATTAATGGATTATTAATAATGAGTGAGAAATGTAAGTTTATATCAGAATCATTGTACCTAATGGAATATTTCAGTTAATTCTTTTTGCCTTGATATGTATATTTATAAAGTGCATTATTGACTAAAATTTCGACAAACACGGATCTTAGCGATACGGATATAATCTCTATTGTAAATCTGTAATTAACTTCAAGCAAATTATTGAATTGGATAAATATTGTATACATCTTATTAGTTGTAATTAAATACATATAATATAAAGTCACTATGCAAAGTAAAATGTAATTGACTTGTGATTCAAAATCCTTATTATCCATTCTGTCATTATGCGTATATATATAGAACTTAGGTGCCTAGCAATAGCTACAAAAAGAGATAAATGGCCTTTGGGTAGACACCTCGCTCATCCATTAGACTTAGTTCTTACAAATCTACAATTTGAAGTGGAATTTAAATTACTATAAACACCGATATCTGTGGTCGATACCAAAACCAGAGAACTTCTCAACTGAAAGCAAGAGTACAATTACCAGCTAGACATTTTGTTCTAGAGTTCTTATTTAGAAAGTGTGACTATAAGTACTAAAATCCCCAAGGCATTTGCATGATTAGTATATTGAGAATATATGCTATAATGATCCCTTAATTTGAGTTTCACTTAACAAAAGATTTTAATTGTAACATTATCAAACGATACTGTTAAAAGTGCTTAATTATTTTATTTTTGGGTATAAAAGCAATCAGATAAATGCCTGTAATAACGTTGAGAATACATTTATGAGTCTATGTCTATCTCCAATTATACATACATATATATATATATATATATATATATATATATATATATATATATATATATATATATATATATATATATATATATATATATGTATATACATATATATATATAGCACTTAAAAAAATTATCTTTAAATTATACTATTTATACTTCACGTGAATAATTTCATTGTAATATTATAAATCATTTTTAAAATATTTTATTGAAAGTAATATTTTTATTTATTAATTTCTTTTGTAATTTATAAAATGCATAACGCAGAAAAATTATATCAACGGTACACAATACTAATAATGATAAGATTATATTATATATACACATACACGCATACACTACACATATATTTAGTCATATAACAAAAAATTTACTTTTATAACATAAATATATTCTTGAATTAGTTATTTTAAATTATTTGAGACAAAGACATAATGAAATATATTTCCTGTAAAAACTTATTGAGATTATTTATCTAATTAAGCATTTAATCAACACTTGAAATACTTTAAAAATAGTGCTCATTATTTTCTTTGCAGTGAAGATTGCTAAAGTTTCGATCAAGTGCAAATTTTTGTCAACAAGAGTTTATCAGTTGTTGATAATGATACGGTGAGTAAATTGTATCAAGGTCAATACCGTTTTCTCCTTGCCTTAAGCATTGCTGCAGGAGAAACCTGTATTTGTTCATTACTGTTATTAACGTCGAAAGTAATTGGGTTTCCGAATATCAATAAATAAATCACAACAGAAGATGAAGGAACAGGTAATTAAATCTGCACATGAAATACAAGAAAATCCAATCCACCTGCTTCAATCCGTATATACATTAACAAAAAATTTCAGCAAATCATCTTGATAAAATTTTGTTCCCACTTGGGAAATTATAATTCGTTAATTGGGGTTGTTGTTATTCTTTATAAATATTGTTAATATTAAAAGAAAAAATTGTGATTTCAATTATCTGAACAAGATTCATTATTAGGTGCAGAAATGTTCCATTTATACATCCAGGATGCCAAATTCTGAGTTTGGTGATTTTTTTTTGGCTAATTTTCTTATTCATGTGGCAATCTGGTTTCTATTACGTCATACATGTGAAGACCTATAAGAATTATGCAGAAAGTTCTATTTTGGCAATCCTAGTATTTACGTCATATGCACACGTCACAATACGTCATTTTGGTAACATTTCTTCATCGCCAAAAAATTCAGAATTTAGCATCCTGTATTATACGGCATCTGTGCTAATATATGTATCACCATCATCATTTTCTCAAAATAATGCTGGTGTAACTGAAGATGCTTAGGGTTAAAGACCTGTAAGCATGCATTATAACTCAAATGTTTCAGGTTTAATTGTTTTCCCCATTAAATTGTGAAAATATATATTCTAATATGAAAAAAGACACCATTTATTGTTATTCAGTTTTAGGACCATGTTTTTCAGAGTGGAAGGTCCTTGGTTTGGTTTCTGTGGAACTAAAAACGTTCTTTAGTTTAGCGATGTTTCTGTTGAATCAAAATTTTGCGCTTTTGCTTTCTGTGTGCACAACCATTTTATGCATAGGAAGTTTTTCCTTCCTTGCGCAGCTTGCTGTTTATTAAAAAGTTCAGCCACAAGGCAATACGTGATGAAAGTTGAAATGCCTCACTACATCTTTCGATTATCTGGCTTTTTATACAAGCATTAAAGTCCGAACCATAGTATAAGCTCGTACATTCCTTCTGATAAGATACGTGATTTTGAAAGTATGCTAACGTGAGTGTATATATATGAGACACGACTGACAATGAAATATGTCAGATTTTGCTTAACATAATAACAATCAATCAACCGCCAAGGAATATATCATTAATAATACTTGAATATCTGCATTCATTCTATCACGCATTAATAATATATTGATAATGAGGAAACAAAATGTTATATTGAGAATAACAAAAAGCTAAGCCTAATTACTAAATAAGTTAGGCACAAATGCCGTATAATCCAAGATTCCAAATTCTAAATTTTTTTGGCGATGAAAAAATGTTGCCAAGATGACGTATTGTGACGTGCGTGATGACGTAAATACTAGGGTTGCCAAAATAGAATGTTCTGCATAATTCTTATAGGTCACCATATGTATGACGTAATAAAAACGAGGTTGCCAGATACATAAGAAAATCCGCCAAAAAATCGCCAATCTCAGAATTTGTCATCATGGATTATACGGCACCTGTGCCCGAATGAAAAAATTTTTATAGGTCTCCATATCTATGACGTAATAAAAAACAGATTACTAGATGCATAAGGAAAACGGCAAAAAGTTACCAAATTCAGAATTTGGCATCCTGGATTATACGGCATCTGTGCTAAAAGTTAAAAATAACAAATTATGTAAATATGATTATGAAACTAAAAATTTTGAGTTACTTAAACAAATATATAGATTTATATGTGTTGTATTTTTCTTAAATTATGTCATTTAATATAAATGCTTATTTTACCGCATAACTATTTCCATTATACGATGTATATAAGAGTTTTATAACAGAATGTTGATATTAATTTTTTTTCTTACTTACGAGTTTCTTATGATTCAGAATTTACATTTTAGAATCACATCATTTTATAACTTTCAAAGATTTCCAGTCACACAGAAAATTTTTTTTCGAAAATGAAATAAATTTATATAATAACCTAGAATTGGCAGTACATAAATATAATGAAATTTTAGATATCAATTTCATTTTGCTTCCTAAATTTTAATCTCAATCAAGTGGTGAGGACGAAATCAGTATGACCACTTCGTTTCCAAATGTCCATCCTAGAACATCGGAATTATATTGGACAATTAATAAATAATGTTGAGAAAAATAGTTTAAGTAAAATCATAAAATACTCAAGAGTTAATACGTCATAAGTATCAATCATAATCCTTTTTTAAGTATTTTATCAAGAATTTTTTTATTGTTTCTAAGTGAAATTTACATTTTTAAATTTAAATTAAAAATCTTTTCTATTTACTGAATTTATTTCACATTTAGTCTCTTAATCACATGCACTGGTTCTCAGTTTAAATCCTACAATCAGATTTTACGAGAGCAGGTGATTTAAAAAAATTGCTCTACTATGACTTATTCTTGAAATCAAGTTGATCTACCTCAGATAAAGGCAAATGTCATTTGGTCTTTCCCTCTAATGTTTTTTCTTTTTTTAAGAGTCAGATAAAGGCTGGTATATTGATTGGTTTTGCAAAAGCATCAATCGTCATTAGGTTGCATCATAGTCATAATCATAAGGTTTCAAGAGAGTCAGGTAAAGGAGTCTTTTTTGCGTCCAAAGAGCAGTGGGTCCGATATCTGATCCATTATTAAGATGACCTGTGCTTGTTAATCTATCGTAGGGTTTAATGTCCCAGCGCTGATTGTATAGAGTTTGTTCAAAGAAAGTTTGGTCGGTAAGATGCATGCTCAAATATCGATCTTACATTATCTGGTTCGAACTGATGAAATGATTGACTATATTTCGTGGCTTTTGTCAACGAAAAATATGCAGTGAGAAACATATTTCATTAGCCTTACGCAAACATTACTAAAAGCACACTATAATGTTTAAATTAGCTGCACACTTAGAGAGTCATTTATGAAAAAGTTAATTTCAAAATTAGAATCTAATCTCCAAAATCACCTCATGTAATGCAACTGTCACTTATAAGCTATTCTATATGTGAATATAGATTTGAATTTTGAAGGGATAGCATACACATTTTTCGATATTTCATTTCCTTCAATAGTATCTAAAATTGTTCCTGGTGGTCGATTTAATCACAGATCGTTCGAAATAACTCATTGCGTATTTGTAGTGTGATATTAATTGTAAAATTACAATTTTAACTCCAGTGAATTCAGCAAAGCGATTTTCACTATTGTGACGAAATTACGTTATTGAAGATGCTTTTCAGAATATCAAGTTGGCAGCTGAATGAATGACATTTTAATAAGACTAATGTAATAAATAGTCCGTATTGGCTTGAGGTGGATTAAGAACTCAATCGCTGATTGTGAGGTTTATAGTTCGTTTAAAATCGATTGGTCTTACATCGATTACCTTGACAGACTAGTTCCACCATGCCTTTAGACATAGACCGATTTTGTCATAGTCTTTTTGCCTATCTCTATCAGCATTATAAGGATACACCGACATGTGAACTGGCTGCTGGATTACCAAGTCGAGGTAACTTCTCAATACCAGACGACTTTGATACAGAGCTGGGGGACTCGCAAATCCTCGTCAACAAGACATTCCGTCCTTACTTCCGTCCCATCTTCGACAAGGCCAGTATTTACGTTTGTCGTTCTGAGAAAAGCTTCAAGGACTTCGTGAACCGAAGATGCTCCAAGATCCACTTCGACAGCACTGAGGTCTCCATCCTCACAATTTGTGCAATCGTTTCAGAACTCAATTTGTATTTCTTCCAGCGCGATTGCTTCAGATTTGCAGACTTCGCACCTCGCTGCCTGGCCGAATTGTTTCGCGAAAGGGACGCCATCGTCGAATATCTGACAAGCGAAGATTGCCCCCACATCGAACGCAAGAGTGGCTACGCAAAGCTACAATCGTATTGCGCTGCAATGCTGAGACTCCTAAAGAACAATCCCGATTATGTTCCAGGAATCTTCAATGACATTGGTAAAAGGTTCATTAAGATGAAGGACAAGCCTGTCGACTTCAGGGTACCATTGGCATCCACGATGAGAACGTTACCTGAGGGTGAAGAAGAGGAGGACGAAGACGAGTCCACCCCTTTAATGGACGTCGATTTACCACCTCCATCGCCAGACCAGTGCAGATACTGCAGGGATGCTAATTGTTCCTCCTATTTACAACAATTTGAAAGGGAGTTCCACGAAAATTACAACTAAACTGATTTTTGAACAATTTTGCTGTATATTCTCTGGCACCCGAATTTTAAACTGCTAAAGATTTTGAACTTTTAAACCTCATTATTTTTTAATGCTATGGACAAATAAAATTTTTAGATATATATATTCAACTTTAATATAAATCTTCATATTCTGAAGTGAAATTCCTATTAGTAGTTTATTGTGTTGAATATATTTCCATAAATAAATTTTAAGAGCCTAAATACTGACTTGAAATATTTTCATTTCTTCCTCCGTCGCAAACTATAAACTGATATTGCTTAAACTTTTTCGTAGCATATTACAAGTTCAAGAGAATTGTAATAAAATTTAAAAAATACATTTGTTTGTTCTAAAATTGACTATAGATATTTTTATTTGCAAACTTGAAAGTACAATATTATAGATTTAAATTAAAGTTTAAAAATCCAATGCTTTTAATATTTAAATTTACCTTCAATATGTAATAGAATTTTTAAAATTGAAATTAAAAAAAATTTTTAAACATCTATGTATAAAAATTTCTGAAAAGTCATTTTCAACGACTTCTTTTTTTGTTTGAAAATATTTACACTCTACCATTTATATTTGGATAGAAGACACAACTTGTGTAAATAATAAGTTTTGATTAAATTTATTAAAACTTTAATTTTAAAGTTTCTTTACCTTTCCTTACATTATGATTTTCTAGAGAAAATATTTTCAAATACTAAAAATTATTTTTGTCTGAAATAGGATTTTGAATTACAAATGAAGGAAAATCTAAATTCCAGAGTTTCAAAATGAAAACTAAATAACCACTGTCTTTATTCATTTACTTGCTACATCAATTACTTTACTATATCTTTAACTAAGATTCAAATATTTCTATTAACATCCTAATTAACTATTATTATCATACTATATTCCCGTGATACCTCAAAGTCGTTCAAAAAATTTCTAGCTTATTATTTTCTGCCTATATTTCGAAAGAAGATTTAGTGAATAATCTCTTGTCCGTAAAGTTTACTTTCTCTTAACCAGGAATTTCTTTTAGAATCTCAACTGTATGTAATCTTAGTATTTAAAATTTTCTTCTGCTTGCGATGTGCAGTTATGAGTGGGAGGTAACTTGGGCCTTGACTTCGTCATTTGACTCGGATTCAAAACTGCGAAGTATGATTTTTTGACGATTCTCTTTTTCAGATATTTCCTAAAATGTTATTATATAATAGCTATCTATATAGCATTTATACAGTGTAAGTTTTCAAATACAATTAATGTCTTTTTAGAAATTGGTTAAAATTATTTTGTTAAGAGTTCCAACTTTCTTGCATATTAATTGAAGCTGGGGGGGGGTGCAGCTCATTTGTCGCATTCATACTATGATTAGGGTTCAAAATTACCAGGGGTGTTATGTTTGCTGGTTACAATTAGCAGAAAATGTTAGCCGGAAACGCATCAGTAGAAATCCTAAAATTTTAATTTTAACCCCTTAACTGTGACATATATTTCAGGAAAATGGACCAAAAATCATAAATTTTTTTGACTGTTTAATTTTATTCTTTATATTATTATAAGAGTTAGAAAATGCTTTTTTATTACAAAAATAAAGTTTTAATAACTATTATATTTATAATTTTTACATACACATAAAACATTTATTACGCATACATGTTATTCGTAATGAGCAAATTAAACGAAAATTTGAAGCTAAATATAACTAGTATAAACTAGTATAATATAAAAACACAACAATGTGATTTTCAATACTTAAATTTTACAAATCTTTTACAGTATGGTATATTCCAAAACAAGGTATTTTTCAAAAGCCTATATATATTGCGATGTTTACAATAAACTCTTGTCTCACACATATGCCTTATCCCTTGTTCATCGGTTTTATGACAGCATATAAAACACTGGTTAGAGTAGATTTTTTCACCATTGATAAGATGTGTTCAGGTAAGTGTCGACCTGTGAGGCGCAGTACGCTTTCACTAAAACCTAGTAGTTGAACATTTGGTTTATTTAGTTCAACAATTGATTTTCTGAAGTTCATATTTTTCGCAACTCCTGCTGAAGTATGCCAAATAAAGAAGTTATTTATATAACGCCTGAAGTAGGAGATGGAAAAATATTTTCTAGCAACCGGGAAGTCTGTAAGATGTTGATCGACTTTAACATAACCTCCGATAGTGTTGTTGTAGTCATGGACTACCTTCAGAACTAAAGTTGGAATTGGTAAAACAATTACCACTTGTGTCATTTATTAGGAAAATAGGGAATTAAGTGTCCTAAAGTAGAAACGAACTCAGCTGCGACTTCACAAAATAGAAACGTTAATTTTTCTTCTGCCCGAACTCAGTTCGGGCATCACAAATACTGCACGCAGTGATTGCCCGAACTGAATTCGGGCGACACTGGCAAGGGGTTAAAAAAAAATGTGATTGTTAGTTAGATTTTTTTTTTAAATAAATCTTATGACTTAAAGATAACAGGTTTGACGACTGCAAGGGTCTATCCGATGTGGGCACCCATACTAAAAGGCTCAAAGCCTGTTATATATTCGTTAAAATCCTATTCTTCCGTTGGTAGGGCTTAGAATGCAACGCTTCACACACACACACAGCTGTTGATCTTGGCACTTGAACATGACGCAAAGTTATGAATTAGCTATTCAGCAACTTCTATTGAGCTTAAGATAGTTTAAAAGCTTGTTCTAAACACTAAAATATAAAATTTAACAGTTAATTATATATTTACTTTAAATTACTCATAAAAGTTTTCTAAAATTTTCTTATGTTTAGAGTGATTATTTTCTTTGAAAAATTAACGATGGATGAATTTATCTTTTTCATGCCCACGAAGAAATTAAAAGTAATGGCTAGTTAAATCTGAATAAATCCACCTTTCAATTATAAGTCCTTGAATAGATATTTAATTTTATATACTTTGAGAGAGAAAAGATAGGGGCTAGAGAACAACCTCGGAAATCCCTTGGGACATACATTGCGATTGTTCCAAAAATGTTTATTCCACAAGTGGCTCTCCCACATTTCGGTCTTTTCTAGACCCAAGTTTTAACATTTTAATCTAGTTACTCCATCGAAAATTTGGTCTTGAAAGATGTTTCCACTCCGCTTCATCAATTCTCTCATTTATCGATCCCTGCCTTCAATTTCCCCGGTGGCACGCTCCTTGAAAATCTACGCTCCTAAATCCTGGTTTGTTGGCGCCACCTTCTCCTTTCCTTTCTGTCTCCGGTGAATTTTTCCCACTCCTGGAGGAATGGAACTTTTTCTTTTTTTCTCCTCCCTTTTCTGGTAGAAGATGACGTTCTTATTTGATCGAATAAAAGAGATGACGAGAGAAAAGTAAGAGAAAAAGTGTCTTTCCACAAAAACTTGAATAGGATTCGTATCGCTACTTTTGTAGAGATGATCAGAACGATGAGGACAAAAATAACACGTTATTTGTCTTCAGATTGATGGAAATAGTTAGCTATGTATTTTTTTTCTTATAGGAATTAAAATATATATTAAAATATTTACTAAAAATAAAATTTCTAGAGCAGAGTTTTAATAAAGCAACAATTCAAAGTAAAATTGTAAAAAATTAACATGTTCTTTAAGTTATTTATGTTAAAGAAATACTCCCAAAGAAAGTAAATTAATGATAAATTTTCTTAGCCCTTAATTTAATAGTTTTTCCCTTTCATTATACAGCTTACGACTTCAAAAAATTAAATTTTTAACACGAAATCACTAATACCATTCTTATGAAGATAAGAATTATCTTTGGTTTATTTTTATTCGCTTTTAGGAATACTTAAGTAAGATATCGCGCTCATCCAGATAAATCTAAAAACATAAGAGGTATGCTTCTATAGTTCTTAAGTATGAAGAACTAATTTAATGATAAAACAGGGCTATATATTTATATTTTCACCATTTGAAATTTGTTATATACACATTTTAAGAATTAATAAGACCGGCATACTAGAGAAAAACCAAGCGTTCAATAAAAATATTTTAAATATTTCAAATGAATAATATACAGCTACTTAAATAGCTATCTTTCTAAGATCTTATTGGCACTCACGTACATTTAAGTGTATTTTACAAATCAACAGGTGGTAGGAACATCTGATAGGTGAAACGTTTTCTCAAAACGTTTTTTTAAATGCTTGGTGATAAGCCCAAGTGGTTCTGTACCTTCGCGTATCATTTGCCGCGGGCAGTGATTGGGAGGGTGACCACATTCACTCCCCCACTTAGTTGCTGGAGCTTCTTGGTTTGGGGACGTGTCCACGTTAATATGTGACGTCCAAAGTCCTTCCTAGAGCCCCTTAATTACCCAGGCCGACTCATGAGATTTCCGCTGTCCAAATCTTGGCGACCGTAATGTATCTCTATGGAGCTTTTTGCTAATTGCCTTGAGAAATAAAGGAATTTAAAGCAAATTTTTCAGAATTTTTTGCTACCAAACGTTGGACATAGGTCATAAGATTATTTTGTGAGTCATTAAATAATGAAAATGGCAAAGTTTAAGCCATTAATAACCGTAAGCATCATAAAATAGTTAATAGTCGAAACTATTTTATGATGCTTACGGTTTACTACTTTTTCTTTAAAATCGCCATTTTGGCACAGTCTGGGTTTGCTTATTTTGATAAAGAAACTTACGCGTTAAAAAGTAATATCACTATTCTTGAGATAAATAATATTTTTTTAATTTCTGGAAAAGTTTATTTAAAATGTTATTAAGTTTAAAATTAACATCTTATTACATGGCATCTTGTTCGAAGTGCTTATCATTTTATCTATACCTGAATTACAGAGTTTGTACCTTAATTTTGTTATGTTTTTAAATTTTGTATTTTTCCGCCACCAAACACATTTAATAAAAATAAAATGAAATAAATGGCTCATTAAAATGCCGAACTTTAAAATTTATTTTACATTGTACTATGTGTTAAGTGTGCATTACTCTCAAATTATATATGCTGTAAGTATATATTACTAGTTAGTAATAATATATATACTTACAATTTGTGTGTGTGTGTAAGAAATGTTATATTTTTATTTTTGTTAATTATTATGTATGGGAAAACTATTGTTATATATTACTTATACAGTACAGTATAATTTAATAAAAATTAGTTTCTTTACTGTCCTTTTTTATAACACTACATGAAAGTATATATTATTTATGTAAGTTATAACATAAGTTTACATATTGTAATTATGTATTATTGCTTGTCAGTAATATTTTACTAATATACTTAATATAATAAATTTCTTACAATGTACAAAAAAAGTTTTTTTTTAAATTTCTGATACTGTTTTCTGTGTATTAGTAAAACACAATTTAATTAAAGTCTTAAAATATTATAAAGAGTAGTTTTTGCACACATTACAATAATTTTTAAAACTTATTACGGGATTAAATATTACTTTAGAAACGTATTAAATGTAAGCTAACGTATGTAAGAATGTTGCGCCATTCAAAGGCTTATGGCAACCATAGTGTTTGTGACAGGTCGGGAAATCCCCTTTACAGGAACCTTAGCCCTTCCGCTGGCGTGGTGTGGATGAGGAGAGGGAGCTCAGGTGTGACCTCGTCACCTGACCGTGATTCAAAATTATGACATACTTGGTGATGGGCGAATATTCTAAATGATAGCACCGCTATGTATGTATGTACTTGGTGAAGCTAGAGCAAACATTTATTTAAATTCTGAATAAATTAGTTATCAATTAATAAGTCTTTTTATTTCAAATATCAAGACTAAGAAATACGTAATAAATATATCTTTAGGACATCTGAAAAAGCCTGAGAAGAATTGTTTCATATATTTATAATGAAAGCTAAATTTTCAACAAAAACTATCTTTGAAAATATACTTAATACATAATATTTTTTTTAATTTTAAACTATTTAAAAAAGGTATTTAAATTCGGATGCTTTCAGTTTGTATTTAATATATAAATAATATATTTAAGAGAAAAAATTTTTTTTACAAATTACACATTAAATATTTTATAATTCATTATTAAACGTTGTGTATAACACACATGTGCGTCATGTATACATTTAACATTATTAGTAACGCAATTCATTCAAATTAATCTTAAATGAATCAAAAAAATTTTTTTAACATGCGCTAAGGTCTACAGAATTTTATATAGAATTCTCTTACATAAACTCCATTTGGAATAATGAAAATTGAAATGTCACTTTTAATTCAGCTAAACAAGTTAATTGCCATTTGATGTTTGTAAATTTATTGAATTGTTAATCTTTTTGTTAAATTGCAATTGTCAAGTCACCTATTATTTAAGCAAAACCTTTAATATTATAATATTAAAAATAATTTTTTTAAATTTATATCGTTCTACCTAATTCTAGAAAGGAAATTAACAATTGTTATTTTTATAGATTTGAATAATTTTTTAAAATTAGTTGACTGTGAAACGTTTTTCCCCAAAAAAATTTTTTTTTAAATTACGAATCATAAAAATGTTTTTTTCGTATGAATTCAGGTCACAAATAGATTATTCAACTTTATCTGACCTATTTTATGAAGAAATAATACGGTCTTCCAAACTGAAGTAATGTTAGAAGATGGTATGCATATACATTTTTGGAAACATTCCCAAACATTTAAAACAGACAGTACATAAAAGAATTCCTTAAGAATAAAACCAAAAACGATTGTTCTTTTTACGAAGACATAGCTTTTGAAAGACTCGTTTGCCAAGAAAAATTCCATTAACAACAAATCATATTTTAGACAAAAAATAATCATAGCTTAAGAATGTACTTTTGGATACTGACATTTTTCCTAATGCAAATTAAGAAGAAAATAATGGAATTTTCTAACTGGATGAACCAAATGTGAAGTGGGCAGGCTCTATTTATTTTTTAATTTAAATTGAAAACTTATTTCCATTATTTGAGTATAATAAGTTTTTTAGGTGAAGTTTGCTTCAGTCTGGATAGTAACAATCGATAGTTATAGTTAATCAACACGTGGAGGTGGGGTACGATTTTTTTTTTTTTTTTAGAATGTGGACAAGAATTTGTTGGATAATTATTCTGTTGTTGTTGTTGCTTATCCCCTACTGGCGTGACAGTACCATCACACCAGCCCCATGAATCCAAAAATAGTCAGTCTCTCAAGCACCACCTCCGGTCTCAACTCCATGTCTCCTCTCTCACACCCAATGCACTGAAAAATATGAGATGGGGAGGCCTGAACCACTCGACATTCGGGACAGAGAGGGTAGACCTTGGTACCAGAGACGTGTCTCTGAGCAAGCAGATGGCCACTTCGCAGTCTTGTCAGAGCCGTTTGGCTCCATCTCTTGTGTTTACCCACTAATGCGGAACCAGGATGTTTGCATGTGTACCATTCGTGGGTAGGAATGGTATCCCTAAAAGTAGCATTGATAGCCATCCTAATTCTAGAGTTCAGCTCTGAGGACGATAAGCAGACTCCAATAATGATATTCTGTAGGCTTCCATCCTTGGCTAACTGATCCGCAACTTCGTTCCCATACACATTAACATGAGATGGCACCCACTGGAAGACTATGGTACTGGCTTTCAAATTAGTAAGATGTTGTACTATTTTAGTTGTTGTTATGTCACCATGCCGCCATAACTGGGCCAGATGTTGTATGGAATAGTTATTCTGGAATAGATAACATACTATACCAGTTCAACACTTGGTGTTATAGTCTGAAATACTATTAAATATCACGGGTGATTTCACTTATAAGGAAATCTAAACAGAGATCACTACATTAAAGAAATTGTAGATCCAGTGCCATGGCTTCAAGTGCTATTGCTTTAACATTCTAGAGCAGAGGTCGTAGTGGCCTAGCTGGTTTGGACGTCGTTCTCCTTATCAAAAGGTTGGGAGTTTGAACCCCCACTTAACCGAAGATCTGCCATCTTTGTTAATGGTGGATGGAAAACGTTAAAACTGGACGTGGTCGCAATGTCTTCCAAGTGAAATGATACCTTTGGAGTGGCATGCCAATTATTAGGGGTCTTCTGCTTCAAAATCACGAAGACTCCACCCGGCTGCTTCTATATAACTGGTAGAGCCCAGATCAGGGCTAGGTACACGAAAGCATGCTGGTGCAAAAAATTTCTAAAGCAGTATTTCAGCAAGAGGATGTCCGTCCACACAAGTTGTTAGGAAAATCTACGTGACTTCCTTATTCTATGGATAAGGGGCTTATCCAGCACTTATGGGATCTTCTTCTTAGAGTTGGATTTGTATGTCATTGGGCACCTCTGCTTTTATCAGCATTTTGTACTATTAGCTCCAAACCCAATGTTTCCTAGTTCCAGTAGCTCGGGTCACCCACTTTATTAATAAAGTCCGATTACCCTTTAATGGAGTCTAGGTGTAACTTTCTAGTATGGATGATGCCTAAAGAAGTTAATCTAGGGAAGGCAAGAGCCTCGCATTCGTAAATGATATGCTTGGCCGTTTCCTCTTGCATATAACATTTCCTGCAGATAGGGTCTTGCTGAAACAGTCCCATTTTATGGAGGTGTTTTCTGAAATAGTAATGCCCAGTTATGAAGCCTACGATTAAACGTATCTTCTGCCTAGAGCATCTTAGAATTTCAGAGGTAATCCTCGCTGATGATCCACAGATCATACTTTTAGCGTGGGTTTGACCAGGAGTATTGAGCCAAGCTTCATACATCTTCCGTTTTTCCCATCTAAGAACATTGGTTTTTGCGGTCTTCAAATTGATCCCACAAAAGGTTCTGCACCGATGGGAGCAAAAGATGATCCTTGTTTAGCCCTTTCATTACCTTCGATACCTTTGTGCCCTGGGACCCATACAAGGATCACCTTGTTTCTAGTTGCCAGTTCCACTTATGGGATTATATGCATTTGACAGAGAATATGGCTGAACTTTATAATCAGGTAGAAGTCATATGAATTGACATTCTTCACCAGATTTAAAAGTTGAATTATTTAATATTACTATATGTACGAAATGGAAATTGTGTATAGATTTTCTTTTTGTTATATTATTATAAATCTAACAGAAATACTACTGTTATTACTGTATAAATCTTGGAAGAGCAGTTTCATTAATTTTTGGCGATTTTTCCAACCTATTGCAATTTTTACAGATAGCAGTGTATTTCTAATGAAATTATATTTAATTAATGTTTTATAATTAATCATTGTAGAGATTAAGCGAGTGTTGTAATGTCGAACTCCCATATAGGGAGTATTCCTTGGAAAGAGAAATAAATTTATTCTTTTGGGGAGTTGGAGATTTCTAAGAGGAAACAAAAGGAACAGATATGATGTGTATAATAAGTTGTTATCATTGTTATTATTGCATGTGTTATTGGGATGTAATTGTTTTGTTTCTTTGTGTTTGTAAAAAGTAAAGTTAATGTAAGCCAATATAAAGTTACATCATTATTTATCTCGGTTCATACGCCGTAGAGTGCTAAATTTACACTAAATTAATGTGTAAGTTTAAATGAATAATTTTTCGTTTAAGAAAGTGTGATCTCTTATAGGTGCAGTAAAATCAAACTTCTTTGAAATTCTTACTTAATATTTTTTATGAATTTTTTTATATTTAACGGAATATTATAAGGTAGCAAGATTTGTTTTCGAATCTTTTCGTCTATTTCAAAACTCGAAAATTTCCATTCTATTTTTTTATTCATTGAGGTGATTTTTTTTCAAACTTTTATTTGTTATCTGCAATTGGATCATTGATTCGGAAATATTTTGAATGATTTATGAATTGATTAAATTTCATATCTGCAAGATTTTTATACAAACAAGGGTTTTGTAGAAAAATATACTAAATTTTCGCCGCCCAACTTGTCTAGTGGTCAGCGTGCCTGACTGCGGATAAGGAGGTCCTGGGTTCGAATCCAGGTTCGGGCATGGATGTACTTTCTCTCTCTATCTATCATGTCTTTGTCCTTTCCTTGTATGAATGAGGCGTGAATGGTTGCCTACCCTATAAACGGGTACCTATGGCATGTGTGTAGAGCAAAGTCGTACTTTCACCTTCATGGTGCTCTGATTAAAACGAAAGACGCTCCCATTTGACTTAAATTCGCTATAGCCAAGGCATTGCGAGCTTGGCTTGTCCAAGTGTCATTAGTAACAACAACAACTAAATTTTCCATCAGTTCAAATGCCAAAACTCGCCCCAAGTCTGCTACTAATATAGAAATTGCATTGCTCATTCGAAACCTATTATAGCAATATTTTTATGAATAAGAATACATCATCTAATAAATCTAATTTTTCATAGCAGGAATATTGAAAGCTTTTCTCAGAATATCCATGATGGAATCGCACATATTCAGAAAAGTGTATTTATCAAAATAATCATTGAACAATAATTACTAAATAGACTGAAAACCTTTCACATTCGGAGATGATTAAAAGAGTATATTCTATTTAAAAAAGTTTTTGTTATAAAAAGTTTATATAATGCGAATGGCTATGCATTTCCGGCTGTCCATATTTGCAAACTCACAAATCGAATCGTAAGTTTCAAACGCGGTAAAAAGACGAAATTAACTGTTTAAATAGCACTCTCTTCTCCCCTCCATTGGACGGAAATTAGGCCCACAAAGCTTTTACCTTTATTTGTCTTTCCAGCATGACAGTCTTCAGCTGGGTCAGGTATCGAACTTGCTACCTTTCAGCCCAAGGAGACACTTTTTCTACTACTAGGCCGCCGTGGACTAAATCTTTGTTATCGCACCAGCATGCTTTTCTGTACCTAGCTCTAAGATAGAAGCAGCCGGATGGAGTTTCCGTGAATTTGAAGCAAGGACCAAGCAGAAGACTCCCAATACTTGGCCTGCCATCTCAGAGGTATCATTTCACATGGAGGACATTGCTACTATTCCCAGTTTTAACGTGTCCCAGCCGCCTTTAACCAGCGCGACGGATATTCAATTAAGTCGGGATTCAAAATCACTACCATCCAATAATGAGAAGATCAAACAGGCCACCGCGGCCCTTATCTGTCGTAATAAGATTCTTTGTAGTTTCCTGGTTTCCTCCCTTGTAATACGTGAATACAGCCGACTACTTATGAAAAGTCATCACAGAAGGTAATGCGCGAATGATGTTCCTATGCCTTTATTTGTTTTGGAATGTCAACATATTACACAATATATCAGATTACGTTCGGACGAATTAAACTGCACGTAAAATGAATTACTGTAATTCAAAATTGTGAATTAATTTCTAAATATGTGGAATAAACAAATAAGGCAATCAATATATACCAAACATTTTTTGACACATAAAAATTCATACAATTTCAGAATTTATTTGTAGCAGCTTCTGAAACTTTAACACATCATTCAAGCGGTCTGCATTTTATTTATCAAATGTGTAATTCATTAATGATAAACAATTTATATTTCAAGGATTGCAATAAATTTCGACAAACTACACATCAGTCTCATTATAATAGTAAAATTTTGTTATTTTGGCACTTACTTTTTATAGGAAGTAAGAATTAAATAGATAATAGAATGATGATTTATCATTATTTATGTCATACACGTGCACCAATAAAATTTATAAAAAACATTAATATATGTGCATTGCAAATTTCATTTTTGTGGACTTTTAGATTAGTTATTGTTTTCCGGGATTATAAAAAATGATTGATATTCATATATTTACTATATGAAGTGTGAGGAAGGAATTCGGTAATAATCAACAATATCAAAAAAACGCAAGAGTATTAAAATAATAAATTTAGGGCAGAAAAAGTTTTATATCGGAATTATAATTCTTTATAATTTTGTATTCACAGTTTAACCAAGTTATTGGACAGTTACAAAATTATTTTACTTTAGAAAAGAATATAAATGTTTCTTTATATAAAGTGATGTTTAATAAATATTTTTCTGTGTGTGAATCATAACTCCAAGACGTATATTAAGTGTTGTCCGTCTTATTACTGTACAAACGATTATATCATACATCTTTTCTAATATTAAAAATATCGTTGATGGTTTTTAAAATGTGAATATAAAAATCATAAAACCCGTTTTTTCCAGTTTAGATACTTTTGATACTCTAGTAAGTTAAGTTCAATATAAATACAAAATATAGATAAATTATTTAAATTATATAAAACTTTAAAACATTTTTTTAATTATTGAATATATATATATATATATATATATATATATATATATATATATATATATATATATATATATATATATATATATATATATCCTGTTTATTCTATATTCACAGTAAATTTTCTGTACATATGAAAGATTTATTGATAACGAAGTTTTTAAACGCAGATATTCCTAATTTTCATATTATTTCCAAAACTTTACTAAATTGATTTTAATACAAAACTTAGTTATTGAATCTGTATTTTGTGTAATAATTTTATCTTAATGTATGTTTCATAAGCCATGTATATCTCTTACTTGCGATACCAATCATAAAAAATGATTATTCATAATAGCTCAACAACGTTGGATTCTATTAGAGAAGAATACATTTTAAAAACAATATGCTTTGTTCTTTCTGTCTGGACTAAAATATTATTTTTAAGAATTATTTTACCTCGTGAGTTTTTTTATTTTTTAATTTAGATTTATAGTACTTGTATAAAATTCATTCTTTTTTTATCGGAGTTCAATTCTATTTTCAATATTTTGTTCATTATATTTTTTATACAAAATGAGAATACACTATTGTATTCTAATTTTCATATTTTCTATAGTTCATAACGCATTTCACATTCTATTGTTTCATAATGATTTATATTGCTTAAATAAAATATTTCTTTTTTAATAAGTAATAACACACACTTATAATTTTAAACCTACTCAATAAAATATTTCTTTAACTAAAATCGTGAATATATAGTTTTAACTACCTCAAAGGTATCATAGAAAACTTGTTTTAAATTAATATAATATTCGATTTACCGATAAGCTCTGTCGAATTTTAGAATAAGACAAAATTCAAATTTTTCTTAACAGACTATTAAATAATATAATCGCCATTTTTAATTATGACTTCTTGCCAACGAGAGGGTAATTTGTGTACCCCATTTTTGAAAAATGTTTCAACTTTTCATGCAAAAAACTGAAGCAGAGCTTGATCGATATCTTTTTCATTTTTAAATTTTTTCTCCCTTCAAAAAATTCTGTAAGGACAAAAGCAAGTGATATTTGGAGGGTGATAAGCCCGGGGAATAATATGGTAAATGGGACAGAATTTCTTAGCTTAGTTCTGCAATTTTTTGACGAACTCTTTTCTTGGTCTGATCTTACTTCGAACATTGTCGGACTTTTTTTTTTTTTTTTTTTGGACTGCTCTCTTTAAACTATCCAGTTGCTGACAATAATTTTCCGAACTGAGCGTTTTGTTCAATTTTTAATGCTGATAATGCATTGGTACTAAGATGTCCCCTATCATATATACAACATTCCCACGGTCAAATTTGTTTTAGAGGTGAAAAGGTTATGTGTTTCGGAAAGGTTATGTTTTCCGCCCAATTTACTCTTTTCCTTACGATGTTTTCGTAGGTAATCCACTTTTCATCCGGTGCAAGAAAGGCTCGATTTTTTTCATAAAAGCAGAGAAAGGCATGTGAAGACTCGATCATCAAAATTCTCCTGACTTAATTCATGTAGCACTCATTTTGAATACTTCCAGACCAATCCTATCTCCGAATATGGGCCGAAATAGTTTGCTGAGATCAATTAAGCTTTCTGTGATCTCCGATATTGTCAGAAAAAAAGTTTTTTCTGTCTATGGTTTTAACAACATCGTCATCGACCAATGGACAAAACTTTCCGGTAGACCTAATAATAAATGATTGTGAAAATATTTTTGTAATTTAGGGAATTTTTTTAATTTAGAGATTTTTTCGTAATTTAGGAATTTTTTTGTCATTTAGGAATTTTTTGTCATTTAGGATTTTTTTTGTAATTTAGGAATTTTTTTGTAATTTAGGAATTTTTTTTGTAATTTAGGGAATTTTTCGTAATTTAGGAATTTTTTGTAATTTAGAGATTTTTTTAATTTAGGGATTTTCGTAATTTAGAGATTTTTAATTTAGGGATTTTTTGTAATTTAGGGATATTTTTTAGTAATTTAGGAAAAGGAAAAAAAATGGATAAAATTTAGAGAAGTGGGGGGATTAAAATCTAAACATTTCAGGATTGTTTTTTATGTCAAAATAAAATGAAAATTTTTGCCAAAATAAAATAAACGAGAAAATTTAGAATATATGTAAACAATATATTAAGTCCAGGGTCACACAAATAAAATAAGCAATCCATGCAACTTAAGAACTCATTGTGAATTAGTAATAGAACCATGAGTTTTGGAATGAAATACCCGAGGAATAGAATCCAGTTATTGTTAAAAATTTGGAGACGAGTGCTGTATTTTTGTTTTCAACAAGCACACCTGTCGGAATGTATGCTTTTCAGTTTTCTAAATTTTCTCATTTTGCAACATGGTAATACCACAATCATCACGAAAAATTTCTTCCAGAAGGAAAAAATCAATGAATGCTAAAAAAAAAAAGTCTCGCAATAGTGTTTTCAACTATTAGACTAACTAATATGTGCTGTCGAACACAAGCTAACATAAACGTTGTGAATCCAACAATGTGGTTAAAAATATAAATAATATAAAAAATAGAATATTAAAAATCTTCTCTCTAGTAATTAAAGACTCTTAGTATTTAAAGGAATTTTTGGGGGGCACACTTAGGAATCCTGAGATCAATAGGTTATCTTGCATAGATCTACAAATAGTTAATATCAAAAACCTAATAACAGAAAAATAATGATAATAAAAAGTAAATATTGGTATTTTGCATTATTTTATTCTAAATGTATTTCACAAACTAGAATTTAAGTAAAGACAGTATCCACATTGAACTGAATAGCCTAAAAAATTCAGATCCAGAAAGATGATCGGTCTACCAATATTTCAAACGAAACAATAGCCACCCAATTTGTCTAGTGGTCAGCGTGTCTGGCTGTGGATAGGGAGGATTCTGGGTTCGAATCCCGGTTAGGGCATGGATGTACTTTCTTTATCTATCCTGTCTTTGTCTTTTCCTCGTATGAATGTGTTGTAAATGGTTGCCTACCCTATAAACGGGTTCCTATGGCATGTGTGTACTGAGGAAGTCGGACTCCGCACCAAAATATGGTTCAGTTGGAAAAGTGGAGCAGCGCACCCCATTATGCCAGTCTAGCTGGCACATGACAACAGCAACATCAATGAAGCAATAATACGCAAAATAAACACTTATAAATTATCCTTTAACGATTTTATATCTCCAAATTAACTGCAACAGTAAAATTAGTCCCAATTAATCAAAATAATTTAGAGACACTTATATAACACTCTGAATTAATATATTTATTCTAATATAAAAGCATTTTAGAGGGAAATGGTTTACGAAAGCAGTTTTCAATTTATCAAAATAAGCAACAATATTTGAAAGCAATTGGAAGTAAAATCACATTGCTGTAAAATCACTTAAAAATAAAAAAAACGGGAAATACTTTTGCATTATAACTAGAAAAATTATCTATTAATTTTTTAAGCCCCTTAAATTTTTTTTCTATCGCTATGAAAACAAATTTTATTCTGATAATCTAGTCAGATCTTGGTATGGAATCTAGTTATATATACTAGTTTTATAGATTTTGCCACACACTTTTTTTAGATTTTGCCATTTGAAATTGAAGAGAATTCTTGAGATTCATATAAACTTATTATTTTTTAAATTTAAATCTGTAAAAATTAGAAAAACTTATGAAAAACTAGAATTTGAAAACTTTAGTATATCTGTAGTTACGTACATAGAGAAAATGTGGATTTATCCCAAATTCATATTTATCTAGTAGTGCATTCTTAATTGACTACATTGAAGCTCCTAATTATTTTAATGCTAAAATAATATGTTCAAATGTTGTTACATCAATATAACATGAAACAATTATGCTACTAAGATTGCGATTTTCTCCATAAGTCTTTAAAAAGGAAAAAAAGTGGTCGTTATTAATGATCAGAAACGAATCCTTGGGCTAATCCTTTTAATAGTTGGTCATATCATTGATTAAACTGAGAATTCACATTAAAAAACAAATTCTTCCAGTTCTAAAATTGAACACACTCAAGCCTGTCTTTTTGTGGTGGTATATGAAAATTTCAATTAAATTGGAACATTATTTACACACGAAATTATCAATAAAAAATGAGAAGGTTTGATCAGCCATTTAATTCTTTCGATTTTTCATATACATTTCATCGCATTGCATCAGCCAATTACATTACAAATTTATTGCTAACTTCAGTACAAGCTACATTTATATATCCAATGGATCCCGAGCCACTGCGATGTTTTTGGAAATGAGCAGGCAGACAGACTTGCGAAAGCTGGTTCCCTTATGATCCAGCCAAATCCCCCTTTGCCTTTGCGTAACATCAAAAGTGTAATCCTCAGTAAAATAAAGGATGGCACAAAGTTTTCCTTTATGCGGCTATGGAGAGGCAGTGTAAAACTCTACTTGATGGGAACAATAAAATCTCTGGCTCCTTACCACGAGCTGTTGGTGTCGCTTGTTTCCGGGTGACAACTGGACATGACTATCTGCAAAGGCATCTGCATCGAATAGGTGTAATGGACTCTGCTCGTTGTCCATTGTGCAATCATGATATATGGATGCTGCTCACCTCAAGAACTGCCCTGAAGTTTTAAAGTTTATGACTGACAACTCTTTTGAGGCTACTAAAGGACTTTATTCTTGTTTTTATACTTGTTCATCTTTTTATTGGGCTGCTCGTCGATTAATGGCAGAGATGCCGAGGACGGGCGTAGGATTAAAATAAAAGTTTAGTACTGTGGTCTATATAATTTTTTCTTATCACTATATTATAATTTATTTTTACATAAAATACTTGGGTTATTTTCGTAAAGTTCGTTTTTCTGCTTTGTCTTACTAGGCTATCCTGAATGTACTAGACTCGTGTCTTGATTTCATTTAAAACAACAATTCCTAGTTATTTCGTAGAGTTTTTTTGTTATTTTCTGCGTGAGACTTTTTTATGCAGTGAATAGGTACCGCATAAAACCGCACTTTTTTATGCGGTAGCTATTCACCGCATAAAAATAATTTTTAAGTATGTTGCGAAAGCTATTTCTTTAAAGTACACTGGTGAAAATTTGTGTGATTTTACATATGTTTTCATTATGTACGGTCCATATGGACCGCACAAAAAAAGTTTCAATGTATACAGTAGACAAATAGGTCCTAAGCCATCATAATATCACAGAACAAACAGATAATTATACATTCCACGGTCTAAAATAGTTCATGTTAATGATGCCATTTGTGTAATACAAAAAGTGAATCAGATACCAACTGATATAAATTTTGAAAGATTTAAAATGAAAAGAAATTTTTGAAAGTCATGGTATATAAAATCGTAGAATTTTGTTCAGTGATTTTAAAACTATTTAATATTTTTATAAATTATTTTTTATGTTCAACATTTTAAAAATGTTATCTTTCAGTTTTTCATTTTCATATCATATTTTTAATACCTATCGTGCATTTTATTATTTTGTTTAAGTAATATTTAATAGAAAAAAATTAGTTTGCATATTATAATAAAACGTTTTGCAGTTAAATAATCTATGGTAAAAATAAATAACATTTGCATTAGAAGGGGGTGGTAATATTTTATCTTTTTCCACTGTCGAAAACTGCTGTGAACCAACTCTGATTGTTAAAAGTTATTTACATACTTAAATAATGATAAACATAAGAATAAACCAAAAAATGTTTACCAAAATTTAATCTATTACTGTGCTTATGATTTTGACTTAATATTTCAAATCTATTTTCAATAACGAATAAAAAATCACTAAAACTTATTTTGATAAAGAAGTATAGAACAATGTGGCACTGGTGTTTTACAGCATTTCATATTACTATAATTAATATATCAAAAAATCTATTTATAATTAAGTATGAATATATAAATAATATTTTAATAATAATTCTAAATAATCAACATAATATTCATAATCTTGATTATGGTTTCGAATACCATCCTGAATAATGCATAGAAACGTATACAAAAATAATTGCAACAAAATAAAACAAACGCAAATCAAAATGAAAATAGAACTTTATTTTTGACAGCAAGAAAAAACCAATAATTATAAAGAATAAAATAATTTTCTTTTAGAACAATCATGCATTTTAAATAACAGAGCTAAATATAAATATTTCTGCAATAGGAACAAAAAAAAAATGAAAACAGTGCAGAAAAATGAACAACTATTTGATCCCAGCTGTTTCTTTTTAGACATTATGATATTTACAAGCAAAATGAGTCAAATTAACTACATGAATCAAAATAAAGTGACTTCTGAAAGCAAATAGTCATTTTTTATACTATGAAAAGTAAAGTCATTTATAAAAATATGAGGTATAAAATAGTCTTTACGCTTAAAATATTCTATGAATATAATGTATTCCCTAAAGCTGAAATTTATTTAATCCTCTTAAAAACCTGACACTGAAGAATTCATTGTGTTTCAGTTTGGAATTAATCATTGAATGCATTAAATTATTACGTATAGTTACTAAAATTGCAAACTTAAAATGCTTTTGACAATTTTAACCAAAAGTAAATTGAAAGAACATAAAACTGAGTCTCTGATATGGGCAAAATCATTAATTTAATCTTTAACAAAGAGCTTGTGGTTGCTATGGCTACCAAAATAAATTTATCATAGCTTGAGATAAAATGTACATCGACAGCCCACTACTTTTGAGATATTTTTAAAGAATTAATCCTTCTTCTCTTTATCTAATCTTGTTAACCTGGTTACAAAAGTGTTTGTTTTTTACTTTTGATCTTAAAAAAAAAAAAAAATATTGTCGCGCAATCTACCCTTTCTTACAATTTTGTAAATTTAGAATGCATTTGTTAAGTGTTATGAAAAATAAAAATACCTTCCCATGTAGATTATTAATAATTGATTTTCCTTTTTGTTTCAAAATAAATTTAAAAAGATAAGACTTAAAGGACTATAAAAATATTTATAATCCAGTCAACAAAATTTATTACAATTTTTAGTGAATTTAGTACACAAGAGAAGCAATATGTAGTTTAACGTATTATATTTGAAAATAAATAGAAAGTTTATTAGTTTTTCCTCAATCCTAACCAATTTCACACCTAATTAATTTCCTCAAGCCTTGAAACCTAACATTACTTTAGGTGGCCGAGATTGATGCTTTCCAGAATTCGATCCATAATTAATATTTAATGAGAAATTTTAATCAATATTTTACTCCATTTCAAGAACAACAGTTATAAAAATTGAAATATAAATTAGCGCAAGTTATTTTCAGAACAAATATTATGATGAGGCATTTTTGTACATCAATACCATATTTTAATTACTCGAATTTAATTAATAAAAGCTATTTAAAATATCAGTTTATTCATAAGATTTTTTTCTCAGCTTTTCGATAGTATAAATGACCATTTGGAAAGAAGTCTAAAGAAATGATTTTTTTTCAGCAGAAAATAAATTTTAGTTATCTTAATGAAAAAATAAAAAGCAAACAAAATATACAAATCAAAACATAAAGTACAAAACAAAGCTGCACAAATTTTCCAAGTGTAAATTTCAAAAATGTAATCCAACAAAATAATATACAGATTTTTAATACTTCGAATGATATTATTCTAAGTTATAATTATTTAGAAACATTCAAATGACTCTCAAATTTCAAAATTTTGTATGAGCTTAATTGTTCAGCTAATTTTCTGCCTACCTCAAATGAAATACATTTCACTATGAAAATTAGCTTCCTATTTTAAATTAAATTTACTGTACACACAAACCACTGTACAAGAGAAAATTATAGCTGGGGTGCTCATAACGTAATTCCAAACCTTCGAAAATCTCTCAAGACATACTCACCCATCGCCGTTTGCGTTGCGCAGGTACCCCTCAGCGACGAGGTCGACGACCTTGCCGATGTACTCACACCAGGACGCACGGAATCACTGGGTACGATCCTGATGGATCTGGTCACTGTCTGAGGAGGTTCAGATCCATCCTGTTTGGTGCCTACGAACGAGGATTCCATCCACAACCTGGGTGGAGGCTGTGGGGATTTGACCAGAGAGAATCTCTGGTCAGAAGAATGGGTCGCCACCCCCTCCTCCAGACTGGCGATGATCCTGGGCACCTGGTCGACGTTAAAGTTCCTCCTGTCGTCGTCAGTCGTGCCAGGGGACATTATCACAGTACCGCTGTACAGGGATTGCGTGTAAGAGTACCTATCGCGTCGCATTTCAGCAGATCCATACCTCTGCTGCTGCTCGTAAGGGTGAGTGTCCGAGTGAGATAGCTCGACGTTGCTGTTGAAGAACACATTCGTTGTGTTCAAAGCGAGTGGCGAAATTCGATTGCTGCTGTCCGTAGCCTCGCTGCCGTCTGGTCTCAGGGTCGCCGCACTCGTAATCTGCAACAAGTAAACATCAATGAATCGATTGTGCCATTTTTTCCCCTTGCTATATTAATTTTATTTAAAATTCTATAAGGGGGGTTTTCCACCAAAATACTGACCTGATTCTGATGAAGCCCATAGACGAAATGTTGCTCTTGAGATCCTCTCCTGGGGGATGTGGGTCGACTGCCTTGAAGAGGAGTGGTCGCATTGATGGGACTGATGCCAGGACTTGATCGAGACCCTCCTCCGCTGCTTGGGGTATAACCGCTAGAAGCCGCAGCGGCGCGCCACCCCAGATAAGGTTGTCTCAACGAGCGATGCACACTTAGGGTTGTCAATGGTGCACTGCTGGTGCTTAACCTGAAAGCAAATCGTCACAAATTGTTATTGTGCATATTTTATGGCCACTTATCGGTTACAGAGGTTATGAGATCAAATTTCCCAACATTTGTTGATACTGGATTATACTACTTTCAAATACTAGCAACCTTTTATTAAAAACAAACTTGAATTTTTTTAAACTTATTTCCTCTATTATCGAATTTTGGCTGCTTTATTTATGGTAATAGGCCATTATATTTTTCACTTAAGTAATGTTGATTAAATTCAAATTTTCATTCCTATATAGTAAAAATATCACATCCGATAACATTTGTCAAC
This sequence comes from Latrodectus hesperus, assembly GCA_037975125.1. NCBI lineage: Eukaryota > Metazoa > Arthropoda > Arachnida > Araneae > Theridiidae > Latrodectus > Latrodectus hesperus. The sequence goes on from JAJQOW010000014.1 coordinate 21,721,125, forward strand.
ATAATTAGATGTGGTTTATATACGACATTGCTGTGGGTCACGGGTTTGTATCCCAGTTCGGGCATGGATGTTACTTTCTTTCTCTGTTCTCTCTTCAGTGATGATGTATGAATGTGGCCCACTTTATAAACGGATTTGTTGTGGTATGGCATGGTCAACGCTACTCGCCTCCGTGACTTAGTTCACAGGTGCCCGCTGGGTAACGACAAACGAATAGCAGTTTCTGGCCTTGTTGTAGCATAGAGTTTGTCATTCAAGTGCCCGCCGTTGGAAAAAAATATATATATTTACTACACTGTTTTGACAGTAGCTGGAAAATTATATCCTTAGTATATTGTCGTATAACCATTAGATATCTTTATGTAGGTTGTGTATATAAAATAAATACATAATGTTTGTGACAAAAAATGCATGCTCATTTCAATAAAAAAATGTAAGGCAATTGTATTATATTTTGCGCATAATACATTAATTCATAGTGTCTGATGTTCTTCTTCTTCTTCTTAGAGTTGGGTTTGTATGTCATTGGGCACCTCTGCTTTTATCAGCATTTTGTACTATTAACTCCAAACCCAATGTTTCCTAGTTCCAGTTGCTCGGGTCACCCACTTTATTAATAAAGTCCGATAACCCTTTAATGGAGTCTAGGTGTAACTGTCTAGTATGGATGATGCCTAAAGAAGTTAATCTAGGGAGGGCAAGAGCCTCGCATTCGTAAATGATATGCTTGGCCGTTTCCTCTTGCATATGACATTTCCTGCAGATAGGGTCTTGCTGAAATAGTCCCATTTTATGGAGGTGTTTTCTAAAATAATAGTGCTCAGTTATGAAGCACTATTATTTTAGAAAACACCTCCATAAAATGGGACTACGATTAAACGTATCTTCTGCCTAAAGCATCTTAGAATTTCAGAGGCAATCCTCGTTGATGATCCACAGATCATACTTTTAGCGAGGGTTTGACCAGGAGTGTTGAGTCAAGCTTCATACATCTTCCAATTTTCCCATCTAAGAACATTGGTTTTTGAGGTCTTCAAATTGATCCCACAAAAAGGTTCGTCACCAATGGGAGCAAAATACGATCCTTGTTTTGCAAGTTCATCAGCCCTATTATTACCTTCGATACCTTTGTGCCATGGTATCACCTTGTGTGTCTGATGTTACATATCATTTTAATGAAATTTTTAAAGAAAATTCAAAAGGATTGCTAACAAGATGGATTAGATAATATATCAGATTTATTATATGTATTCGTAAATTGCATAAGGACCCTTAAATTAAGTTCAAATATGAAACAGTTATTATCATTCTATCGTATATCTTTAACCGATCAAATAATCAGTCCTAAATTTAAAATACTGACCCATCCTTTAAGTTAACGAACCATTGCAGATAAGATATGATGACAAAATCCTGCGATTAATCAAACAAGTAAAGCAAATAGTTTGATGATCAATATCGATGATGACAAACGATGTTAAAATATTATAAAATATTATGACTATTATTACAACTATATAAAATTGAGCAGAGTAATATTTAAGAAAATTACTTCGATTATTATTAGTTCAGTTTAAAAAATACACCATGAAACCACAAAATTAGATACTTGAATTTTCAAAGAGAAATTATGATGATCAGTTCTTAGTAATGTTTTCGATACTTTGAAAAGCTGTTTTATCATGTGTGAAGACTAAAGTAGCCTCTAAGGCTAGTGATAGAGAATGTATTTGGAAGAAAGTAAAAGAAATATCTACATTTTGAATCTTATGTTGTTTCGAGCCTATTAAGTATTTATAACAGACAACATGGATTGATTTCTAATAAACTTTAAAACTGAAAACCCATAAGGAAAAATATGATTAGAATAAAAAAAATGAATCATCAGATATAATGAAATAAGTCATGTAATATTTGGTATCTTATTCTCCTTGTGATCATACAGATTAACTCTATCTCATCATTCCAATATCATACTTTATTGTAGGTTTCTTAAAAAGAGTTTACGTTATTTAATATTTCAAATTTTATGAAAGTCACATAGATAATTAGACGCATTAAAAAACTGATAGAACATCTATGAAAAGTATTCAAACTACGTAAAGTTGAATAATTAACTTTATAAGCATTTTTATCTCTCTCATAGCATTTATGAATACGTCATTTCATAGGATCATACCTGCCAACTTTGGAGGGAAAAAATCAGTAGATTCTACTGATTTTGATGGGGAAAATCTGGAGACAATACTAGCGACATTTTTGTTTTAAACAGAATATTTAAAATGGTAGTACCACAAAAAGTCAATTTTACTCTTTAGATTATGCATTTTGAAAATGCTTTACGTTAAACATATTTTGTGTTAATCTTAATATTTTAATAAAATATTCATCAACCACATTTAGGAACTATGAAAAATTAAAGAATATACTATTTGTAAAAATAATAAACATCAACGTTTTTGTCCCAATATTTATTTTATAGGGCAGCTTTTACTAAACTAGTGCAATTTATAAATATTAAACCTATATAAATTACATAAAAATATAAACCACATTACTAAATAAATTTCATTCAATGACAAACACTTCTATAAGAATATAGAAATTAACAAATACTTTCTCAATAAAAACATAATACATTTCAAATTTGAATAACACATGACAATATATTTTTTTCATATAATGCTGACTTAGCATTTTTTAGAAATGGTAAACTGCTGTTCAAAACATTTTTTCTTATGCTGAGTATATTTGAGCTATTTTTTGAAAAAAGACTGTTTAAGCTGTACTATAACAACTCAATAGACTTTTTTCCGGCAAAATTTCGGCTGTTTTTAAGTTTTCCACTGAAATTGTCAAAAAATCAGTAGATTTTCATACATTATCGGGAAATCAGGAGAAATAATGAAAAATCAGGAATTCCCCGATAAAATCAGTAGAGTTGTCCTAAACTCTACTGTCCTATAGGACAGTAGAGTTAGGACAACTTATAGGATGAGTTTAGGACACCCTATAGGATGAGTCCTTAACAATAAGATGGGTGAATGGTAACAATTTCTACATTTTTTCTGCGGCAAATATGAAAACAAAATAGCGAAATTTCTTTCCTTGATTTAACATAGGCCAGTTAAAGTCACAGTGATGAGTACTAACCTGGAACTGCTCCACCTGGAGAGGGATGAGCTGAGGCCGTACTGGAAAGCAGCTGAGGCACATTCTCGAGGGCTGAGGGAGGCAGGGGAGGCGGGGGTCAAGCTCTCTCGGGAGGACACCAGGGACCCCACATATCGCCATTCGTTGGAGGTGGGGGTGACACGCTTGGGCACGATGATGTTGCGATGGGAGTAGGTGCTCTGGGGTGCGGTCAAGCTCGTTGCAGAGGGTGTGCGGGAGGTGCTGAAGCCCTGCCACCGCTTGCGAGACTCGCCAGCTGAGCCTAGAGGACATTCAAACACACATTTAAAATAATAAATAATTACGTCAGAAATTCAGATATACATGTATTGACATAAACATTTCGCAGGAAAAATAAAAACTCATCTCAATTTAAAAAACTAAACACAAAAGATAAATTTTTATTTTAATTTTTGGCATGACGGTAAAAGACCGGGATTTTCCCTAACTCTTCCTTTCAACAGGTTGGCCTACACAAGGCAAATTCTGAGTTTGGTAATTTTTTGGCGGATTTTCTTATGTATCTGCCAACCGCGGGTTTTTGTCACATTATAAAATGGGAGACCTATAAAAATTATGCAGAAAACTCTATTTTGGCAACTCTAGAGTGTTTACGTCATCATACATGTCACATTTTCGTCATCTTGGCAACATTTGTTCATCGCCAAAAAAATTCACAATTTGAAATCCTGGATTATATCTGTGTCTTTTTTCACTAGAAAGTAGCAAACTTATTTTTGTGCGCATAAATATTTTGAGATTCATAATTTTTTTTTTTCCTTTTAAATATATGTTTATCGTTTTCCGTTAATATGTAAGGTAGGTGTACTAATCTTAATATTATCCTTGAATTCGTATGCATAAAATTTAGCATTGTCACAATTTTTATTGCATGAATAATATTTATAATGAAGCTGTTATACATAAATACAACTCGACAGAAAAGTGGTATATGTATCTGATGATAAATGACAGCACTTATGGTTGCATAATGTAATAACACCTGGCAACCTTGTAACTATTAGTTCGTGCCAGATAACAGAAAACGACTCATTCATCGCCACTGAATGTTTCATTTACAGCCTCTTGTTTAATAATAACGAATGTTAAATAAATAAATTTATAATATATTTGTATATAGAAACGATTATATATTAAAGAAATTTTGATGAACTAATTGACGCCTTCTCCCCATTTTTTTCAAAATATAAACTACTTAGTAATACAATGTAAATTCCTGAAGTTAAAAAATTTATGTATCAAAGATTTTAAAGACTATATATATCTCACTGATTATGTGTTCATTGGAATGCTAGCTACTTCTAAGCTCTATATTTAAATATAATATTTTCTATTTATAAGAAAATAAAAAGCAATATCTAACAAACAATAAAATTACTAATGATTTAAGAAATTACCAGTCGATAAAACTCAAGATGAAAGTAATATATACAATACAAAATTTCTTAATTTCATCAGTTTTTACATTTTTTTTTCTATTTATATTTTAAGTTGAATTAAGTAAAAGTAAAAAATATAGCGAAAATAAGTCGCCACTTTTCCAAAAATACTGATATAATCTATATTTAATTGGACGTGTCTTAAAAATTATGTTGGACTCCAAAAATTTAAATAATATCGAAATACATTCCTAATTTTATATTAAGATAAAAAAAATAATAAAATTCATTTTTTAGAGAGTTTAATATTCCTATTTGAAGAAGAAATATTAACTTCGAGCGACAGTATATTTATTCCCTTAAATAAATTGACTCGCAAAAATTTTAAATGCAGCAAAATGGAAATACATTAGATTTATCATATTTTAAAAACTGTTATTAATATTTATTTCCTGCAGCATATTTTCACCACTACTTATTTCAAAATTTGTTCACCAGTATTTTAAATCAAATGTTTCGCACTTTTATTTCTTTGTATAAGAGAAATTAGAATCTCTTTTGCAAATCCACGTTAACATACATTGAATCATCATAGGGTGATCGCCTTAAAAAAAAGTTTGTTTAAAGGGGTTCTCTTCCGGGGTTTTAGAATTAGCGTTTTTAAAATCCAAATTGGGAGCCGTCTAATCAATTTAAAACCAGTCTTTTGAAAATTCATAATCGACGAGCATTGCATGACAGAGGGAAATTTAAAAAGCTCATTGATCGGTTTGTTTTCTACAGAACAATTGCTTTTTACTAGCTACATTTTTTTCTATTCTTCAACGTCAGTAAATTAATGGAAAATAATGTTGAGACGATAGCGCAACCGGTTGAAAATTTTGATAATGCATCAATTACATCCGTTTCAGCATATTTATTTATAAACTCTTTCATATTTTTTCTAAAATTTAATTGTATTTCAGCTTTTTCACAAAAAAAACTAGTTTTAAGGTTGTTTTTCATTAAAATATGATTAAAATCAAGGTGGTTAAAATAAAAGTTACCGTGATAATCGAAGCGTACAAAAGGATTAGAATAACAATCAAGAAAATTGTAATTAATTTGTTGTTTTAATTATAACTTTTGTTGATGAAAAATTGCAATGAAATGTGTTGAATCCAAATAATACTAAGAAAAAATGCTATAAAACAAACACGGTAGTTCACACATTTTGCTTTAAATTAAAATAAGATAAAAAAATTTTTTTACCAAAGCGTTTTATTTAATGCTACAAAATTTTAGCAATTATTTTAAATTATTAAATAATACGGAATTTTTTTAGCAAATCTATGTATTGATTTCTAATTTTTCTTACAGGTTTTTGCGAAACTATTTTTAAAATTTTGCTATTGAAATGAAACTGAATAGAAATATGAAGAATATCCAAGAAGGGAATTATAAAAGGAAATATATTAGATTTTATATGAAGATATTATTAAAATATATCTAAGGTAGAGATTTTGTCTCGGTAAAATTTAATGAAAACAAAAAGCAAAGAAATGGGAAATATGCATATTTTTATAATTCAGATCAAATCCATAGCGAAAATTGCATTTAAACTCGTTAAAACAATTCATCCTATCGATTTCAGAATGTCTATTTCTTAATATATATATATCTAAACCACAATTTCATGTTCATTCATGTAATGGTCATTATTTGAGGTATAAATATGATTCTAACATCATTTGCCATAAATAATTCAAAAAATAAATCTAAATCTTCTTGGGTAATCTACATATTTATTCGCAAAAATATGTAGATTACTAAAGAAGGAGAAATTACTTTATTTATTTTTTTTATGTTGAACAATTTTGCTCTTAAATAAGTTACTGAAATATTGAAAGAATCAGCATTAAAAAACAAAGTTTTTATTAAATACTTTGTGTAACATCGACCATGAGCCTTTATGAGCACTGTAATTTCAGGATAAAAGACCAGTGTTCAAAAGCCAATTATAAGCGTTTTTATCAATGTATCATTTAGATGCACCTAAGAAATATTGTTCCATAGTTTGCGAAGCTTACAGAAGGTATATAAAATTCGACGAAATTATCGTCAGTATTATCTTAATTCAAGTTTTCTAAAATTATATCTCCAGATTGAAAAAGAATTAAGCGCAAAAAGTTACATGTGATAACCTGACAGGCTTAGACAGTTTCGATTCTAATTTAGATTAAGACTTGCTAATTTTTAAAAAATTTGGATGACGAAAAATAAGCTTCATGTGATGCATTGTTGTTATAATGTAATTTTTATTAACAAAATAAAACTTAAAGTTTCCTATTCTTACATGGGATGCTGCTCGCAATTATACACTGACTAAATATTAAATAAAAATTTACACTGACAAGTCTTTTCTACCGGAAACTGAGACGCTTTTCGTAGAAAATGTCTTATGAGGGCTTACCGTAATGGGGTGGTTAAACTGATTTATTCGGAGAAGAAACACTACAATAATATCTGTTGTTAAATACGGAGAGATAAGTGTTTTGTTAAGCTTTTAACGTATCTATCAGAAGGAGCAAGTGCTTAGAAATTTATCACGTTTTACTGAAAATGAAATTCAATATAACTCATTATCTAATAAAAGGTCATTCCAAAAGATAACCATCAGGGCCCTGCTTAGCCCCCCTCTGCTTCACAACAATTTGGCAAACGATTCTATTTCATTGACAATGTAAAATAAACTTTCTATTCGATTTGAGAGTTACTCTGAAGTGGGGGCCTAGGACAACTACCCTATATGCCTTAGTCTTAATCAGGCTCTGGTAATCATGTACAAGGATATTAAAAAAAGTACCCGACATGTCTTCGGCTATTAGGCTGTTGCCTAGGCTATGTCAGAATGCGTCGTATTAGCCAATTTCAGAAGTATGGAGAGCAAAGAAATTCCTAAGTATCTATTCGGCCATAGTGAACTGTTCATCTTGTCTGCCATGGTGAACTGTTCATCTTGTCGGCCATGGTGAACTGTTCATCTTGTCTGCCATGGTGAACTGTTCATCTTGTCGGCCATGGTGAACTGTTCATCTTGTCAGCCATGGTGAACTGTTCATCTTGTCAGCCACGGTGAACTGTATATCTTTTCGGCCATAATGAACTGTTCATCTTGTCTGCCATGGTGAATTGTTCATCTTGTCAGCCATGGTGAACTGTTCATCTTGTCGATCATAGTGTACTGTTCATCCTGTCGGTCAAGGTGAACTGTTCATCTTTCTAGCCATAGTGAACTGTTAATCTTTTTGGCCATTATAAATTGTTCTGTAACTGCTCCTTACTGATGGTTAACATTACGTATGCACGATTTTTTTGTGTGTAAATTTGGATGCCCCATTTTATTGTGGTGGTGAGGTATAGTGAATAAATTGATTTTATAGAATCATTATATAATAAAAAATATATCATGCATTTAATTGATAAAGTTGCTTACACAGGTAAATATCGCAATATTTTTTTTAATTTAGATATAATCATTATGCTAGTTCTAAAGAATAATTCGGATATTGTTTTTGAAGCTCCAAGTTCTTCAATACAATGTGCAGGAAGTAACCTTTGAAGTGGAAAGGGATCCATAACAAAGGATTGAAATTTCGTATACCTTGGGGAGCAGTACCTAGCGGTAACTATGGAAACGAGAAGCGATGGTATTTTTAGAATGACAAGGAATAATCAAGGAGCATCATTACGGGAGTGCGCCAGTACTTCCGCCACAAATATTTCTCTTACAAGTCTTTCAGAAACAGAACTAAAAGCTAACATTAAGTTTCTAAATGTTACGTTTTTCAATTTAGAATTTGTTAGCACAGTTATGCTTATGTATTTATTATATTTGGAAGAATGTGATAAAATGATTAACAACAAAATTGATAATTTATAAAATTTAAAGTGTTTAAAAATTTAAAAAAGTATTTAAATTATAAAACAAGCACGTTATGGCTGTTTAAAAAGTTACACCTTACTTTGCAAAAATTATTTCTTTTTACAAATTTCAGTGAATATTTGATACATTTATTTCGTTTAATACCTACGTGACTTAATGTATACATAAATTATAAATGCTTATCTATTATATGCAATTTTTTTAGATGTTTATCTTGGGTGTAAAAGAGAGAGAGAGAGTATTTAGGCAATAAATAATAAATGTTTTACATATTTTATCTATTGTTATCTTATTTCACCTCACTGAGTAAAAATGTCATACTTTCTTTCACACAATAAATTTAAAAAGTATTTATTTACATAATGAATAGAATTTGTTAATTTTTAAAAATAGTTATTTTTCCTTAAGGAATATAAAATAGCATCTATGTTCGTTTTCAGGGAATAAATTTTGAATACAAAATTTTTACTCAACTCGATTAAAAAATACATGTTTTAAATATATATTCCTCTTGGAGACAGTGGTTGATGATGATTACGTTGTAGTTTGTTCTAAATCACAGGGGCATGACTAAAAATAAAAGTATTTCTTAGAAAGTAATTTATACACAATTCCATAAAGTAGAACAAACCATTGTTGGAAAAATGATGCAGTAACGTTTTTGCATAGAGGGTATTGTTTGCATTTGCTTGAATGATTTTATGGATTTTTTTTCATCTTTTTGAACCTAATGCTTTTGGGGTGAGATTGAAGTACGAGAAATCATGCAGTGGAACTCCAAACTATAACTAATAAAAGAAAAATTCCATGCATTAAGAAGATTAGAAAATGTGATGCACTCAGATATTTCCTTTACTAAAGCTTTACGCAGTGAACAATGAGATATATCTCCACGATTAAGTTTAAATTATCATAGTGAATGCAGTATCAAAAATTAACTTCATAAAAAATGAAACAACTTGGAAAATGTAAGAACTTCCGGGGTTTTTCCACTGAATTACAGCATAAAAAATAATCATTGCAGTTGATCCAAAATAATTATTTTAATACTGCAATCTGTTCGTAAATGTTATATTCTAACTTGTAAAACGTCTTTAGATTAGAGTACCAAGCATGCTTGGGAACTAAACATTGGGGGTTTTATGTTAGGCTGACCATTTAACTGGGTCATATATTTCACACCCCAGGGCCCTCGGTCATGAAAACAGTTATGGACACTGTAGACCTTGGCCTACATGGGCTGTTGTGCCACGGAGTTTAGTTTAGCTTAGACTAGATATTAACTTGTTAATAAAACTAATATTTCTTAATGTTAAATGTATAATAAGGAAAGTTTGAAAAGCAAAAAAGAAAAAAAGCTTGATATTTAAATGATTAAATTTGACATAATTTAATGTAGGAATACTCCTAAATTTTCAGAATTTGATTTTAATATTAGAGAATATTTAATTTAACGTTGTCTTTCATAATGCACTTGTAATTCTTAAGAGAGTATAAAAGTTTAATCAGTAGTGAAGTTAAAATTTTCTAAATTAGACAAACCTCTTTTAACCTAACTGCATTCTTATATCCGAGTTAATAAACATTTCGTTTTGCACAAAAACTAAGTTCTCGAATTTTATTTTGAAAACAAGAGAAGTCACGATGAGGTTTACTTAACGTTGCTTTTGTGATTGAAAAATAACCGGTTTATCTCGCACTTAGCGTAAAAGCTTGAATATGAAAATACTATCTGGAATAATAACTTCCATCATTTGACCATGTCACAAAAAAATGAAATCTGCTTGATGAAGTGTCCCTGAATATTTCTTCAACTGAAATTTGTGTTTAGCGATTATACACCAATACGAATAATAAAGATTCTTTTATATTTTTATTCAGTCCTATTTTTTATATAGATAATGATTTTTACTGATTTTCATACATTCAATACCAAAAAAAAAAATATTTAAATCATTCCTCTAAATGAAAAATTAAAAGTGCAGTTAAAAGTATATTAATAATAAAAACCACAATCAAATTCAGTGCATCTGCTTCCACATATCCTATGTTTATTACAATTACCTCATTTTTATCAGGTGAGATAATCATTCACTAAATTTAATGATTAAAGAGAAAAAAATGGGTGCCGATTTTTATGATCGCACTTTAGAAAATTATTTATATTTAATTGATGCAAATTTGAGTGAGTTGCCTTTCTTAGAAGTATACCGATTAAATAAACTTTATGCTATATCAAAAACAACTCCAAAAGATAAAAAAATGAAATAACAAATGAATACAACTATATAAAAATAAAGGGATAGAGAGAAAAAAAAAGTCGTATATATTGACAAACTTTCAAATATAAATATGGTTATACAAAATATACATTTAAATTTCAAACGCCATTTATTTTCAAATGTAATCAATCATCCGAAGCATTCTAAACTTTTCAAGGACACTTTTCCTACTCGAATTCTGGAAACTTCTGAAGAACACGAGCCTGTTTCCCAAATTGCAGAAAAATCCAAAATTTCTGACGACTGTATGCATATGATTGTAAATGCTCGTGAAGAATGTGTTGTCCGGGCACGCCTTAGCTATCGTTCTTGGAAGGCACCTCTGATTACACGTCCAGGCATTTTTCTGCAAGGGAGTGAAAGGGCGCCTTGACATGCAGGTCATCAGAGGTGAGAAATGGGTTCCGCTTGTATGGGTTCTTGCCCACCCCTCCCTCCACCCTTGATCGGATTATTCATGCAGTCTTTGTAAAAGAGGGAAGAGAATAAGATGATGCATTGAAAAACGAGGTCAGAAGTTGGCATCCTTATGAATATAGGGACAAGAATTTAATTTTTTTCGTCTCGAAAACAGAATGTACAAAATTGTGAACCTTTCCTTTCCATAGTAACTATAGCCAATTTTAAGGATTCGTAGAAATAAATATTCATGTAAAAAAAGCAATATATTTTTAAGCAATTTTTGGGAATACAGAATAAACCAAGACTACGTATGCAATATATCACGACCTATCTTTTTTTTTTTTTTTTTTTACCAACAACGCTAGTCTATTCAAAATAGGAGTTACTAGATTTCAAATTTAGCTTTCATGACTCCTGAGCTGTGGGTCCCGAGTTGAAATCCCGATTCAGACATGATGTTACTTTCTTCTGAGATGATGTATGAATGTGGCCCACCCTATAAATGGGTTTGTGGTGGTATGACGTGGGTAATGCTACTCGCCTCCGTGACTTGGTTCACAGATGCCCGCTGGGTAACGACAAATGAGTACCAGTTTCCGGCCTTGTTATGGCGAAGGGTTGGTCAACCAAGTGCTCACCGTTGTTAAAAAAAATTTTGAATAAAAAAAGGGGAGAGAGAGATTTTAAATTTATTAAAAGGAATACATTAAATTTACAAAAAAAAAATTAATTACATTTTAGTGGTCTTTGCAAACCTGCGAACTATTAGTAGAAATTCCAGGAAACAGTAAGAGTAAAAATAAGTAAATTTTAAATAACATTTCTACAGATATTTCACAAAATTTGACTAAAATGTTTCAAACATTTATAGTCACAATCTAAAAATTAAATAATAAGATAATAAAAGTGTGTCGGAAATCATAACTTACGAATAAAAATTTTGGGTAACCAATGCTATCAGATGGCATGATTTTATTTATTTATTTATTTCAAAATAATATTAATTCCTCGTTATTCAAAGTTAATACATAGGTAAGTTCCGTTTAAGTTGTTTTAAAACTCGTCCAGACTACCACTGTGATATTCCTTAACATTTATCTTATTTTCAATTCTTGTCATTGATTTAAGAAGAATATATTAATAAAACAATAATTTAATTTTTATCAAAAATTTAAGGGTTAAAATTTATAGAAGTATTAAAACAAAACTTGTTGTTATTTATTGGGAGTTATGTAGATAACAATTTATTAAAAACAGCGGTAAGCCCATTTAATGGGGTATGCATTATATTTATGAAATGAACACGTGGATGACATACAGTTTTCATGCATAAAAAATACGTGCATTCAAAATATACTCATTAAACTAAACTCATTGGTTAAATATTTAATAACAAAAATATCAAATATTTAAAAAAAATACTTTTTGAACAATTTTAAGAAAATTAATGGAATTGTGGTGGTGAAGAACTATTATCAAAAAGGAAATATAATTAAAAAATATTAATGTTTATACTAAAAACAAAATAATGCATACATTTCTGGAAAACTAAGAATAATTAATATTTAACATATTTATTAAAGGAGCTAAATATAATTAAAATCTATTTAGAGATATTTAGATGAAGACTTTGAATTCATGCGAAAGTTTAAGATAAATAAATATGTTATTGTACAGAACTTTTTAATAAATATATAAGAATGTAGCAAAAACGTTAATGCAAATTATTTTAAATAATGATTAAATTTTTGCTTCGCTAGTGTAATACAATATTCACGATTTCTGTAGATAATTTTATTTACTTTTAGAATTGATATATTGTAAGCAAAAAAAAAAAGTACATGCAGGATTACAAAAAATCAATGTTTTCGGACAATATTGACAATCTATATAACACATTTTAGAATTCCCTAAGAAAATTAAAAAGTTTACATAAGAATAATAGAATAGATTACATAAATTAGTTTACATAAAATAGAGAAATTGCTAATTAGTAAACATTACTAAAAGTAATATTTTATAATAATATACTAATATAAGTAAAATTAAGATATGAAATAATAACACACCACATCTACATATGGTATCCAATTAGTTTTGATAAATAAATATTTCCTCAGAATTTTTATATAAATATTGATTTTTAATTTTCCTAAGTAAGATTACTTTTCATCAGTTAAAAAGAAAGTTATACTACCCAAAACGATTTTCACACAAAACGATGCAAATTTATATGTAGATATAGAAATTGTGATACCAATAACTATTTTATTGACTATGGTCAGTAAAATGTACACGAGATATTTAATTATTGAAGAAATTGAGCTTTTTTGCTTAGTAATACAAAAAAAAAAATTAGTTTGGTGATTCTTAAATTATAAAGATAATAATTTGAGGTATATTTTAATAATTTTTTTCTCTTACATATTCACATGTTAATGAAAAAGCTATTAAAACAGTATTAAGTAAAAATATTCATAGTTAATTTTTTAAAAACCTTACAGTAACTTTTACATGATTTTCATTTAATTCGCAAGTTAGTATTCTTCATTAGTACCTAATAAAGGAATTAATCTACATTCTTTAAGAATGGTGTTATTTTTATGGTGATTTCACGGAGGTTGATGACTGAATTTGTGAGATGATAATGAACAGGAAGATAATGAAGAGAGATGGAATGTGGACTCACCTTCGCTTCCTCGCCGCAGAATGAAGCCTTCCTTCGGCTTCTTGCTCCATGCGGATTGTTTGTACCAGTCGGGTATCGTCAGGTTCTGGAGGGATCGCTCGATCCTCAGCTCGTGCTCCGACTTGACGCGCCCCTGCCCCGCAGCCAGCCTGTTTTCTGGGGGCTGCACCTTGTCCCTGTTGTCGGCATCCAGCAAAAAGTCCATGCTCTTGGCCCGGGTCCCCAAGAACTCGCAGTTGTCGACCGCACCAGCAATGGCCGAATCGCCACCGCCGTTGGAGCTCGGCGATTCCTCCTCGTAGTAGTCGTCGTCTGTGCCAGGGCGGTGCGCGCGCACGCCCTTCGTTTCTGCGGGCCGCTTGAACCAGAAGGAGCTACGGTCCACGATCTCCAGCTGCTCTTGCGCGAGGTTTGGCTTCGATTTGGACTTGGCCTCCTCCAGCCGCTTGGAGCAGGACGCCCAAGCGATCTCGCCGGTGCATCGACGGTAGGGCAGGCACAGGGCGCCCTCCTTCGAGGTGGTGGAAGGCATACTCGACTCCTGGGACGGTCCGGCATCGAGTGGCGCCGGACTACCCTCAGCTCCGGACTTTTTCTTCTTTTTCAACTGATCGATTTTACGTTTACTGGATCGGACAGCCGCTTCGAGCGCCCCTAGATCGGGATGGCTGGCGGCAAGACGGGCTCTCTCCTCCCTGGCAGATCTGCGGAAAGCGTCGAAGCGCTGGAGTCCCGGTGTGCCACCTGTCAGATCATCTTCGGGGTCGGGCTCGCTGGCTGCATTCGATAAATCTTGCTGGCTGAGTCTTTCAAAGAAGTCTTTTCTCGCAGTGGCTATTTTCCCTTTCAAACGGTTCGATTTCAGCATTTGATGACTGTTGGGATGGACGGGGGCGACCGGAGGCTTGTGAGTGACTTTCGTGGCCTTCGAGTAGCCGGTTATTAGCTCTAAAAAGTCTTCTTCCTTGACCACTTCATTCTCAGATTTTCCGTTTAACATACATCCATAGGTCGGGCCTCGGTTCCCGATAGTGGGTTTTACAGCGGCAGTCGGCTTATTGTAAGCTCGAGAGTACCGATCGGAGTTTCTCATGTTCGATCCCGGGCACGATCCAGATCTCGATTTAATGTATGAAGAATCAACCGAACTCCTCGTTTCGGAAACGCTTCGACTTCTGGCCTCGAAGCGAGCTGCTCGTTCCACCACCGTCTCCGTGCTGACGCAAATCCTGCGATAATGCCGTGATCTCTCGTGGGGTGGTAGGGAACGATTCAAGACTCCACCCCTCGAGCTGTGCCCAAGATAATCCTGAATGCGCTGGCAAACACTTTTGCTCAAACGAGCTGACAAGGGGGAAGATGAATGAAGTGTTTGCTCGTGACAGCTTCGCAGATCAGGGGTACTTTTTGACTGGACAGATGTTGAATCGATAGTCTCATCCGTCTCGCTCGAATGGCGACCTAAAGAATTGCTCCTTTTGTACTCGATTCTAGGAACGGATTCTAAGTTTTCAGAATTGGGGGTGTTTGCTACATCAGTCACTGTCTTTGAATTCGTTGGACCACCTTCCTGCGACTCAGGTGGGCCACTTTCGCTGAGCGAGACAAAATTATCAGCTTTTTGAGGAGTTTCAGGCAAGAGAATTTCTACCTTATCAGAGCGACTCAATAAAAGTGACGTCTCAGAAGTGCTATCTCGAGAAATCGCTCGCAACCCTTGCTCGTTTTTTCCGTTAATGACTTCACCTTCAACTGTAAAGCCGCTACTTCCTTCACCACGTGAGGAATCTCCTACCGAATTTTTTCGCGACGCTGCGAAACCATCCCCCGCTGTCAAAACATTCGAGTCCGCTTCGGCGAGGCGCGATTCGCAGTAGGCGTGACTCCCGTCGGAAAGCACGTGCGTAGTGTTCGCCAACACCTCTGATTTGAGTGGAGTAGCTCGAGGCGAAAGAATATCCTCATCGCAACCTTCGAACGCACCCTTTTCTTCCCCGCATGGCATTGGGTCACAGGAGGAGCCACTTCCTGTTTCGGTATTCCTATGAATTTCCTTTTCTTCGATAGGTGGCGCCATGTCCTTAACACTCTCAAGGGAACGTAAATAATTCCCGCTTTCATTCACGTCATCACCATTCATTTCGCTTGGAGAATTTGCGGTGACAGTCGTTTCATTTGCATTTCGCTGAGTCGTAGTATTCCCGACCTTGTATTGTGTTGCAGAAGACGATTGTTGTAATTCTGCTTTTGCTTCAGGTAATATTTCAGCAGAATTACAATCTGCTTGCAGCTTCGAACAATCGTAGTCATCATTGCTTAAATTAACGAAATTGTTTTCATCACTGTTGACATCTGCTAACGATTCACTAACGTTATTTTTAAAATCTACTTTGTCATACACTACGCTGGTACCATTCATTAAACTAGAAACATTAAAATCATTAGAAATTTGCACAGTATCAAAATTTATATTTGAGTTTATTTCTGTCTCAAAGTTTAATAAATTTTGAACAGAATTGGAATTTTCAGATAAATTACTTTCAACATCATATAAACTCAAATCGTTCACATTATCCTCATTTATATGAATATTAGAAACGCAATGATTAGTATTTTGATTGGAATCATTTTCACTTGCATCGAAGGAATTCGTAATGATACTTTCCAATTCATCATTGCTATTGCTATTCTCTTCAGAATGATCACATTTATTAATTTTTTCTGATATTATCGAAGAGTTATCAGCACTAATTCCGATAAAATCAGTATTCACTGTAAAATTATCGTGTTCTGATATTGGTTTTATGTCATTTATTTGAGTGTTTTCATTACCCTGACTTTGATCGTCAGATTTAAAATTGTCATTTTCAGTTTTCAATGAAGTGGAATCTAAATTAGAAATTAAGCTGTCCACTTTAGAAGAAGTTTGGACAAGGTCGGGGAGTTCTACTTTACTAGAAATAGATTTTTTCAAAAATTCTCCTAGAGTGCGCTCTCTCAAATTTATGACGTCATTTGCTAACATTTTCTCGATCTCTTCTCTGCAAGTGATTTTTGAAAATTCGCTGTCCAATAGCCAAGTAGAAAATTGAGAGAGATTTTCTGGAATTGACCATTTTTCTCCTTGAAAAATTACAGACTTGAATTCCTCACTATTCATCGATTGCTCCAACTGCTTTGAGAATTCTTGGAAAGTTGGTGGAATTGAGTAAACAGAGGAGTCATTTTTCGAGCTAATGTTTTGGTTGCACTTCGATTCATAAAACACAGTTGACAATGATTTTCTGAATTTTTGAGCAAATTCGGAATTTTCTCCTAATTTAGTGGATGAAGGTACTGATTCGGCTGCTTTCTTCTCAATCAAAATATCATCATCATCTTCATCGTCATCTTCTACATAACCTGAATCATCGTGTTTAAGTTCGGTGCTTTGGTTGTCTTTGCTGCGTTTTTTCATTCTTTTTTTCACCTCTTTAACTCCTCTAATACCTTCGTCACTGTCGGAAGAAGTTATGGGGGAGGTTAAATCCTTCGAGCTGTTTCCAACAAAATTGGATTTAGATCCGCTGTCAGTGAGGTTATCCTCAGATAATCTTGTCATTTTAGGATATGTATTCAACAATAAAGATTCTAGATGCTCAGGGCTTGTCTGCTCTGAAAATAAATCTTTGATTTCTGATTTTTTAAAATTGGCTTCTTTGCACAAGGGACAATTATCTGAGTTATCAGAGCATGGATTTTCAAGACTGTGGGCTTCAGCTTCGGAAGCAACAAGTGGTGAAGTAACGTTAAATTTATCATCCATCAAAATGCTCGAACTGTCACAGTTGTTTTTCCTATCTACTGGTACACACACATCTACCTCAGATTCATCGCTATTAGATGAATAGTCATTCAAATGATTGAAACTTTTTAACGCGTCATCTATGTCTGAATCATTACCATCCGGTAATTTATAATTATTTTTAGTGACCGTAAACATGTCAAATTCTAAATCATCTAACTCTTCTTTTGCATTATTTTGATCAGTCGGTTTTGAATTCGAAAGATTATCGGATTCAGAAACTGAGTTTGTAAATGGGGGCAAAGTTACTTTAGTTTCACTATCCCATAAACCTAAAGCATTAAAACTAGTTAATTTATCATCTTTAATACGAATGCGAGATTTTTTACTTTTCATTTTGAATGAATTGTATAATTCTTTTAAATGGGCAGGTAAGCCGTCATCACTCTCATCTGATATTGTTTGTTTACCTTTTGAGTCATTGCTTTCATCTGGGCATACCAGCTGCAAATTAGTTTGGTGCTGCCATCTAGTGAGGGGACTGGTAGCTTCTTGAACATGTTGTAAATCGCAGTGGTGCTGCCATCTACTGAGAGAGGAGGGAACATCTTGGATATCGTCATCACTCGCGCAATGTTCGAATTCAGAAATTAATTTGCGGTCGAGGGAGGGAGACTCAAATTGAATCGACGGCGTGCACCGGACTTCCTTTGTGTTTGTTGAGCAATTCATTTCCGCTCCCGATGCATTTTTTTCCGGTTTATTCTCGGGGTCGTTTAGCCAACTGGAACTGTAAGCGATGTCCCCGTTCAGGGGAGCAAACACGGTTTCTGCTTCACTGTCGCTACTCGAAGTATTATTTTCAGGAACTTCAGAAGTTTTTACTATATTTTCATAAGCACTTTCGGAATTCTGTTCGACAGTTATAAGATTCTCATCGTCAAAACCTATTCTGAGGCATCGCATGTTTTTATCTTGCGAACTAACGGAAAAATTTTCAGTTATTAAAAGAGTGTCACTGCTCATTTCATCCCGGTTAAACGTTGACGATTTTGTGGGTAAAAAATAATCTTTGAAGTCATCACTAAACATCAAAGATTCAAAATTCTGTTCTGAGAAACTATGGGTATAATCAGAAGGTACCAAACATAAATCGTCTTCTGATCCAAGGGTTACCAAAGAATTCTCTCCAGTTATTAATTTATTGTGATTCGAAAGATCTGCACCTGACATAGGTTTTGCTGATTTTTCATTTAAGCTAGTAACATTGCAATCACTATTTACATTCCAAGGAATAGAATTATCTGAAGAATTATCTAATTTATTAACCGAAATCCACAATTCATCAAAATTATCAGTTCTAGCATCTAAAGAATTCAAAGCAGGACTTACCAGTGAGGAGCATTTCCCACCTGCTTCATCGACGATGGTATCCATTTTGAATGTCTCACACTGATTATCCCTTTTCTCCGCAGCGAATGCTACGGTATGCGAACACGAATCATCACAATTTCCTTTAAGCTGGCAATCTGATGAGTTCGATCCTTTTGTTTCACGGACCAATAAATCAGAATTCGTTTCACCTGTATCCCTTACCGAAGTAGGATACTGATTTAAGTAATTTGTAATTTGATTATTTTCGATGGTATTATCCAATGTCGTTTTTGAAGCGGAAGTATTCGAATCGCAATCCAGCAAAAGATTCAGTTTCTGGTCAGCACTCGCAGCTCTACCCAGGAAAGACAAATTAGGCGATGTGTATGGACTGCTCTCATTTATTCCGGATGTCTGCATTTCGACGACAGTTACCCGATCGTCATCGGATTCATCCCAGGACCCCCATCCCAAGGAGGTTTCGTCGCATTCGCTGGGACTCCTCAAGTCATCCGAGTTTTCCTCCACTATAGTCTCCAGAAATCCTCTCACCGCAATTGGATCGCAAGGCATTTTATCGGAAGCTGCCATCACTGCAGTCGGTGGAACCAAAGTACTGGAAGACAGTAGCAACTCCGGATGTCCACTCTGCATGTACAAAAGCAGCATCTGCCTTTCTTCCTCGGTGATAGCATTCTCTGGGTACTTGGGGAGCTCCACGGCAGTGTGAACGAATGAGTAGTCTCCACTGCTGCCTCCACTATCCCAGGTAAAAAATGAATCGGGTTGTGGTTCCGGAAGTGAATCCTTTTGTGAATTCATGCTTACAGATATGTCCTCCTCCTCAAGCTTAGCGTTTGCAGACTGAGTAGTTACGACTGGAGCAGGACTGATTGAGGACACGGCATTGCCCCTTTCATCAGCAACAGTTGACCGGCGTAGGCGTGGTGCACTGTGGCGGGTAGGATCGGTGTAGGTCAAGAGTTTCGTTGTTTCACTCTCCGCTACCGCAACAGTGGCGTTCAGAGTTTCAGGTACGTCAGCAGGAAAAGCAGTTTTACAGGAAATATCCACTGTGGAGCGAGTCCCGTGCAGTGGAGTGGGGCGATACCTGCCTTTGCTCGTAACCCACCGCAGAAGAGCGAGCGCTACACCGAAGAGAAGAAGCAACTCGAAACAGGTGGCCGTATCGGAGTCGTACAAGAGCGAAGCGACTGTGCCTTCCGTTGATGCTGTGTGTGTTGAACTCGATGCCGCACCCCCGACTGGGTTCGTCACACCTTCCCCCATTACCGGGTGCTCTCAACCAATCAGAAGTTCTCATACAACCTGGAGGAACCGGTTGCGTCGACAATTTAAGAATCAGAAAAGAGAAAGAAAAAAAAAAGTTATTCAGAGTTGGTTTATGTTTTTTGGGGAGAGAGTAGGGAAGTGAGGTGCTCTGAATTTTCGCGAAATAATTCGGGGGGGGGAGGTGCTCTTCCTTTATCTTTCTTCGTCTCCTTTACGTCCTTTCTTCTGCGCTTCGATACACTTGAGGAAAGGACCGTCAGAGGGTTGAGTAAATGTTAGACGGCATCTTTCCGACCTAAAATATCAAAAAGACAGTATCATTTCAGTTTTCCTAAATATGCAGCACTTTTCGCATAAATTACAGATTTCAAAATTTTTTTAATAGATTGAGGTTGTAGGGAAATTTCTAGCACCTTTTTAAATTGTGTGATTTGTGATCTCATTTTATTAATTATAATTAACTTATTTTAACCGAATTAGATAAATTATATGCAAACTCTTAATATTGATAAGGCGCATAGTCAGAAATCAAAGGAAGGAAAAGTATTTAGAAATGAAATAAAACCAAAATACGTAGAACCTATGCTAAAACTTAATATTTTACATACATTTCAACCTTATTTAATTCTTTTATTGCATTTTTATAACAACATTCTAAGGCGAATTCCATATTGAAAAAATTAAATTAATTTTAAAGTCATTGTTTTTTATTTATCTTGTTATTAAATTGCGAAAACCATTAAATTCTGTTATTCAAATAAATAAATAAAATAATTTTATGTAAGCTAGATTCATATAATTACGTTTTTATTTCTTCCTTTTTAGAAGGAGCTTCGTGGAAAAATAATATGAGCTCCATTAACACTTATCGTCTTAAAAAATTCATGTATTTTTTATTATAGTGAAATAAAACATTTCTTATCAAATAGTATTTTAAGGCACAAATTTAAATTGTTATATTGTTAATCTTTATTATTCCTACATAACAGTTCATAGAAAAGTAAAGAAAATGAGAACAAAATGTGCGATTCAAATTTTTCGTTATAATTAGGTGTTACTTCAGTTTATATTACTTTAAAGCTAGTTCTTACATATTAGAGCTGATTAGATAGAAACTTACAGTTTAAATGGATCCCAAACTAGAAGTGGGATTTAAATTCAGGAAATGCGGAATTGTAAAATTTAACACTGATCATTCAACCTCACAATTTGCACTTGTTGCACCTGTTTAGAGACATGAAATACTAATAACACTCTTTTAAATTATTTTGAATAAGTGAGGTATATTTTAAATATACATATTGATAGAAAATTTTCTTAAAATTAAACTGTACTAATGTTTATCCCACTTTTTCTGTAAGTATATACCAAAGTTAATGTATTGTAAATGGAAAACTGTATATCAATATCAAAACACAAGAGTACACTTTAAATAGATTTTAAATAATTTCAAGGGACCTAAATAATAAAATTTAAGAAAAAAATTCATTAGAGAAAAACTTAAGTTTAAAAATTACTCGATTTTAGAAAAAAATTAAATTTCATTTAAAATTTCGATATTAAATTCCAGACAGAAAAGTTAGGTATGACTTCCCGCTCAAATAACCACTTAGAAATCAATGAATCTCAATGATCAGAAGTAGAATTGAGAGTCTGAAACTAAACAATTCCACAAGTATCGACAAATATTCCAAAAATCCAAATTAAGTGCTTAAATTGAATAAAAACTTAATTGGATTTTTAGGATCCTTTTAAAAAAATGTTAAATGTTTTAACTCAAAAACTTAATAAGAGTAGTTTTGTTAGCATTATTTATACTAATTATTTAATGAGTTTTCTAACTACTTTTAATATTCAGTATAAAATCAAAGACAATCGTTTAATTTAACTAGAAGTGATGAGTTACGTGCTGATTGCTATTTCATAAAAGAAGCACAAGGCTTAAAGAGAAATGGTGACATAAAATTTTTTTGACAATCAGTGTATATAATTCTTTAAAAACCTTCATTTTACATTTCAGTGTTTCGATATCTGTAGCTTTTGTATACTAATTATTTTTAAAATTAAATATCACAATATCATTAGTAAAAATTTTCATCTAAAATAGCAATTTAAAACAAGATTTGTAACTGTATTCGCTTTGATTTCAAATATTTTTATACTTTTTCAATAAATTTACATATTTTCATAAAACTTTATTTTGTAAAACTTTTTGTTACTATTTAGTTATAAAACTTTTATTTTTTTAATATAACTCAAATTTATATATTGGAAATAAATGTATTTTCTAAGTTCCTTCACAAATAGAAACTTTTAATAGTAAAAATGAATGTTCCTTAACGCTTTTTGTATCCATATTCTTATATAAAAGGTTCAAAATAAATTAAAATTGGTTCAAACGTTTATTAGAAATTTTAAAAAACGCAAAGATTTTTTGTTTCTATTTGAAGATAATTTTATGTGCCATACAACCTCAAATAAAAATTCAATATTGGAAATATATTTTTATTTTATCCAAATTTAGTAAAATATATCTTAAGTTTAATACATATTAATAGTTTTTAAGGATTTTACATTTTCTGGGTTTAAATATTATGTAATAATTAAAATTTATGTAATAACAATGTAATAATTAATAGATATTTTGAAAAAAGTGAGAACAATTTCGAAATCTAGGTAGTTTTCTTGTTTGATTGTAGCAAAACAGGAACCAAATTGGTATAATTCAAAGATAGTTATGAATATTAATTTTCTCGTTTTATTGCTTCAATAGCAACTGTCGATGAATTTAATCTGTCCAATGATCGTTGTAATAAAAGAGAATAAATATAAAATGCAACATTTATTATCAAAAAACTAGATTAACTATTGATTTAAATTAAACAACAAATTAAAGTTATAACTCTATCAATTTTATTTTGTAAGAAAAATTAAAAATAATTTGTCTTATGATTTATTAATTCCTCAATAATTAATAATACTTAGAAGAAAATGTCTAAAGCCCATAATCTTTGAAATTTTACGTCCACAATTTTATTTTTTCAAAAAAATCAAAATCAATGTAAGGTTTACTTTGATGAATATTCTTGTAGGTGTATTTCGAAGTTCTTTACATATGGTCATTTATTATATATTAAACTTGTTTTGAAAAATATTGTATTTTCCACCTTCCAACAATTTTTCCTCTTTTCTTTTGATACAGCAAAAAATGTACGATCCCAATTAATTTCATTTGAAAAAAATCCTTTTTTATTCATTACTTTTACAACGGGCTGATATTTAATAGAAATAAAATAATTAATTACGATCTACGAGTGAAATCAGATAAATATTTATATCCCTAACAATTAAGTTCAACTAAAGTTTGAAGGAAAAATGAAAACAATGGGCAGATGTCATGAATTTTAACTATAAACTGCTTTTCAACAAAATTTAGAGTTGGTTTTTTTTAATAATCTCATTTAAATATTCATAAGACTGAAAAAAAAACTAAAATTTGATTCTAAAATTAAACTAGAGCAAACATTTATTTTTACCATCAACGTATTATGAAATCATCTCTTTTTGAAAAATAAATGCTAATTTAGAGTTATTGAAAACGTAATTTCATTGTGATTTTATTTATTACTTGAAGTTACAAATTTTTTGGTCAGTTGAGTATAAAAATTTGCAAACACTATTCAAAGAATATTTTTAAATTAAAAGATGAATAGCTTAAAAAAATAAGTTATGTTTGTAACAAACATTTATTTTACATAGGCATTTTTCATATCAAGAAAAAAGAAATTGAAATAGCAATGCTGAATAATATCGATTTAAGCTGAATCTATATTCATTTGAATTTAAAATTTATTGAAAATATATTTGATTGAATTTATCTCATAATTTAAATTACATATAATCAAATTTTATATTTTAATATTAATAAGAATTTGTCAAAATGTTTATTACTTATAGTCAGAATGATATTTATTTATACTTAAAGCAACACACACACAGTACGCGATAAATATATATAAAAAATAAAAAAACTTTATGATAGCTTACGACTATTAATCTTTTCAATACGCAGTATCTAAGCAGAGGCTCTAGGATCACCGTTGACAGTGGTGTGTGTGTGTGTCTCATTTATTTCTAAATCTGTCCTTTGCTGTAACAAATTTTAGCTTCTATTTCAACCCCTTTTGAGCAATAGAAGAGCAATTCAGTATGTATAAGTGTTGTAGGAATGGTAAAGCTCAGGATATTTCCGGTTTATTTAACTGCAATACACATAAATAGAACTCGCTCTTAATCATTGGTTTATTTGTCTCTCAGTGATTATTTTTTGCAAACGAGGGTTAATGAGACCAGGACCTACAGTTCAAAGCGGATTCCGAACCACTACAAACACCCATGCCCAACGTGGGATTCGAACTCACGAACTGTTGAACTGACGGCTACAGCACTAACCATTCAGCTGCCAGATCGGCCCCCACCATCAATGAAAATACCTGGGCCGTGGTAGCCTAGTGGTTAGGGTATCGGCCTTCCATCCGGAAGGGTGGGGCTTGATTCCCAATGCCGCCAAAGACCCACCGAGTACATGCGATATACGTGCTCGTTAAATCTGTGGAATCGAAAGTCCTGTGGTCGGTCGTTGAGCAATTACCATGGGTGCAATGGTCTGGAGAAATTTACTCCCCCTTCAAATCAATGCCAAAATTGAGGGAGTAGATACTCTGGTGCTGCCATCTATCGGAGGATTTGAAGAGCAAAAAGTCGTACTTTCACCTTTATGGTGCTCTGATTAAATGAAAGACGCTCCCAATTGACTTAAATTCGCATAGCCAAGGCATAGCGAGCTTGGCTTGCCCAAGTGTCATTAGTAACAACAACAACATGAAAATACCGTCCTGTGAGTAAGTGCTCGGGTTATTGCTTTACAAATTTCAACTGTCAAAGCTATTAAACACACAGTGGCAAATCAAGATTTCTAAGAGCCTATAGTGATAGAACCGTACTCTTCAGCATTGAAGGTTCTGGATTCGATCTCAGCCATTGTGAAACAGTGGGAGATGGAGGCCACTTTTCTTCTTTCTGCATGTATATCCGTCAGAGTAAATGTGTTCAATAAGTACCGCGTCGATTATTTTTAACATGTATACTATCCAATTTTTCCATAAAAATTAATTCATGAATTTCATATGCAAACAGAACAAACTATGAAAATAAATCGTAAATGATACTGTTATTTAGGAGTTGAAACGGCATTGTTTAGAGATCGAGCTACACCGACAGCTAATGGATAGCGGATGTCTGCTGTTCGCAAAGGCAAAAGCTTTGGAGTTTTCTTGCTTTTCTTTCCTTGAAGCTACCCCCTAGATTACATTATATTAATACGCATTCCGTGGAAGGTTCTACCAAAAGACATACATACACTAGCGTAGTAATAACCATATTCCCTTATGCGGATTTTAATATTCCGTTATATTCAACTTAAAAAAAATTATATTTAATTTTGAGATCTGATATTATGTTCAGATATTTGAAATTTCAAATATAAATGACATCAAGTTAAATCCTTCACTTGCTTTTCAATTCCTTAAAATGATACAAATCCATGTATTACATATTTCTCAAATAAATGAAATGAGTTAAAATATTTTTTAAGAGAGCAAATATGTTCGATAAAAATATTAAATTAAAATTCTCATTGTAAGCATAAAAACAAACAGGAAAACATTTTATGGTAAATAAAAATACATTAAGATAATATTTAATAAATAGTCACTCACTTGATATACACACTTTTCCGTGTTAATTATCCCAAATGGTAGTTATAATTATTCTTGAAAGGGAAAGATTTAAGAATGAATGTTTTAGTTTTAATTTTTTTTATACGCACACAGGAATAATTTAAAGTTCATTCAATAAAAACTAACAGAAGACATTAAATGTGGAAGATGCCATTCACACTTTCAACTTCTGCGCTGAATTATGAAATGAAGAGAAATGAGATGTGTGAGAAAAGAAAAAAACCTACAGCATATAATTTTTTTAGGCATAGATAACCTATTTTATTATGACAATAGAAAACTCTCGTTGGAAATCAGTAATAGCTATTTACTTCTATTTAAACGTTATCACTATGCTAATGAAGTAATTAAAAATTTCCTAATTTTGAGAGGAAATTAAAAGTCCAAAAGTGTAATTGTGTGATTGTCTCAGTTCAAGGACAGATGTTGAACAAAAGAAGAGATGAGAAAAATTGGAGACAATTCAAAACTGTAAACGTGACGAGACTTCGTATATAACTGCAAAGCCCCACTGGCGAGAGTTGTTGACATTGAATACATTTTCAGTTTTGGGTCACCTGATTTAAATATTTTGTGTTCTTCTATTTATTTATTTATTTATAACATAAAGTGACGGAAATAGTGGTCTTTATTTGAATCCATTTGTGCTTGTATGTTTGATATAACTCTCTTATGGGAAATTAATTAATTGAAACTTTGTTCAGGATAATGCATAAATTTATGCATGAAATAAATTTCCCTTCAATAAAATAAATTGATATAAGAAAATTAAAGTATACTATTTATAAGATATTAAAAAACTATTTTTCTCCAATTATTTTTATTTGTTTTAAATGTAAAAAATTCATAAAATGAAAACAAAATGGAAAAAATTTCTGAAAATTATAATATAAAAAAGGGTAATTAACAGTGTAGCGAGTTCGATGTGTTTGAATTATAATGTTCGATATGTTAAATTTCGATATGTTCATGTTTCAAACATACATTACTACATTCTACATCTACATTAACATTAAACAATCTACATTTCATGTTTCCACATTCATTATTATTATTATTATTGATGAGCAGACGGATTAATATTCTAACTATGAACTTATTAACGGTTCGTGGGTTCGATTCCTAATCGTAGTAGTTTCGAATTCCCTTTAAAATATAAGTTCCGATCGATTTTCGTCTTGTAAAAAAAATTAACGAACAGTGATAAGCGAACTATGGCTTTTATTTATAAAGAATGAAAAAAATGTTTTTCATCAAAATTGCTGTGTAATTTAAATGCACATTAAAATAAAAAATAATGAAAGATTCATTAAGAAATGAGTGAAAGTGAGAAAATAAATCATGATTAATTGACTATCTTTTTCATATTTTAATAGATCAAAACTAAATTTTGTTTTTTCCGAATGGTATGTTATATTTGCAAAATTAAGAAAAATTTCTTTCACCATAAAGTCATAAATTGTGAGTTTTAAATTAAATATGGTTTATAGGATATATTTAAAAAAATTTATGAAATTTATTCTTTATTACAAGGATTAGAACATTTTAGTTTAAAAAAAAATTAAGGAGTTATTTGTCACATAAATGAGGGAATTAACATCTATCCAAAAGCAAATAGTTTATCTATTTGGATGAACTATGAAAATAATTAAAAAACGAATCATGTTTATATTTTGGAGTAACTGAGCTAAAATTAGATATTGCTTTTGAATATGAACTCTATATTTATAACGCTGAACGTTCACAAAGTAGGTAAAAAATGTATGCGTGGCCTGTATTTAAAAACTATATGATTCTTTAATGG
Organism: Latrodectus hesperus; assembly: GCA_037975125.1. NCBI lineage: Eukaryota > Metazoa > Arthropoda > Arachnida > Araneae > Theridiidae > Latrodectus > Latrodectus hesperus. The sequence continues at coordinate 21,749,050 of JAJQOW010000014.1, forward strand.
ATTAACTTAATCAAGCAGTAGAATAAGAAATATTGCGATAATAAGATAAGCGGCAATTCTCATTTTGCATGCAAAACAGGTGGTCGAGTTTCCTGTTAGGAAAATGAAAGAAATAATGCTACAAAAAATAAAATAATTCTCAAAGCGTGTGACCTTGATCCAAGATAACTTTGTCCTGTGAAGGAAGTGTTCTGGTGAAGAACGGAAAATTTTTTGACAACTTCTGCTGGATTGAATGCGGTGGTAATTCTGAGACAAAAAATATTCTTATCTTCATTTATCTTTATTATTGGTAATCATAAGCATCACTACTAATAAAAAATTACTCTTTACGGCATTTATTACTATCGTCCTTATATTTTTAATAGAGTCGCATATATTTTTTAGTATAAAATATTATATTTTCTTCCAAGATATAGTTATAAAGGGCAAAGATGGTTGAGCAATAAATGAGGAATGTCAAAATAATTTTGTAATTTTGTGCTCAAAAATGAAACGAAAAAGGAGGAAATTAAGGGTACTTGATTTAGTTACCATACTCTTGCATTTATGAGAATATATATCCTTAAATTACTTAAAATGAAAATATCTGACACAATTACATTTAAAAATTTCTATTCCCCCCTTACCCCAGATATATTTATGGAATATTTTCAATGATTTTTCAGCATTTTTGCGTTTTGGTAGAATTGCCTAAGAAAAAATGCAACTTGTAATGAGCCAAAAATTACTGAAATAAAAAATGCTATTAAATAAAATTAAAGAATTTTTAAGCTTTAATTCAAGCATCATCGAATTTCAATTCAGTAAATGCTGTAAAGTGGGCTACAAAAATACTTTATATAGCACATTTTGCAGCATATAAAATTGTGCTCTATAAATTATTTTTATAGCACACTAAAAAATACTTTATATAGCACACTTTTATACGATATAAGTATTATAACACTTTTATACACTTTGAAAGAATTTCAAACGATTTCATTGTCCAGATTTCTCGTGTCATTTCTTTACAAAGTAAGATTACAAAGGATAATAAACTCTGATTCCTTCTTTCTTTTCAACTTGAAAAGTTCATTGCTACAAATAATTAAAATGCAATGTAAATTTTAAGATTCCTCGTTATTTTTATTCGATTTTCGTTTACTTAAGAGAACTATTTTTTTTAATGTTAGCTCAATAAAAATGGCATGGGATTTTGCGGCAAGGCCATAGTCATCAAGAGCGGAAGCTTCGACATCGATACCAGTCTTTCATGAAAATGTGGGTTGTGCCACTGTGATTTCTGCACAGACACTTGTTGAAGTGGGTGCTTGGAAGTTTTCATGATTTCCCTTTACATTAAAGAAATTAGGCCCACAAACTATTTAAAGTGCTTTCTGGTTTGCCAAATAAATAAGCAGATATTAATTGTTAAGATGGAATTGACTATTTGCATCGATGCAAAATTTGTCCAAGAAAATTGATAAACAAAATTTAAAATGTCGCGACTTTATTCTCATGTCTGTAGCTATGATTTCACAAAACTTATAATGATATTTGAAATTTTGTATTATGTTGCGCACACAAGCATGATAACAGAATCAATGGAAAATTTATGAAAGGAAAGTTTTCCTCTCTCTGCTCTCTCTTCTCTCTCTCTCTCTCTCACACACACACATTTGCTTAAGGGATACATTTATGTCGAGTACAAGTTAATCACGCAAGTGGGAATTTTTATTTGCATGCCTTAAATTAGGAAAGATTTGGTGATTAAAAGAAACAATAAATTTATGGGTGTAAGGGATATTTATATACATATATCTATAGTATATCTAAAACCTATCTAAGATAATTGAATTACTTATCTATTTCTATCTATATCTGATCTAATCTATCTGTTAAAACTAATATTCTATCTATTGCAGTAATCTTAACATAATCTATTTGAAGAAATAATCATATATCAGTTGCATATATATATGAGTTATATATATATATATATATATATATATATATATATATATATATATATATATATATATTGTCACACTTTAAAACTTTATATTTTCTTCTTCTTCTTAGAGTTAGGTTTGTATTATATAGGGCAGCTCTGCTTTTATCAGCATTTTGTACTATTAACTTCAAACCCAATGTTTCCTAGTTCCAGTTGCTCGGGTCACTCACTTTATTAATAAAGTCCTATAACTCTTTAATGGAGTCTAGGTGTAACTCTCTAGTATGGATGATGCCTAAAGAAGTTAATCTAGGGAGGGCAAGGGCCTCGCATTCGTAAATGATATGCTTGGCCGTTTCCTCTTGCATATGACATTTCCTGCAGATAGGGTCTTGCTGAAACAGTCCCATTTTATGGAGGTGTTTTCTGAAATAGTAGTGCCCAGTTATGAAGCCTACGATTAAACATATCTTCTGCCTATAGCATCTTAGAATTTCAGAGGCAATCCTCGCCGATGATCCACAGATCACACTTTTAGCGTGGGTTTGACCAGGAGTGTTGAGCCAAGCTTCATACATCTTCCGTTTTTCCCATCTAAGAACATTTAAAACTTTATGACATCATTATTTTTGGAACAGATTATCTCCCAGTGACAAACTAATCAAACTAATGACATATAGAGATCGTACTGTTTCTCGGAACTTTTTCATTAAAAAAATCCCCTTCTACATAACTTTTCTTTTAGATTAGACTTAAATCAGAAAATATGAAGCTTGAGAAAAATAATTTCAATATTTAGATAAAAACATGCAAAATATTAGAATATGGTGTAAAGAGAATATTTTTCTGATTTCAAACAATTCAAATAAATTTTACAAAAAAATTTTTTTAATGATAGTTGAATTACTTCTCTATATTTTTGCTGTATATTTGATTTAATTTTTTGTTAAAACTAATAATTTATTTATTGCAGTAATTCCTAACAGAATTTTTTTTGAAGAAATAATCCTATATCAGTTGCAAAAATATTTGAGTTATGATAACAAAATTTTAAGATTGCTTCTAAATGTTGCATTTACTGCATGATTGTTTAAAGTTGAATATTTTGGGTCATTGTTGCCAAACTGGCAGGTGAATAGTTAGTGTTTTCACATTTAGTTTTACACTTCTTGGGTTCAATTCCCACCTCTGGGAAGTAGTTTATTGTGTGGTTCGAAATCCACTTAAACCTGCAAATTCCGGTGGAATCAGCTCTAGTGTATCAACAGTCACAGTTAAGGAACAAAAATGACTAAATCACCTTATCGTTGATATTATGCTAGAGTACAGTATTTACAGCGTTCTTTATTCACCTTTTATAAATTGCCCATTCCTAATAATTATTATAAATAAATAAATGAAAACCTTCAACATCAAAAACTTTTGTTTTTTTTTTAATTTCTTGTCAGAAAATTTCAAATTCTAAAATAAAAATGATAAACACATTTACTTGTTAAATATTAATGAATAAAATGAGTGCCTGGTTGAATTCCTATCTATATTAAAAATGGTTAATGGATTAAGTATCATTAAAATTAAAAACTCACAATTCTTATTTATAATCAAATTGACAACCTAAAGATTGATGTTATGCGAACGGGAAAACATTCGGAAGAATCTTTATAATTTATTCGATAATTCCGTGTTGAGATGCATGCTATAACAGCAGTCAGATCATTTATTTTAGACTTGCCTTTTTGCAAGATAAGCATTTTGCTATCATGAAAATTCTTACTCTCAGAAATAAAAATGGTATGCACATCTTCGACTCGGATTAGTACACCGATTTTACATAAAATCTCCATGAAAAACTAAATGAAATATAACATTTACGTTTGGAATCATTTTCTAAACTTACTTATCTCATTACTTACTAAAAGTAATTCAAAGGTTAATTTTTAGAAATATTTTGCGACATGTTATCAAACATAATGATAAATAGAAGAGATTATACATTTTTCACAGTTCATTTTTGCAATAATAATTATGTATGATTGAATAAGTTCTTTGATCTGAAGATAGCCCCTACCTCATTAAGTCAAAATTACAGGCAAAGCGCTGAAGTATAAATAATTTCACACGAAGCATTGGAGAAAGTGCTCATCTTCAGAGATTTGTCTCACGTCACTAAGATTCAAAGCATACCATCAATGCCATTTAGATAAAACTCTAGCTTAGCTAAGACTGATTACTTTCACTAAGCCGTTTCAACTCCTATTATGGAAGGTTGGAGAATGGGTGCCCCTCTTTCAAGTGATAAAATTTTTCCTGTTAAATGTCCCTTTTATTTAAGAAATTTCCTGTTAAATATCCCTTTTATTTATAAAATTTCCTGTTAAATGTCCCTTTTATTTATGCGAGTAAGAATTACTAGGATCTTCCGGAAAACTTTTTCTAATGGAATTCAAATTCTATTAGAAAAATAAACAGTAAGAATTTTAAATTTCCAACAATACTTTTTGAGTATATTAAGAATACTTAATTTATGAAATCGTTTTGAGCCTCAGACATATTGATATTATTCAGCTGCATATAAATAGTTCAAAAAACATTAAAAAAGTAAGTAAAACGAAAAAAAAAATACATAAAAATAAATAATTAGTAAAAACTTTTCAACTCTGCATTTGAATCAGAAAAGGGCAATACTTAATTTTTGCTAAAAATAATCGGGCAGCTATTTATAGCGTCAAAATTGAGAAGCCCTTTAATTAAAAAAAAAAAAACTTTCCTTATTTTTTTAAACAAGAATGAAAACGGCCCTGATATATAAACTAAATGTTCAGAGAATTTAAGATATGGCAATGAAATTCTTACATTTATAACTTCCATAAGACTTGAATTATTTGTAAGACTTTTACATGGACATAAATCATCAGAGGATATTGAGTTGAACTAACATTCACCATTCATCCAATGGTATAACTGATGTTGACATACATTGTAGGAAATAATTTTAGAAACACTTGTTGGTTTACAAATATTATCCTTAAAGAAAATCGTCTTCAAATTGTAACACAAGGACATTTTACGAATTCTTAATCTTTCCTAAAACAAACATCACCTAACAGAAGTATTTGCTTGAAGGAAATCACTTAAAGAAGCCTTGGGAGAAAATCCGAATGCAATTATAATCTCAATGTTTGTATATTTTATCAGATATGCATCGAAATCGTAATGCAGCTGTATTCCAAGACTGATCCATTCTTAGCCTGAATTATAATGAGACCAGATTCGCGTACGGGCATTTTAAAGATTTTCTTTATTTATGCTCTTACGACCTACATTTTTTCTGTAAGGATGGCTTTTTATTATTCTTGGGCAGTGTATGCTCACAATAGCAATAGAAGTTTAGCTTTTGGATTAGTTCCCGCTATGGTTCACGTGCTGTGGTAACCTCCCTTTCCTCTGTCACAAGCCAAAATCGATTCTCAGACCAAAGGGCACGAATTATCAGAGATCGTGAGATTCAGGGGCAAAGAACAATACCTCGGAGGACATAACTCTTGATGTTCCGCTCGCTGCTTGCGATTTTCATTGTGGTTTTTATGGGATTGTGAATCCCGAGTAATCCCTAATAACAGCACAATGTTCATAGGATGTTTGGGCTAACATACTAGTCAGTAATTTTTGGGAACTTTTTTCTTTTACTTTTTTTATGCGTGGTTTTGGTCATGATTTCGATTGTTCCACAAACTTACATCACATTGTTTTAGTAAATTATCTGATAATAACATTCTCGTTCCGTGAAGAAGTAAATTAATTTCTTGGAATACACATTGCATTTCTCTTTCAAGTAAGTAATGTTCAAGACATTAAAAGAGTGAGATTGTATATACTGACAGCCAACAATTTCAAACAACTATATCAAATTAAAAAGTAACTTATTTTTAAAATTTTACAAACGCCACATTAAAAATAACTTAACAAGAATATGAAAAAAATAGCAAAAATATAATAATTAAATTAATGGTAAAGAATCATTTACAAAATATGTGTAACTTTAATGATACCAATTAAGATTTAAAAATATTTTGGCTGGTTAATCGATCTGAGCAATATAATCGTCAAAGATCTGTGATAATAAATAAGGGCTAGCGTTATAAATATGAGCATATATATAAAATTTTGAAATTGAATAAAAAATTATTGGTTAATTTTCAGTGATCTATTCCTTAATAGCATAATCATAGCAGATCTTATTCTCTTTGGTACCCTGGTGGCAATGGAATGGTCATCGCTTTGGCATACAGTTCAATAATTCGCAAGTTTTATTTCTACCACTGGCGTCGAAGACTGTTGTAGTTCAAGCATGTTTTAAACTGTAAGCCCCAAAGGAACTAGCTACTCGTACGCTAAAAATAACAGTCCTGACTATACTATCAAAAAAATATTGGGAAAATAAATAATACCTTAGTTTTAGACTCAATTTTTTCACATATAAATTGAAAATTCTAAATGGCTTTTAACATCACAATATGAAAGTATTCCATACAATTTAATCTAAATAAATTTAGTATATAAATGATAACAGTCGTTATATGTTATATAGAAAATGTTAAATCTAATGTTTTTGAAACACTTTAATCCATCCATTAATGATAATCGAATATAACTTACTTTCAGTGGAAAGTCTCATTGAAAATTAATGAGGTGAATCATATTTTGCAATTGTCGTAAAAAATCTATATATACTTTATCTTCTTGGACAGAGATTGTTATATTTTTATTACAAATCATACACATTTCAATTGGAATTTAATAAAGACAAAATGGTCATATATTTATAAATCTAGAATAACATGTTAACATAAACGTGAAGTTTCACACACTGTTTTAATTTTACAGTTCATTTTATTATTATTTTTAAGAGAACAGTGCATTATTATAAAAAAAAATTACAATTTTCAATGAATATTGTGAATGATTTATTTAAACAAACTTCACCTTCAAAATAAATTAAAATTTTTATTGATATAAGATGTTTATATTCTGAAAATAAACCCATACGATTTGCATATTTGAGAAATATACTAAGAATTTATTTTTGCTAATAATTGTAAAAAAAAAGATGCGTTGGTTAAATTGTCACCTAAATATCAATTACTGCGATATAATATATATCTGATTCTAAGCAATGTGTACTTGTTATAATTAGTTTTTGAAAACAGTAATAGTATTTCAAGAAAAATGATTGCAGCAGCAGATTTGCATGTTAATTTAAAGAAAAAAGTCCAAATGTTCAAAACACCATCTTGTGAGCTTTTAACTAATTGTTATTTCATACAGTCTTAGCTTTCAAAAGCATAGTTATCATTTCATTAATTAGATTATGAAAATATGAATAAAATTTCAAAACCATTTACAAATTTTTTTTAAAATACAAGCTATATAGAAAATTATTTTTTTAGATATATATATATATACATATGAATATAGGATCAGATAAAGTAATTAAAAATTTTACTATAACTCTTGTTAATTGCTAATATCTTTCGGCATAATGAACAAACTAATAATGATTTCACATACTCTCAATCACTCTTATACAGATTCGAATATTATTAGAAGAGAAAAATGTTTTAAGATTATGCATAAATTATAATTCACCTCAACATAACAAATGTGCCAACCTAAATTTTAGTCATAATTGATGTAATTATGATGAATAAGCCTCATAAATATGACGAAGCGAAGAAATTAAAATATTTATAAAAAGGCTAATGCATAACCTGGTTTGAATTTTTTATATTTTACCATAGTTCAAACTATTATATTTAAAATTATTTTATCACATTCAATAGTATTTTTACATTGCTCTGAATATTAAAGATTGAAGTAAAAAAAAAATAGTAATATGGAAATTTACCTTTTCAGGCGAAACGAATTTCCTAGCATTTTTCATATCTTCTGATAGAACAGTCATTTTTATGTTAAGCACATTTCAGAATTCATTTTCGAAACTAAGCGAAAAACTAAAAAAAAATTTTTTGGAAAACAGAATCCATTAATATCTACAGTCAGCCGTGAAGAATGATGCCATCGTCATACTTGATCTTCTGGAATTTCCCTTATCTGCAGCAGAAAACAACGAAACTTTTGGACGAACTTAGAACTGCTTTTTTTTATTATCATCTGCTTTTTGTTTCAAGAATTCACTGCTTCGCTTGATTGATTTTCTCTTCACTTCAGTTTTCTTTTTTCCATACAGATGAAATTAATCATTTCTAAACGCATAAAAGAAACCTTTAGTCCAAGTGTGAATTGTTCGCAGTTCATTCTAAATTTTAACTGTGCCATCAAAGATGGAAAATCAACGTCTCTTCTTTACCGGCTCGTCCAATACAATGCAGCAGTTTCTCATGATCGAGTTTTTTTTCCCTGTTGGAGAATGGTAGAACTCTCTTTTTTTCCCCTAGATCCTCGTGAATTGTCGCGGGAAATCAAACAGGCTTAACAACAAGTCTAGCTTGGCCTCATCACCTGTTCACCAGAGATTTTTCATGACGTCACTCTTAGAGCTCAAGGGTTTTCTAACGAATAACCCAGGCAACTCGGTTAAAAAAGCTGAAAGGAAATGTCGCAGGAAATTTCGTTTACTTTAGAGGCAGATGTTTGTTGATTCACACTTGAGCCATAGGTACTCTAATCAGAAGCATAATATTATACCTTTATTTGATAATAAAATAAGACGATAAATCCGAATGAGATTTTTTCGTTGATAAAATAAATTTGAAAATATTAGAATAATTTTACTTAAAAGAATAAAGAAGCAAATCATGAAATATAATGTAATATTATTATCCCTTTCATGAATGATTTAGTTATTATATAAATTACTGTTAATGTGTTAAAAAATATTTGCAAATGAATGATTTACCTGATTTAAAATTCATTTTATTTAATCAACAAATGCGATTTTCTGCTCTTACAAAGTGTTGCCAAGTTATGCTCTTAATAAGTTGAAATTTTTAAGTTTTTAAAGAACAAATAGAGCAACTTGATTAAGAGAGTATTTCTTAAAAAAATTACAATAAATAAAAATTTGTAAAGTGAAATAATACATTTTTATTACACACATACATACACACATGCATACACACACACACACACATATATATATATATATATATATATATATACATACACACACACACATACACACACACACACACACACACACACACACACACACACACACACACACACATATACACACACACACACACACACACACGCACACACACACACACGCACATAGATAGATAGATATGTATAGATATATATATATATATATATGTATATATATATATATATATGTATAGATAGATATGATTTTAAATGTTTAATATATTTTTAAATAGTTCTCACAAAGATGCGCTACAAAGTTATTCGCCAAATGAAAAGAAATTTTACATTAAACCTGTATAACATTCCTAAATATAAACAACATGAATGTAACAGAAAAATTTTCAAAATTTTACGAAATAATCTTTTAATTCGAACATTTTAATTATTACAGTTATAAAATACAAATTTATTTAACTCTAAGCAGAAGAGATATATAACAACATTTAATTGAGCAACTTTGTAATTTTTACGTTTTTAGAATTTAACTATTCTAATAAAATAGCAAAATTAAAAAAAATTATGAATTACTAAATTAAAAATCAGATTAATTGTATGTATATTCATGAAAGAAAAAGTAAAAATTGTGCTTGAAATACTAAAATATTTTCCTAAAACATTTTCTTATTTGAAATTGTGTTTATAAATTCAGTAATTATAAAACCAAAAATTTCAGTTTAATATGCAAATTATTTAATTTAAATTACCAGTTTCTTATAAAAAAAGCTCTGTTAATCAGTTATTTTTAAAACTTGTGAAATTACACCAGAAATATATAAGAACATTTAAAAATATCTTCTGAGTATTCTTTTCTGGATATTGATTCGTTCACAGGACGAAAGAACATATTAAGAATCTTGTGTGTGTGTGTTCCAAATACTAATAGTAAAACATTCTTTAAACGGCAAAGGAATGTTGATTCAAAACTAAGCATGAATTCCATGATTATTATACTTGCGCTGAAATTGTTTCTAATTGTGTGTGTGTGTTTTTTTTTTTAAATAAAAACGATTAATATGTTCTAAAAATATAAAATGTACTTCTAATTAATTATATGATTTTATTATTTTATATGAAAACATGAAGAATCAATATTACTGTTATGAAATGTCCATATATATATATAGATGTAGATATTCGCGTTGTTTTAAATGTTTTTAAGAAGTCTTTTAACTATCTAATCTTATATTTACCTATAATTTTATGATTTGGTGGTCATTTTATAAAATACATAATTATTTTCAGATTCTAAGTGTGTTAATGGCTTTGTGAAAAGTGATAATTTGTTAATGGCTTAAACTCGTTTTATAGATTCATTAAACAAGGTAATTATCTTGAATATTTTTAAAGAACCAGCTATTTAAATTTTTAATACCTGCGGTTTAAAGAAAAAATTTTAAGTATTACAATAAACCCTTATCAAGTAAGTTTGAAGTTATATATTGGATAATCCAACATCTGAAGATCTTCGTAAGTCATTTTAATCATGCCTGATACATTGTCCATTGGAAGGATGTTTGGTTTGGTATGGTTGGTAATGGACCATATTCCCATGTCACACAACTGGGAAAACGCGGAATACTTCCAACCCGACAAGTGTTGATGAAAAATATGGAAATTCGTCATAAAAATTGTTTAACAGGAGCTAGGCTAGAATCGAACCCCAGACACTTCATTTCAAAGAAGGCAATTCCATAGTTGCGTCCTAATTTCGAATATTCGCCATTTTTTATTCTTATATTTTAATACATGTACATTCATGATATATCTAAAATCCATACAATGCAAACACAAAACAACCGGTGTAATTACTTTATTTAACAAACGGAAATAGGAATGTCATAGCAAATACACAGATTCCTTGTATAGAAGTGTCAAAACATGATGGTTTGTATCTCAGCAAGCAGCATTTTTGCCTGACATTTTGTATCGTTCGTAATGTCAATTATTTAAACGAAGTTTAGCAATTTTCACATTTAAACTACTGTATTTAGAAAGGGAATGAATAAAATATTTTCCTTATTTTACTTTAATTCAGTTTCCTTATTGTAAAATATAATTTTTGCTCAATTTCCAAGACACAATTTCCACTTTTACCCATTAAAATGTATAGAGATCTTCAGCAATTTTTAAATTGAAATGTGTGATTATATATATATTTCCATTGTAGTTTTGGCACACATGACTTATAATCCAGTATTCCAAATTCTGAATTTGTTTGGCGATGAAGAAATGTTGCCAAGATGACGTATCGTGATGTACGTGATGACGTAAATACTAGGGTTAACAAAACAGAATTTTTAGCATAATTCTTATAGGTCTCCATATCTATGAAGTAATGAAAATCAGGTTGCCAGATACATAAGAAAATCTGCCAAAAAATAGCCAAACTCAGAATTTGGCATCCTGGATTATACGGCATCTGTGCCGTAGTTTTTATTTATCTATTTTGTTCTATATTTATTACATACATTATGCAATTTTCCTTTCAAGAAAACTGACAAACTCTTCATCGTGATAAGAATGATCAGAAGTTATCGTATTTATCAGCTTCTATCTCTCCCATCATGGTTGGCTGGACTTGTAAGCATGACTGAAATATGTGACTCTAAAATTTTTCAATCTGAATTCTAAATGCTGAGGATGGATCCGTTTGAGTACTCAGTGATTTTGTGTATTTATCTAGCGAATCTCCTAAATGGGAAAAGATGTCGGAATATTTGATCGATTATTAGGTAAAGGATATAAATGGTTTTTGTATGTATCTGTGACGGATTAACGAAATTTTCTTTTTCTAAGTTTCGCATTTCTTTTTTCTGTTTCTCGAATATAGAATTTGTCTAGTAAAAATTTGTGCTTCAATAGTATTTAAGGCAAAACATGTAGTTTCATTAAACAAAATTAATATTGATAGGTCTTTTAACATTGTGAATATAAAAATTTCTATTTTGATTACACTTTTATTTAAGTTGATTTATCTCTATTATATATATATATATATATATATATATATATATATATATATATATATATATATATATATATATATATATATATATATGTGTGTGTGTGTGTGTGTGTGTGTTTGTGTGTGTGTGTGTGTGTGTGTGTGTGTGTGTGTGTGTGTGTGTGTGTGTGATGAATACAAACAATTTATTAAAAAGGAGAAAATCTGAATATTTTGCTATTCTATAAATACAACAATAAGTAAGTATTGACATTTTCCGCATTTGGATTTCCTTTTAATTAATATATATTATGCAAAAAATAACATTAACGCAAAAGTGAAACTGATTTTTCACAAAGGGTAATTTCATTTGTTCATATACCAAAGCAAAAGCAAAGTTCATGATCGCTTGAAAAGTTTCAAGGGTGCACTCGGTTAATAAGATTCATTTCTTTTCTTTTCATGCTCCAATGATATTGTATCAGACCATCCTGACAGTTCTTATAAATTATACTTGAAATGTTTATGCTTCAGAATAATATTTTTATTTCTTATATTTTTATATATTCCTTTGAATACTTTTTGAAATGCTTTAGATTCAAAGAAAAATAAGGCTTCAAAAAAAAGTTCGGAAAAATTTAAATTGTAGATATTCTTCATGAATTTTGAAAGTGTTGTAAATGCGCATATTTAAAAAAAATTATAATACGATATTAAACTTGAAAAACAATCTCAAAGAATGTTATATTGGATTTTTAAATAAAATAAAAATGATATCTCAAGTAAATAAAATTTAATATTAATCAGAAATTTGCTCCAATTTGCAATTTTTTGATAATTTGGCCCTTTTTTCTTTCTACCTCTTAAACACACTGCAATATATACAATAACTCACTAATATAATTATAGTTTATACATTTCTTAAGAAAGAAAAAGTATTTTCTGCATTTTCAAAAGAAATATTTAAGAAGTAAATGTATTTTATTAATTATCATAAATGTGTAATAACTAATAACTAATAATGTGTAATAACCCAGTAACTAGAGACCTTTATTTGAAAGGGAAACTTTTTAAATCTAATATTTTTTGCAAAATATTAAGAATCTGTATTAGTTCATAAATTAATGGATATATTTTATTTCAAAACAAACAATGATTTTTTGGCAAATAACGTTCTCTGTCTCTTTAAATGGACAAGGAAAAATATTAAATTAAAAAAAAATTATCTGGTAAAGAAAATTAATTTTGAAAGATCAAAGATTTTTTTAAATATTGCGTTTACCTTGGGAAAGCAATTCTTTCGAAAACAAAATGAAAGTTTCGGTAAATATGTCTGATTAAACTGAATGAAATGGGAAGATTTCTTGTAATTAATATAATATACTCTTTAAATTTTAAATTACGCTTAGTAGAAATTAATAAATAGCACAATTTTTCAACATTTACTCTTACAATAGGAACTTTATTCAACGAAATTACTGATGAATATGAAATTCAAAATCATGAAATTTTAGTTCCTTTAAATTTTAGAAACTTAAATGGAGTGACTACTTTCAAAATTAAAATGATATAAACCATGTTTTCTTAAAGCCAACCGATGGGTAATTGGTTAGCGTTCCTGACTAGTGAGCTGTGGGTCCCGGGTTCGAGTCCCTGTTCGGACATGGATGTTACTTTCTCACTGTGTTCCTCTGCCCTTTCTTCTGAGATGATGTATGAATGTGGTCCACCCTATAAACGGGTTTGTGGTGGTGGTATGCCGCGGGTAATGCTACTCGCTTCCGTGACTTGGTTCACTGGTGCCCACTGGTTAACGACAAATGAGTAGCAGTTTCTGGCCTTGCTGTGGCCAAGGGTTAGACCCCCAAGTGCCCGCCGATTTTATAAAAAATGGATTTGATATTTTATACAATGTATTTACTGATTGAAAAAAAAATAAAACAAATGCTTCTGTCAAACTAAATTTTTATTTATTTATTTATAAATAGCGTATAACTGTTTTGTTATTTTCTAAACGTTATTACTTTCCTTACAGAAAATATAAAATTCTTAAAAACCAAATTAAATATGAAATTTTGAAATTGGTGCCTCGAGAGAAGTTTTACAGACAAACCAAACTTTGATATTAAAATACAAAACCTAAATGAGAATGGAAAGTTCTACCTTAGATGTTTCCATTTAAAAATTAAAAATGAAGAAGACTACTGTGAATGACGGAAAGAAGACTACTGTATTTCGTAATTTCGTAACATTGGGAACGCGAATTTGTACCAAAATACAAAATAGTCTAAATGACAATAAAGCTCTATCATGAATACTTTATATGAGAAATAAATCAAAAATGAAGACTATAAGCAGGACACATTCTTTCGGTCATTTGATTAGAGAATGTGTGCTAAAATTTCATTTAATAATAAATATCAAATTGTTTGAAATAAACGGTTTACTTCGGAAAGTCGGATTTCATTTCCATTATTAGGATATATAACAAATAGTATTCTAATTCAAGAGCACGAAGCAAATATTAGTTGCGTATAAAAGGATATAGCTTGTAATCGAATTTCTAAAAAGCGCTTACAAACAGGATTGACTTTTTAATTTATATTTTATCCAGTTTTAGACCTAGTTTACACACTCTAATTCAGTTCAGAAGCTGATTGCTATTCATCCAAATAAAGCCTTATGGTGGTGATGCAGCTCAACAAAAGAAATCAAATCGAATCCTATTACAGATGATTTTAGATTCACTTTCCACTTCAGTAGGAATCATTTTCTGTATGAACATAACTGTTTTTATAAATCCAGCATTTCCATGATAAAAAAATCGTAATTGTTCAATTTTTGAATTACTTTAAATTGGTATAAAGAAAAATTGCAGGTTAATGATAGTGTAATGATTGATAGTAGTAACTGAGATTTATCAATTGTTTCGTGAGTATCTCAATATATGTTTAAAAAAATGACTATTTTTTTTATTAAAAACAATAAAAGAATTTGCTATTTAATACCATAAACAAAACGATTTTATAAGAGCAACAAGCGACACCTTACGGATAAAATTTAATGCAGAAGATTTTGATATTTTTTTCAAAAGAAAGATTTATTTCTTGTTCATCTCATTCAATTTACCATAAACGTAAAAAATAAATCTATTAAAATCCATGTTCTTAAACTTCAACTCTTATTCATAATTTGTCACAGTACCAAAAAATTTCAAATTTGTTTTAAGACTCTTTTTTGAAAATACACTGCATAGTGCCTTGTGAAAGGATTTTTCAGAGATAATTCGACCGTATTCTTTTGTGGCAAAGAAGGAAATCTTAAAAAATTCCGAACCCTCACATACGCAGACATGCATGTAAGAAATAGAAATACAACATCTTTCGCCTATTGTTCGGTTATGACCAAAAACGAACAGAAGAGCTCTCACTCCAAAAATTAGGTTATTGCACTTGCCAAGAATGACCAAAACAATTTTGATTCATAATTTTTTTTTGTTACACATAACCAAAAGTATTTTTGAAAAATGTACTGTATATATTTTTTTCAGAATTCAGCTCTGAACACACACACATGCTGGTAAAATATTTAATTTTTTTGAGATGTACACATGTTTTGGAGAAAAGAAACAATCGTATTTTCATCAATTGCATTAAACAATTATACCAATTCATGTAGCGTGCACATAAATGAAGATTCTGAAATTTGTAATATTTTTGAATTGTTAATTTCCATTCGATATCCAAAAATCTCAAAATTCAAAGTCATTTTTTTTGATAACTTACACAATGTTAATTAAATATAAATTTGTAATAGCAAAAAAAGTTGTTGATTATATAAGGGTAAAACTAAGTGAGTTTTGATATTGGCTGAACATACACTACTTAAAAGGTAAAAAAATTTTTAAAAAAAATTGTGATACATAATTTTGAATATATATATATATATATATATATATATATATATATATATATACTGCTTGCAAAAATAAATAAAAACTATTGTCCCTACCTGGAAATAGAAATATATTATAACGTAAATAATCTATTTGAAAAAATAATGATAAAAAAATATTTTGTAAAATTAGTTTAAAAATTAAAATTATTTAATAAAGAAAAATCAGTAACTAAAAGATAAAAAATACGGCAAAAATAATTAAAAAGAAAATTCAGTGTCTCAAAAAATAGAATTATATGTTGCACATAAAGAAAGAAAGCTTGATTAATTCATATATATTCATTGTATTTTAGACATGAAAATTTCAAGTAAAATTTATTAATCTGATAACACATTTATTTTTTTAAGCAAAAATAGTTATGTTGGTGAGGTATGTGCGAGTCAAGCTATCGAAACTAATTGAATAATACTAACTACGTGTATTTTATGAGAAGTCAATGATATGTTGATTTATATTGAAATAAAAAAACTGAATGTATGTGCTTATATTAATGATTGATTCATGGAAAATTTTCAAAAGGTAAATCTTTAAATTATGATTATGTGCTGTTTCTCGTAATACACTTGAAACAGAAACTATATATTTAAATACTATTAATAAATTTCCCTTCTTGGGAAATTATTTAGAAAATCTGTATATCAACTCTTATTTAATAAATAAAACCATCTCCAATAGTGATTTATT
The DNA here is from genome assembly GCA_037975125.1 of Latrodectus hesperus. Classification (NCBI taxonomy): domain Eukaryota; kingdom Metazoa; phylum Arthropoda; class Arachnida; order Araneae; family Theridiidae; genus Latrodectus; species Latrodectus hesperus. The sequence goes on from JAJQOW010000014.1 coordinate 21,765,739, forward strand.
TTTTCATTGATAAAATATCAAAATACATTCCCCCAAGATGTTAATTTTAAACGCCATTGTTAGCTATAATTCAATAATTTAATAGTATATTAAAAGTTTGATTATATATCTATCGATTTTTTTTTAACAATTTTTATCATTTTTTGTGTATAACTCTATATACTCATTTTTAATGTTTTAAAATGAAATGTATGTCTTAAGGCTACATTAAATTATTTTAAGATGTGCCTGATAGATCATTTTGACAAATTTATCTAATGAGTCAATAAACTTCAAGAGTCTTTCAAAGAGAAAAAAATAAATTATCGCACTATTTTAACTGACTATATATTAGTGTGGATTTTAATACTGCAGAATACTTCAGTTAGTTACAACAACTTGGCTAACTTTTAAATGAACCCAATATTATTCAGGAATGGATAAAATGATTATACAAAAACCATCAATGCTTAAAAATCCTGATTTTGGAATTATGTAGTAGTTTGCCATCAATTCAATTAAAAAAATAATTTATTTTTTGATCAGCATATTATATAAAAAGTTATTAAAGTTTAAATGAAATACATTTTGTTCCATATTCATTATCTCAAATGTAGGGGAAAATGAATATAGCCTGATATATTATATTTAACATTGTTGATTATTAATCACTTTACTGAAATAAATAAATTCATTCACATGCCATAAATTTTTAATAAAGTGAACTTTTCAACTACACTATTTGTAAATAAAGACTAAAATGTTTTCATTTATATTCGATAAAAAAAATCGATAATGTTAATATATCTTCTGTATGAGAAATAACATTTATCTGGGTTTTATTGTTTTATTAAAATAATAAAAATGTCCACTACAAGTATTATAAGTATTGGTATCACTTAAAATACACACAAGAATAAAAAATAAAAAAAATTAATGAGAATTCATATCTTTAACTGTACGACAGCCCCCCAAAACAGGAAGAGCATTCATAATACTCATCTTAATGCATAGCACAAAATAAAAAACGATAATTTTAAGCTTATTATTGCCTGTCTATGTAATTAAGATGACTTTTTCTCGAGAGACTTCATTCCTAAAGAAAGCAAACGGAATGGCGTGCTGAAAGCAATCCATTCACACAAATGTATCACTGAGTGGGTCGATTATATTTACATAAAAGTAAATCTCCTCAACTGTGTCGTTATCTCACCTCAATCCCAAATTTGAATTATAACTCTGCATTTTCATTATATTTTACCTCTCTACACGAATTCATTCCAAATATAACTTGTATGCATTCAAATTCATCGGAGCCCATCATCGGCCAACAAATGGCCAATGGCTTGACCATTTCTCACGCCCATTAACGCCCGCTTCTTGGCTTCCTTTTCTTTTAATTGACCCATATACCGTTGCTGGAAACAAAGAAGCTCTGGGGAAGACACTAATGAGAGGATGTTATTTCTTTTATCTTGATTAACTTTTAACCGATATACAGAGCTTTATTTTTCCCCTCCATTCTTTAGGAATAACGGTTGTTATAGTTCTTTTTGTTGTTTCCTGACACACGTAGATTTCTTTTTTTTTTTTTGGCGCTCATAGTATGCTTGCTAGTTTAAAATAACAAGCAGCGTTCTTTGGATCATTTTCCGATGTCAATTTTAAGTAGTAAATCATTAAGAGTATGGCGATCATTGGTCATTTTTTTCTTTTTGGCCGCCATTGTTTTACTATAGTTCATCTAAAAAAAGGAATGATAAAACAATTTTCTTTTTTTAAAATAATTGCGGATGTTTTCCAATTCAGAGGTAAGAGGTTAAGTTTTAAATTTTTTTTTAATATATATTATTGAAGACGTTTTTTATTAAATTAATATACATCATTGTTTATAAAAATGTTCTTAGAATTACGAATTTTTCAAGACTGCATGCCAGAATTTCTCCTGCTTTAACAATGTTCTTAATACACATGCAGTATATTTAGGAAGTGTCAGAAAATGTGTATTAGTAATCTCTAAAAGAAATCAAATTTGATGTTCAAGTTGCTTCTAATAGTCTTATTATTTAAAAATTTATTAAATTTGTTGTGTGGTTTTATTATTATTATTATTAAATAAGGATCAGTAATTTTTACTTTCTTAAAACAAAGGGATTATAGAAATGATTTCACAAGAGTGCTTTTACTACGATTAAACCGTATTATTTTATTTTTGATTAAAATTTCTTATTCATTACTAGTAATTTCATTAACTTTTAAACAATCATTAATAGTTTCTTCATGTAAAGAGATTTATATAAATGGCAAAAAAATAAAATTATTAGAATATTTTTCATTTATTCTTTTAAATTTTTCTTAATGTCGATATATATATATATATATATATATATATATATATATATATATATATATATATATATATATATATATATATATATAATATTAAATAAATAATAGATCTCTAAAACAAAGAGTTGCATTATTAATTAATCCTTATGGTACGTATCAGTTTAATTTCTATTTTCTTTTGACTCTAGAATAAACGAAAAACTCCAATTCTTATGTATTTTTGCGAAGACTTTTTCTATTTGTAGTTCTCAAATTTGTATGAAATAAAAATTCACATAGAAACTAAAAAAGACGATTACAAGCATTAGGTTTTAGATTTAAATTTTGAAGAGGATATTTTGAGTTCACTGAATTTTGAGAGAAATGTTTCTACTATTAAAAATTTATTTTACCGTTTTAATTGTTATAAACTAAAAAATAAAAGTAATTAAAAGCTGAAAAAGGCCAAGACTTACAAAAAAAGTAATTTTTAATATTTTCATAAAATTAACAATAAAATAAAGATAAGTGATGTATATGGTTAAAAAATCTAAAGAGACATACGAAAACAATAATTTATGTCCACACACAACTATCGTTAGCTTTTTTTGCTTCATTAAAAGCAAGAAAAAAGTTTTTAATTAAATATTAACAGTAAAAATAACAAGTAACTGGATTTATAATCTTAATATACAATAGCTTGAGAAGTTAGGTCTAATGAGACAGACTGTGTGTAAAACCATATAACAAATATTAGAAATACAAGGTCATATTTTTAAAGAGAAACTAATTAAAAGGATTGAGAAAAAATTCATGATTTTAAAACTGTCAAATGTTTATTTATTTATAAAATATGATAAAATATTGAGAAATTCAAACTTTTAAGTTCAATGTCATATTCAAATTTTCAAAATTTTCGTTATTTACTGATGTATAATAGAATGTTAGAATTTAATTTTATTCATATAAATGTTATTGCTGTTACCAAATACCGTATTATTTTTAATTTATATATTTAAATCTTAATTTGATATTAGATTGTATCATATTTGTGATCTTGTAATAAAAGTATTATAATTAAAAATAGTTCGGAATGTGAAGTCATGTAATATGATATTCAGATATGATGTTTATAACCAAACATAGTTTAACATATCTGCTTTTTGGAATTCTTTATATAAATCTATGCATTTGTCATTGTCTCAAATGCATTATAACATATTGCTCCAACTGTGGCAGTCGTATTCGAATACAATTACCATTTATGATTAGTCTAAAAAAGTCAATAATTTTGTGGAAATTTTTGAACTTTTCATAATAATTAAGTGTATTGCTTTTTGTTAAAAAAATCTATGGAAAATTTATTTTAGTGTGCTTTTCAAGAAAAACGTAGATAAAAAAATTATTTCAAATCTTATAATTTTTTTAAAGATTTAAAAAAAATTTCATTCTTAAATCGAATTGTTTACAGAAATCTAGACGAATAAAAGAATAATAACATCAATTTCAATACTTCGTCAAAAGAAGAAAAGATTTCTTTAAAATTCTTGTTCTTTGTTTTTCGCGTTCCTAAGATTCTTCTTTATTTATGTTGAATTACAATACTAATATACATAAAACTAGTGTTTTGTTAACTTAAATTTATTTTTGACTATTCAGATATCAATTTTCATTCCATTTGGTAAGTGTCGAATACCTTGAACTTAGCAAAAATGTTTATTTAGACCACGCAAACAAGAATCAAACAAAGAAGTGTTGTATTTTAAAACCTGATCGTCTGGATACCAGTCATTTCATCACTGTTTGCTTCAAGTGTAAAGAACCTGAACAAGAAAAGATTTTCAATGTCTTTTAAAGATTTTTAAGTTCTTTTATATTTTTCTGTTTTTATGCTTCGCTTAGTTTGTAATCAGCTTTTAGGTTGTTGTCTTCGAATTAGGAATGTTGTTGAAAATGATATTCTGAAATCATTCAACTGCGAGACATGCACTCCAGTCTCATAGAACATCATGGAACTTTAAGCTCACGGAATGCTTCGAGAGAACATTTTAGTGCTTGCTTCTGCCATTCGTAAGAATTAAGTGCATTTAAGTATATCAAAACAGATGTGTTTCTTGTTACTTGAAAAAGAAGTGCATGATTTTTCTATAAACATTATTTCAAATTCGAAACAAAAAGTTGATGCATAAAAGTTTTTTTTGTTTCCGTTTCGTTAGATTCACAATAAAAATATTTAAGGTTACAGATACAAAGTCTAAGCCTAAAATTCTGACATCGGAAGGTGAACTAAAAGAAAAAAATAATAAATTAATCTTACTTTTTGTTAAATTATCAAGAAGAATGCCATATTACTTTTTAGGAATACTTACTTACGTGTTACTTTCTATGAAAAAGATTGATAGTCCACATATATACATTATGATTTTTAAAAATAAGATACATTCAAGTTTGATCAATTTAAATTTGCCTCTCTAATAAAACAGAATCAATTCAAGCTTATCTCAATTTAAAAAAAATTATCCTTTTTATTGATTAAATTTTTAGCTAATCCTATTTGTTTAATCTTATTCGATTCGTAAATTACAAATTGGTAATTATATATTTAACTAAATATAAGATATATTCATTTGAAAGCAAAAAATAAAATAAAGAAGATAATGACAACAAAATACACAAAGCAAGAGAGTTTATTTGTAAAAACCACTAGCATTCTAAATTCATTTAAAAAAATAATAATAATAAAAAAATAAAAACAAGTTTTGTTTCGACAGAATTCCTCTTATACTCGATACCATTCTTCAAAATTCTGCATTTCAAGTAATTTCTCTACCTTATATGAAATTCAAATTCTACTCTTAAAAAATATTTACAATAATTAATTATTTAAATATAATATTAATCACATTTTGATCGGTTTGCTGTGATGTAATATCTTTCAAAAGGTGATGAATTAATGAAACATCTGTTAATGGTAGATTTTTAACAAATGTATTTTAAAATTTTATGTATACTTGGATTTACAAAAATATAAATCTTTTTAATTGGGTAAGTAAGCTTAAAAAATATTTTAAATATTTTCCTAAGCACATTAAATAAAGGGGAATTTAAAATTTTTAATTACAATTCTTTTTTTGTTTACTTTAAAATCCCTTGGGGAAATTGTAATACACATGTCTTCTTCGTTCAATAATTGGGGCGTTAACATGAATGGTTATATACAATTATATAAAATGCAATAAAGAATATTTTCATGAATTTCATATCATATATAAATTTTAATTGTTTTATTTGATTGTCGATCTGCGCTTTTTGCAGAGGAGGACTTATACAACCGGGAGTTATCAGCTTTAATGAATTGCAAACCAAATTGAATCTAGTATCTTTCGAAATGAAATTAATCTAGCATAAAAGTTATATTTAACATCTTTGCCATCAATTTTGGAAGCTTTTGTAAGATCCTTTTAATATATATATAAATAAAAAATAATAATAAATTTCAAATGAATAGTGTAAAACTAAAAAATAGCGAAAATGATATTTAATCTTCTAATAATATTTTCATTACTTGGAAAAATGAAAATTTATTAAAAAATATATTTTGGAAAAAAATTTACTTGTGAACTGAAGTCAATATATTGCGGTTTCAATTATGATATACAAGAAGTGTTTCTAGAATTTCCCTATATATATTTTCCTAAAATTAATTTCTTTTTACTGAAACTACGTAAATAAAACAACAACGTGAAAAACATTTAAGAAAAATAATGAAAAACTAATTAATAAAACTTGCAAATTTACCTCGCTTCTACTATATTTTATTTAAGTAAAATTTTAACTAGAAATGTGGGCTACTGATTTCAATCAAATTTCTTAAGCACCATGTATAATTAAAATTCGAATTCCCTTATTTTCAATACTATAAATAAGTCAAATATAAAAAAACATGATTATATAATACATAAATCCTTTATTTCACTTTTGTGTCTGCGTAGGAAGATAAGTCTCTTGTGTTTGGGTTAGAAAAATTACTGAAATTATCGTTTCAAAAAAATCATTATTAGATAATCCCTTTTCAATTCAAAGGAGAAAAAGTGAATTTTGAGGTCTTAAGAGAATTAATCCTAAATGACGTTCGAAATTAGAAAGTGGAAAATCACATGCTCTCGCATGCTTAAAGATAATCCGAATACGGCTCCGTCTGGGAAACGCGGGTTGAACGATTTGTCCAGGTCTGTAGCCCGGGAAATTCTATGGAGCGAACAGAGCGTGCAGTTGTTGTTCAGCAAATACGGAAACTGACGTCAGTTATTCACACAAATGGTAGCCATTGAGGCTTTTTGTTGTGAATGTACTTGATGGTACATGTATTCACAAGTGTTTGCAAGCAAGCTGAATTTATAATATCGAATCAAATATAAAATGTGTATTGATAGCGTAAGCTTGTAAGGAATATTATGAAAAACAATGTTATCATGTATTTGAAATTTTTCAAGCATGCTTCTCGAAACTTCTTAATATATATATATATATATATATATATATATATATATATATATATATATATATATATATATATATATATATATATATATATATATATATATATATATATATATATATATATATATATATATATATATATATATATATATATATATATATATATATATATATATATATATATATATGAAATTGAAATATAAAGAATATAGATTTAAGATACACAATACAAAATATGAAAAAATTATAAGAAACATAGAGATCATGTCTTCTTCAGGAGTATATAGTCAAATCTGCAAAAGAGATATAAACATTCTTTTCTTTCAAAGTTCCTTAATTATGAAATTTCAGATATTTAAAATTATATTAATTTTTAAATTTAAATCAAAAATAATTTATATGGTATAAATGTATATAGATAAATTTTATATATATATATATATATATATATATATATATATATATATATATATATATATATATATATATATATATATTATATAAAATTCAAATTCCATAATTTTTTAAAACTACATTAATTTTTAAATTTAAATTGAAAATAATTTATGTGGTATAAAGGTATATGCATAATTTTTATAAAAAAATAAACAAATATGTAAATATTAATAGAAAAAATCATTTTAAATTCTTGGCAACGGATCTATCTCATTAAGATTTATTTTTTGGGTTTTGACTTGTTGATTTGGGGTTTATATTACATTTTGTCATTGGGATTTTTGCTGAATTTTTCAAGTTTTATAATTTCGATATTTAATATTTGAAATTTTGCATTGTAGACACTCTTCGGGTGAATTGCGCGTGTTTTTTAGGTCTATTACTCGTTGCATTTCAGAAAAGAATGTTTGTATTTCCTTTGGATAGTTGACCATATCCTCCCTGAAGAAGACATAATCCCTATGCTTCTTATTATTTTTTCACGCTTTGTCTTAAATCTAATTTCTTTATATTTCAATTTATATTTTTGTATTTCTAATTATTTTCCAGACTTACCTTTTTTTAACTGCCTTTGCACTGGGTATGCGGTCATGTAGTTAGATATATTTCTTTATTTTTGTATTTTCATATTCTTTACTGCTTTTAAATTGACTTGTATTATGGTATTTGTATCTTGATTTATATATATATATGTATATATATATATATATATATATATATATATATATATATATATATATATATATATATATAACACTTTTTATAAGTATGTTACTAATAGAACGTGTTGCTTCTGAAAAAATTTCGAATATTGTTCTTTTATAATATCCTTCCCTGATCCTTCTCACCCTTTCTGTCATCATTCCCTTTAACATTCAATTGAAGATAAATTTCAATATTAGAATCAAAGGTATATTTCGGAAAGAAGTATTTATTTTACGAATGACACGCATATTTAGGATTTAAATTGTATGAAAGAAGAATCTGATACTTGATAATCGATTCATAGATAGAATCAGATCGATAGTATCGGAAATCAGATAGAATCGGACATAGAAGGCATAATGGTGGATAGAATCGGACAAAGAAGACATAATGGTGGATAGAATCGGACATAGAAAGCATAATGGTGGATAGAATTGGACATAGAAAACATAATGGTGGATAGAATCGGACATAGAAGACATAATGGTGGATAGAATCGGACATAGAAAGCATAATGGTGGATAGAATCGGACATAGATTACATAATGATGGATAGAATCGGACATAGAAGACATAATGTTGGATAGAATCGGACATAGAAAGCATAATGGTGGATAGAATCGGACATAGAATACATAATGGTGGATAGAATCGGAGATAGAAGACATAATGGTGGACAAAATCAGACATTGAATGAACAAATTATATAACCAATAATGAGAATGCTTTCGATCTGGATTTTTGCAATCTATTATCTGGTGTCCTGGTTCAAAACTCAAATAATTTAGAAATACGTCTCATATTTATTATAAAACAAAACAACACAACACATACAAACATAAAATTTGACTGAAAATTTCAGGAGCAATCGAGATGTGCTCCTTCGAGAGGGTAAATAACATAAAGACGAGTGCGTAAGACTATTTACAGATTCGAACGGCGGCAGCAGTGGCTCCGCCTTCAAGAAAATAGTTCTTAACATTGAAGGCATAATGGAAAAAAGATTATAACTAATTGACAGTACTAAAATGTTGGAAATGAGAAACGATTTCGAATAGAATGTGTTGACACAGTCACTAACTCCCTCATGTGTGATCCTATATATCTTAAAACCATGATATGGAATAAAAGATATCAATCGATATTATATAAAAAACAGATGGAAAATGAGATAATTTCATGATTTCTGAAAGAGTCAAAGGAATTATTAATTTCAACTTACACTTTGAGAATGGAGTAGGCTTATGTGACTGGAGTAGGAGAATGGGGTAGGCATATGTGACTGGAGTAGGAGAATGGGGTAGGCTTATGTGACTGGAGTAGGAGAATGGGGTAGGCTTATGTGACTGGAGTAGGAGAATGGGGTTGGCTTATGTGACTGGAGTAGGAGAATGGGGTAGGCTTATGTGACTGGAGTAGGAGAATGGAGTAGGCTTATGTGACTGGTTCCCTAAATATTTTTATAGATGCTGCCAGTTTTCTTAAATGAAAATATAATGAAATTTATTTATGTAGAATATAGTTACAGCAATTTAATAAATACATATTTCACTTAAAATAAAACATAATTTACATATAAACAGGAAATAATTTATGCGGATGTCTATAATTACTTTATGCAGAAAATCATTATAGGAATTCTGTGATTGGGAAATATTACTATTTCGAACATCATTAACTTATTTGGGAAGTCATTGAACAAATTTGAAAGATTCAATGGACCAATCTGTGATCCAGAAATAACAATTAAAATATTTTTCAAGGGATTTCTGCTGCATACATTAGTTGCTATATGAAAAATCGAGTTTTGAATTTCTTTTTTAGAAATCACACCCTAAGATACTTTTTCGAAGGATTTTAATTACATAAATTATTTGGTATCTATGCACTACATTGTTTATTTTTCAAATCTAGAGATTGATAAAAAAAAAACTTTATATCAGTTTTTGGTTTTGAAACGAAAGAAAAAAAAGCCCTAAGAAATTAACTTGGTTCTTTATTTGGGTTATTCACCTCCATATAGTAATATAAGCGAAAAAATAAACAAGCAGAACAGTATCATTTAAGATTAATTTAATAGTTTCTTTCAAATTTAAATTTACGAAATTATTTGAGTAATTAACAACCTTATATATATATATATATATATATATATATATATATATATATATATATATATATATATATATATATATATATATTTGTATATATATATGTATATATATATGTATATATATATATATATATATATATATATATATATATATATATATATATATATATATATATATATATATATATATATATATATATATATATATATATATATATATATATATATATATATATATATATACAACTGTAGTTTTATAATTAATAAAAGCGTCTTATACAGCAAAACTTTTTATGATCTACTTCACATTTTCTAAGATGAAACGTACGATCTACTTTTTTCTTCTCTTCTCTTAACACTCGTATCGATGCGAAAGGTTATTGTACTTTCACTCCTTGAAGCCAATTGATATCACTGACAACACAGCTTCGAGTCTTCCTTATGAAGGGAGAATTATGGTCTTTTTTCCATGTCTTCGTCTTTTCACCCATGGTTGGTATTTCAAAGTCCCTTAATTAAAGGGTTTTTACTCCTGCTCAAGTATGCAAGAGATTTTTTTTATTTATTAAAACTATGCGGAAAGACGATTACCTATTTTTATTACTGCTTTAATAGCTCCGACGAATTTTTTAATATTTTATAGGATTAATTTATCTCTTTTTTTATACTTCTATTTTTTCCCTTTAAATAATCTGTTTTCTTTTATTAATATTAACTATAAGTAGGAAAAATAAAAACAGTATTTAATCCTATAATAATTTTCAAGTAAAATTTATTTGCTTCTTTTAGATGCTTTCTAATTCAAATATGACAGTTACAAATTTAGTCTCGACTTGCAAGTAATGAAATAACTTTCTGGAGAAAATGCTATCCCTAAATTGCATTTCTAACTCCAAAAGTATGAGTGGCAGGTTTATGTTACAGGAAATTGTTCAACTAGGTTTATGACTTATAGCAATAAGAACTGCAAAAAATGAGAAAATGTCGTATTTTTATTTATGCATATGGAGTGAAAATAAGTTGAATTGTTAGTTATATCAGAATTCTAGTGCAGGATATTGAGAAGTTGGATAATCAGTTTATGTTGAGAAGATTATTTGTATAATTCTAGAAAATATTTGAACTACACATTAATTATAATTAATTATAATTAATATAATTATTATTAATTATGGTTTCGTCTCAAATGTTCTCAAGTTGTGATAAAATAAACATTCGTTGTTTCAAAACTTTACAACATTTTTACACAAAGATAAACTATTTTTCAACTCATGAGATTTAAATTCAGATTATTGTTATCTTTATTTTTATTTTTTTTATTTATTATTTTATTTATTTGTTGCAAATTAATAAATTTAGCACGAGTCCATACTTTAAAATGTAATTTGCTTAAAAAAGTATCTTTTTCAAAAATTTATATTGACAGGCTTTTATTAGGTTAAAACTAAACATTTTATCAATGCTTCAAACACTTATTCAGAAAAAAAGCATTAAATAAAAGCAAACAAACTTCCTGTATGTGCACTAACAAAAGCAATGCATAAATGCATTTACGACAAATAAATTTAAACCGAATTTAAGGATTATTAATCAACAATAGTCAACATTGAAATTGCAAAGTTAAGAAGTTGTAAGAAACGTGCAAAAATCCGTATTTAGACTGATACTATCAATATAAATAAAGTTTAAATTTTCAGATTGAAAATATTCTTTTTATTTCAAACATTTTTACTGCTGAACACATTCGAAATAAAAAGATGGTTCTATATTTTTGTTACGTAAATGTAGGAATGAATGTACTAATGAAATCTGTACATTACGTGTTTACATTATTGAAATCTTAAAGCTCATTTGTTACCATAGGTATTTCATACAAGCATTTAAATCAGACAAACGTGTTAGGTTATCCAAAATTAAGTCTCTTAAATACTCGATTAAAAGTATAGCTAAAGACCATGCCAGTCATGGAAAGATGTTAACTATACTTGTTGATTACACAGTGTACCGTATGTACAACTGTACTCAACATGTACAAGTCGCCCATTTTGAATACGACTAAACATTTCCGTGTCAGAAAATATCTCTTGATAGCATTACCATGAGAGATCATATAAGAAAAAACATAATGTACTCACTCTGATGCTTGAACAATATCTTACCATAAATCACTCAAGTAAGTGTTTGAAAATTAAAACAAATGACACTTCAGATGCATGGGTTAATACATGAAACAGAAATGCATAACACCACAAGAAAAATACGTTTCAGCAGTGATTATGATATCTCAAAATCCAGTTATGACCGTCTTTAGAGGAACAAAATAGGAGGAGTTATTTAAAGAACTGAAACAAGATTCAATTTAAACTTTGATCCAATACTTGCTTGATGACTTTGCAATTAGAATTATAGCCATGCTGTTAATTTGGTCAGATTTGTTGATTCACCCGCTAAAATATCAGTATACAACGGTGTTTCATGTTTTCGATCACCCCAAAAGGCTTCAGGGTAAACTATGTTTCTCAAAACATTCTGTGGTCACTTCAGTTGCCTTTGTTACAATATTCTCATGACTCATGGACGGAGGACCTGAGCACCAATGGTCGAGGACTGACATAGCTCAAATGCCCGTAGGCTTTAGCCTGGTATTGTGGAATAGTCTTCTCGCCTTGGATGACCCTATCAGAAAGCTTCTGAAGAGCCTTTACCAGTTTTAATTCACTATAGAGTTACAAACTCACTGAATTAGTACTTAATAGAGTTACTAATTCACTGACATATCTTGAATTGTATTCCATTGGAAGACATGCTGGCAGGCAAATTTGACTCATTTCCCTGAGTCATCCCTGGTATCAAGTTGATTGTCCTGGAAAATCTCTTGCTATTGGTTGCGATAGATATGTTCAGACTATACTTTCCCGTTTCTTCAGTGGCCACCTGAAGAGACTTATCGTTTGCGAGAGGTCTCAAAATATATCCTAAGTGTCCTAAGTGTCAAAATAAACCGGCATCGCCGGCACATATATTTGAGTTTCTGGGGTTGTCTCTTAAGGACTTAAACAAGGTTCCTACGTTTGTTTGGGTGGATTCGTGGACCTCGTATAGTATACTCCTAGACATGGAGATTAGTAACAACAACACAATATTCTCATAAGTTGTTCTATAATACTGCCAATACAATAAGATGTCAGAGTTCACCTCAAAAGGGTTCTTCAGAAATATCTGAAATAAGTTATCCTTCCATGAACACTTTAACTCTTACAATTTACCTTAATTGAGCATTTATGATATTAACTGAGTCACTACATTATATATCCTACACATTTAACTGATCTGGATATTTTATCTATGCATTTTAGGCCAAAACATTGCAAAATCACAATCGATGCTTATATTACTTGTATTTAGATTAATAGCAGAATAACTTATCATTCTGCTATGAATTCTAGCAGAATATAGAGAAATTAATAGAGAGCAGAAAATTCTATTATGTTTAGATTAAATAGCAGAAGCTCTAGAACCATAATTTCATTAATGACTTTTTCAGCAATAAAGTATTCTTTTCATCAAAAATTTCATTTGCTTCAAACACTTGAATTTTTTCTCTAATTTTACATTTCTTCATTGGAAGTATTATTTTAATGCTAAGTAGAGTATAAATTATAAAACTATTCTAATACATTAATTCCTTGGGAAACATTTTAAATTTAAATCAAAAAGGTTTAAATTATTTTCTTTAAATCATTGAATAACTTATTAAGCAACTTAATTTAACAGTGTCCAGTAAAGGAGTATTCAACGATAAAAAGCATATAATTCACATGTATTATTATCTCATTAAAAAATTTCATTAAATTTAAACGACAACGAAATATTTAATTAAAAATATGTATCTAAAGATTTGGCAAAACGATAAATAGAATTAATGTATTTTAATGAAACAGGGCATCACAAAAATATATAAAAATTTTCAAACTGAAATTATGTTAACATTGTATGTTAACTATTCGCACAAAACACATTCATGCTTATGAAATGAATTTTTTAGTTTTATTTTGTATCCATATTAATAAATAAATAGACAAAAATTCGACCTATATTTATCAGATTCGTATATATAATTCTTGTATAATTATTGCGTGATATTATTAATTTATTTTTATTCTTGACTAATCAGGCATTATTAGACTAAAATAAATCAATTAAATATGTCCTATTATCTGATGAATGGGGGAAAAGGTTTAAGGTCAGGTCCTTTAGCGAGTGGGAAAAAAATCAGTGAACTGTCTTTTCACGGAAATTTTAATAATGATGAAAACGTTATGCGGTAAGTAGAAAAATGGACTTTAATTAGATTCTAAGCAGAATTGTCTAAATATGTCATTATAGTGTCGCTAATTTTAATGACGTATTCAAATTTGTTCTCACACATTCTAAGTCGCCTTTAAATGGCGACAAATACGTGACGGAATTGAATATTTGACTTCAGAATTTAGGTTAAGAAGCCAATAATAAAAAGGACACATTTTGTACGATTGCCGTCATCGTGATCAAATTGAAGTGTAAGGTTTCACTACAATTTAATATTTGCCACGAAATTTCCTTTATGTATGATTCCACACCTGCGATTCTTGACTGTTTCTAATCTCTATGTGTTTGAGTCTTGCCGAGTGAACTCGCACCCCTTTAATTGTTCTTTCTCAGAAATTCCGTGGATCTGGCAACTGAATGAATGGTTAGCATTTTGGCGTTCAATTAAAAAAGTTGCAGGGTGCGATTTTCACAATGGGTGTGGTTGCTTATCGGGCTCCAAAAGTCATTGTCGTGCGACAAACAATCTTTAGATAGATTAAAACTTGATGAATAAATCATTTATTGATATGAATTTCCAACGTGGAAATGTTTTTGAATAATATAATCGACCCAATCACAATTTGTTAGTCTCACACAATTATTTTTAATGAAGTTGTGAAGGATATTTTGTGGATAGATATTAAATTTAGTATAAATTTATTAAAAGTTTTTTTCGATTATAATATGACTTTAATTAAAACTATAGGTACTTTTCCGTTTCGCCAGTGCAAGTGATAATGTCACCAAATGTTATTATCAAGTGAAACAAAACATTGATTTTATCATTACTTTTATTTGTTTATCCTTCACAAACATTCAAAGTAAAGAAAAAATTGTAATATCATCATTCTCTCTCTCTCTCTCTCTCTTTTCAAATAACAATTCCTATAATTTTGTTTCGGACGGAATTCCACCAAGCAAATCATTATTTTAATCAATTAAGTATTTAATTAAATAATAGTTTTCTCAGTATCTCACACACACACACATCGATAACTTTTTAATTCCTGAAAATTTACAATTAGCTTTTGATAAAACAATACATTAAAAATTCATTAATTCATTCTGATTATTATATTTAAGATAATTAAGTATATGACAATGGGAAAAAAAACAAGAAAAGAAAGAAAATAGGAAATGAAATTTTCTTCTTATTTACTTGAACACTACTTCATTTGCATAATATTTCAATTTATAAATGAAAGTGAAAAATTCTAAGTTGCTATTTTCGTGTATTTTGTCATTTCAATTTTAATTACATTATGTAAAAGGGTACACTTTCTTACTTTAAATGAAGGAAAGGATACACTTTATATTTACTCTTGGAAACAAAATTAATTTTATAGCTTGTAAATGGTTTATTAAGAATAATAGTTAATAAAAGGCTTTACTAAAATCCTTGCTTTTAGTTACGTTTTGCGTTTTATTAACATTACAATGGGTTTGCAAAATATTTTACTATATTATTTATAAAATATGATAATTGTTTGAAAAATGAATAAAAAAAACTTGACTGTAAATGAATTTAATAACTTTTCTGTGTATATAAGAATATTTTCTGATACACATAAAAAAGTTATTAGGGTCAGTAAATATCAAAACAATTCTGTTGCTGACTTGTAAAACATGTTTGGAAAATATGAAGCGGAAATGTGTTTCCCAGAACAAATCTGATACAGAAATTCCCATTTTTTTTTAAATATTTTTTTCATTTATTACAATTTAACTGAGGGTAAGATTTAATTATAAATAAGACAAAAATCAAATGTAATGCAATAATCGATGTTGTGGTAACATTTACAACAGATAAAATTAATAAAAATTATTATTAAGAACCTCCAAAGTAATCCTAGAAAAAAAGAGAGTACAAAATTAATTATAATTTTTTTAATCAGAATGAATGAATGTGAGAAAAATGAAACATTTTTAAGGTAAATATAATTGCATTTGAATAGTTACATTAGAATTTGCATTGTTCCGTTACTTCGTGAAAAGCTGCTCTTTTTGCATAAATTGGTATGGTATAGAAAGTATCTGCTAAAAGATAAATTGTACCTTCATAAAACTGGCAACAGAAAGAAATTTCACAATTTATCGAAACATAAAACACTATAATTAAAGGAAACTAGAAAATGGCATCTTTACGAAAATCTGCTATAAAAATTTCACAATGCATACTTCCTAATTTATCACTTTTTTTTGGCAATTACTTCTAATTCACTTTCTTATCAATTTCTGTATAAAATGAAACATTTACATATTTATCATTTTCAACAAAATTTGTGTACTATTTTTCACGGATTTCCAAGGCCTTCAACTTTGATCCAACGTGGTTATTTCCTACATTTTTGTTCTTATGAAATTTAAATCTCCAGACTGAAAGGGCAACTTAAGTAGGTTATATCAAAATCGATTATTTGTGGGTCAAACGTGAAAGAACGGTTTACTAATTCATTTTCCGTGTGGTTCTTCTATTTTGTTTGCATTCACTATTTTGCACTGAATTTAAAATACGTAATTGCTTTTGCATTTCGACTACAAAGTGTTTTTCACTGAAAAGTTTCCAATAAAAAATTTTACTTTTATACCAACTTTTGAAGTAAATTTTGTCAGTGACCATATGAACTAATTCTGAATACTTAATCAAACAATCAAAAACTAATGTGAATAATATAATTAAGAACCCAATACAAAAACAAATAATTGAAATAATAAAAATGCGATGAAAATAAAATGCGTCTCGTAAAATGTCTTCCTTTCAAGGGTAATTACAAAATATGCAAATAAGCTAAATTTAATTTTTATAGTAATAAAATGTTATTAGTTAGAATATTTTTTTAAATATAAGGCAATAATAATCCTAAATGAGGATTAAAATCATAGCATTTTTTAAAATTATATCACTATTTAAAAGTTCTGTGAGAATATATTCAGATACGATTTAAGAGTTGGATAAGTTACGCAAGCACCTTTTTCAATTGGCAATAGAGAATCTAAAGCTAAGAGATATAAATATTTGTTGATGAAAGTAATGTAAAAAAGTTAGTTTCCTAAACCTTTTTTTTCTTTTTTTACTGACTTGAAACTGCTAATTTTTATTTATATGAGGTTATTTAAGAACATGCTCAAACAAAACAATCCTTGGACCTTTTGGAACGACAGTCTAATATCGAGCGGGAAATTTTGACCATTCAAACAATCGTTCTCTTGCAAGTGACGTATAACTTTGCTGTACCATGAAAAAATTTCATTGTAGTTAAGATAAATATAGTAAAAATGACTTTTCATACGCATTACGATGAATGTACATCAATGCATATATGCTTCTTTATTACTTCTTTAATAAAGTTTATTTACTGGAGGTATTTTTGAGATATGTTAATATTATACTATTTATTTTATTTTAATGCAATTATATGTTTTCTTGTAATAAAAGAAAATAGAAAAAATATATTAGAAATTATAGAATACAGATAAAACTAAATGTTATCTGAAATTTAAAGGATATTTTGACACAAAACGTTTAAATGTAAATATTTAAAAATAGAGGTAAACTTTAATACACATGTAAAAATATTAAGAACAACCTGTATTAGCACTTTAATTGGAAATATTTTCAATCATCTTGATTTTTATCTTGATTATATATTGATAATTCTATTTTCATCAATCCTATTTTTATCTTGATTATAAATAAAAATAAAATAATTATTTTAATGTTATTGCGAAATTTAGAACATTTAATGCACTTATATTTAGTAATATCACACATCAAAATTTAAGATATCGTTAAAAAAATAAACTATTCTTATATTTGCAATATTTGCAAAATTATAACTGGAGTTTAAAAAAATTGCGAAATTGTGATTTTATTATTAGGTTTCCTAAAATTATGTCCAAATGATTTAATAACTAATTTAATCATTAGTCACATTGTGATTCAATGACCACATGGTGGCCGAAATCATTAAATCACTAATTAAAATTATGATTTAATGACTTCAGCCACTTTTATATACTATAATAAGTATTATAACAGGTAATTTCTCCTTAGTACCTTAAAATTTCTCCTTAGTACCTTTATTTTTTTAAATGTATTGAATTTTTATACATCAATACATTTATAAAATAAAAAACGAATTTTTTTCTATTTCCAATATTTATATATTTTCAAATTTTGCTTTGCAAAAATATATAGGAAATCATATATTGCTTGTTTATGTGATTAATTAATTTTTTACATTACTATGTACTTACGTCACACACATAATACTTCTTAAAATCTATTTCCTTTTTTAATAACATAAAAAATATCAATAAGTAAAAATATCTTATAGATTCTTATTTAACAATGGGCGTATATTATTTTATTTCGATATTTACAAAGCTGGTTAATATATATGTGCACGAAAGTTTTTCCAATAAATTTAAATTGAATTTTCTTTCTAAAAATAAAATTTTCTTAAATTAAAAAAATGCACTACCAACCTTTAAAGTTCAGACTATGTCATATCTTATAATTTAGTATATAAGATTAAATGTAAAATAATATTATGACAAACTTTTTAATTATAATTTATTCAGTAAATGTACTGTTATAGATGAATATAATCAAAATTACACTCTAACATTTTATCAAGAAGAATATAATGATACATGCACCATTATTATTTAAATTTGCCAAAATTCTTTCCATAATTTCCTATTCAATTTTTATACATTGCACAAGAAATTTTAAAGAACATTGTGAATTAATAATAACTTGATAAGTTTATATGTTACATAATTTTTTTTGAATATGCAAATAAATATAAGAGAAAATGCAATTGGAAAAGACATTTAAAAATTTATGTTTCCTACTTTTTATAAATATGCTGGTTTAACATTTGCTACAAAAAATCTAATTAGTTTTAAGCATTTCATTTATTGACAGTATATATGAGTAAAAATATATATATATATATTGAGAGTTTATATATCTTTCACATATTATATATATATATATATATATATATATATATATATATATATATATATATATATATATATATATATATATATATATATATATGGGGGAAAAGGTAAGTCGTTTATTAACAACATATATATATGCATGGCAGAAACCACAAATGACAAATTCTAGCAAACTAACTAACAAAATACGAAAACCGCGAAATTAGTTATTTTAGGAAATTTCATAAGCATTATATTATGCTCTTTTATACTAGGTATCACTTTTCTCGTAATTGGGCTAATCTAATGTGATAAAAGTTTTGATAAAAGAACTCAGACTAGAATATATTTATTTATCCTGCTTAGTTCAAATTTTGTGATTATCATTTATGAAATACACAAATAAATTACAAGAAGATAATATAAATTAATCATGGTAAAAAAAATTTTCTTTAAATAAATTTTTATTAGATTAAAAAATTTCGCATTAATTTGCCGTAAAAATTTATTTCTTTCCTTAAAAAACTTTTTACTAACTTGCAAAGAAATCCTTTAAGAGAATTTAACAAGTACTTGGGAAATGCTCTTGAATAAACCGAATATAGTTTCCCTAATTATCTTCTGTTTTTTTATCTCTGTATTAACTTAACAATAGAGATTTAATTGGTTAAAGAGTAAGACAGTCACATAGACAGATGAGGACAACGACGTTCTCCATCCTTCCGGGTTCCAAAGGCTTACACCGGTGGCGCTCGTGACGCTTCGCAGGTCGTGATGATCCGGATGGTTTGCTCCGGAAGTAAGCAGAATGTTTTCATTCAAATATTTGCTCAATAGATAAACTAGCCTCTTCTGTCTTTGCACAATTTTTTAGAGGCACTTACGGATATACTCAACTTTCCCATTGTGTTTTTTGAGAAATTTAATGTTTTGTTTTGATACAATACTTTTAAAAGCTGTTATTTAACTCTAAACATGCAAAATTCAATAATTTCTTTGGTTAAAAAAATTTTTCTTAATCAAAATCACCAATTTAAAAAATATCAGCAAGAAAGAAAATAAAAATATATTTTTGTTTGTCACCAAAGTTAATTATGGTTAAATAAAAAGGCATCTTCTTCATTATTTCGTTTTACACACAAATCTATCTGTTTGTATGTTTATATATATGTATATATTTATAATACAGGTGGCAATTTGTTTTTTTGTAATAGAAGAAAATATTCTTAGAAGTTAAAAAAGTAATCTTTATGTTATGCTGTTACATTCCATTTTGCTTTTCGATTAAGCATATATTAAACTTGTAACGATAATCTTCACTGTAAAAAAAACTCTTAAAATTCATTAACACCTTATTCCAATTTTTTGGGAGAAACATATGGTTCCTATATGACATAAATGCATAATTAAAATTAATTAACAATATGTATGCGTTAAATACGGATTCGAGTGTTTCTCCATAGAAATAAAAAAAATGGAATGTTGTAAAACGTTTATCGGAATTTTTTAAGGAAAATTCTTTTTCGATATTTTTTTTCTGAGCAGATCTTAATCACATTATGGAAAAATTTTGGAAACATTCTTGGAGTTGAAAAGTAACTTTTATCATGTATCGATATGCTAATTTTAATTTAAACAAATAGCTTTCACATGTAAATAGTATAATAAAACATAACTTTAAACAATTTTTTTTATTGCTTGACAAAACTATAAAACTTCCTATGTCTTTGATAATATTGAAAGCTTATGGACATCATCGCTAACAGTTTTTTCCTGCCATTTTAATATTCATTAATGAATGTTTTAAAGCTATAAATAAATAAAGGTTAACCGTATCACAAAAGCATGACCCTGTTTTTTAAAGTGGAGATTTAAAGATTCTTCTCAAGCTATTACTAAAAAACACTTTGGCCATCTGTCAAAGTAGATGTTTGGGAATTTTAATGGTTTCCTCCTTTGTGATGCATGAATACAAACAACTACATTCAAAAAGCCTATCCTAAAGGCAACACACGGAAATATTAAAATACCTTTTAACGGATTTCAAAATTTAAATCATCCATCACGCGATGCCAAAATCTTAAAAATAAGTAACAATTAAAAATTAAAATTTGTTACCTTTTAACTGAATTTTAGAAGTACACATACCTTGTTTAAAAATGCATTATTTCATCAAATTTTCAAAGTAAAGAGAAAGTAATCTATTCGATATAGAAATAGATTATTTATTATTACTTTTCTCAAAAATATATGTTATGTAATGTATTAATTGTATATAATATCATTTTTGTTAATTTTGAAGATAATTACTCGATTTCCTATAAAAAGAAATTGTATGAAAAAAATATATTACTTTTCAATACTACACTACTAGTTTTTATAAAATATAATATGAGAGAAAGTGTGTGTTAATATATCTCCATACAAATCAGAAATATAATTAAATCTTACTTAATTTAGAAAAAAAATTAAAATCCATTTTTATTTTTCGAATTATTATTTTAAAATCGAAGTTTTCTTCTTCTTCTTCTTAGAGTTGGGTTTGTATTATATTGGGCACCTCTGCTTTTATCAGCATAAGTTTTATTGATAGGTATTAAACTGGAAATATAAAGTTAAAGTCAATATAATATGGCCGGTAATAAACGTATACTTGAAAACATTTTTAAATAATTTGAATAAAGTTTTAAGCACGTTTTCCTGAATTGTTTTATTTTAATCAAAATTAAAATAAAAATAAAATATCATGCTAAATAAGCGACATTATAATGGAAGAATATCATGCTAAATAATGACTGCTAAATTCTACCAACGAGAAAAAGAATTAACGTGAAATGCTTGAGGAATTTCGGTTAAGTGCAATAAAATCGTCTGATAAAAAAAAGAGATCGTTAATTCGCAGGAATCATTTAACAAAAATACCACAAAATGATATTTAAATAGCTGGTGATTTTTAGGTTATTCAACCCAATCAATTGAGACCAGTGAAGCACCATTTTTTTTATTCAAATTCTTTTGATTTAAAACTTTGTACTGGAATAAAGAAAACTAAAAAAAAATTCTAAGAATTCCCTGTTTGCAAAGTTTCTGGACGTTTCTTTTGTAGACACAGCTTGTTTTCACAAGGATAGAATCCCTGGAAGTTGCCATTACCTTTAATTAAATCATAAGAAATAAAAAAAAATGATGTTAAATAAAATCTCAGAATTCTGACATCTGAGTTAGCTTAAATTTCTAATCTCGATTATTTTATTTTTATTTCGAATTTGATGCCTTTGAGTTTCAAAATAATTTAAAATTACATTTTGAGTAAATTTTGAAAATATAATTTAAAAGCTTTTCGATTAACAAACAGTTACAACACAACATTTCAGATATTTTTTGTTCAGAACTACGTTTAAATTTGGTACCATTCCATATTTTCAGTTTTTCTTTTATTTTTAAGAATAAAAAGAAGAGAATAAAAAGCAAGATATCTTCCTTGTCCATTACCAAATATCACACATAGTCTAAAAAGTACAAAATAAAGGAAAAATTTAAAAAACATATGCACAATAAGAAAACTTTTATATAATTAAACTATCAAGCATCTTATATGCAAATTTTTTTAGAAAGAACAAATACTTTGATTTCATTAAGTCTGAAAAAATAAAATGGCATGATATTCATGTTTGTTTTAATTCTTTAAGAAGAATTTTCCTTTCAGATCAAAAGTTTTGACAATCAATAAACAAATGTAATTTATTTACTAGAAGAATCATCGTGAATTTAGAATAATATAATTTTTCCAGTTGTATTCACATTTTGTTCTTTCCTTTTATATATATATACACAGAGAGAAAAAAAGATAATGTTAGAGATATTATATGCTATACAAGATAGTTAGTGCGAAATTCCTTTACATGAACATTATAAAACATAATTATTAATATATTTACTATGTGCCACTTAAAATATTTTCAAAATAATGAGGTGCGTAAACAACTGTAATCTTAAAATTTTTATTTATAGCGTAGGTTTATATAAAAGAGGAGAATTCAATGTGCAATATTAATTTATGTTGTATGCTGGCCGGTTTTCCATTGCCACTTTGAATTTATCTAAGTCCAATTTGTCGGTCACGTGATGAATTTACGGCCAGTGGTGTTCAGTCAAGGATCTGGTCAGTCAACCGAAAACTGAAAAGAAAAAAAGTTTTTATAGTATTAAACGTCTTGAGATTTGGAGCATATACAATTAAAGAGAATTATTCATATTAATTAAATTAACGCATATAAGTATAAATAACCAATACATTTCTGAGTATTCTTTAATATTAAAACATTTATTCAAAAACAAATGAGTTTATCTGATTAAATATATGGTTTGAGTATGTGTGGTTGATCTCATAATTTGTTGCCTTATCAGTATTTAAATGCTTATAACTAAAGAAGTAATTTTTGCTAACTATTATAAAACTGGTTTACTTAGTTTAGTTGTAAAACATTAAAGTCAATTAATCATTTTGTTCGAATTACTGAGAAGAATCTAGAAAATTTGAAAGATAGCGAAAAATATCATCTTCAAAAAAGAGTAGAAATTCTAAGTTTTTGTTTATGTAAAATTAAAATGAAAAATATAAGATTTTGACATTTGTGATCCATATAATTGAAATAATCATTATTAGACATATGAAATTTATAAAAAGAAATAATTCTTGTCTAACGAAATTTTACTAGTAGCAATTTATTTTAATATGAAAAGAAACTTCAGTATACTTTAATCAAGGCTACATCATATAAAATTATTCTTTGATTTATTTGACTATTGGATCGACAATTTTCAAATCAGACATTAATTTTTGAATTTCACCACCAGAAAAAGTAAAAGTCATTTCCCATAGAGCACATACTCTTGTTCCAATATATTAAAAACTCATTATACGAATTTCCTTATTATTTTTCGAAGTTTACATGAAATGTTTCCTTGTTTCATTTCCTTATAAAAATTTCTGTTATCATCTTTTGTTTTTGGTAATAAAATAACCAGTGTGAGATCGCATCAGATCGTGATCGTTGTCATCGTAATATTTAATCCATAATTACATATCAGAACTACGCCATCTGGTGTAGAAAAGTGTAACTATACAATTATATAAATCTGCGATCGCGGATTTATTAGACAAACACGTAGATGAGTTGAAGTAGTTAATATAGATTATTTGTTAAATCACTTAAATAGATTACATAAATTATGGATATAAGCCACAGTAATAATAATTAATGTTTTTTTTGTGTTACTTATTACATTCTAACAAAAGAGATCTCAAGAACAGTATAAAAAGTTATAATTTCTCTAGTGTTTCACATGTTACTAATCATGCCTTGGAGATTTTCTGATTATAGGAATATATAGAGAACATCAGATATAATTTTTATTTTAATAACACTAAACGTAATCTAATAGAAGGAAAGACAGATAAAATTGGATTGTAATCCATTGAAATTTAAGAAAAGTTATTTTAAAAATCTCTATAGAAGTCATCTTAGTTCACATCTTAATTATAGCATGTTATTCAGAAAACTTAAATTTAGAATTTTTATAATGATAGGATGCACTATTCAAATCTAAAAATTGCAACTTTTGTTATTGTTACTTTTGACACTTGGACAAGCCAATATCTTGGCAATGCGAATTTAAGTTAATAGTCTTTGGTACTTTGTACTTTTGTTTTTTTCATTTTTTAATTTTATTTATTTACTTTTTTATTCAGAGCACCATGAAGGTGAAAGTACGTCTTTGCTCTTTTTTAAATCCTCCGATAGATGGCACCACCAGAGGATCCACTCCCACAATTTTGACATTGATAAGAAGGGGGAGGAAGTTTTCTCCAGACCATTGCACCCATGGTAACTTCTCACTGAACGACCACAGGACTTTAAATTCCACAGATTTAACGAGCACGTATATCGCATGTACTCGGTGGGTCTTTGGCGGCATTGGGAATCGAACCACGACCTTCCGGATGAAAGGCCGATACCCTTACCACTAGGCTTTTAGAAGGAGTATAAGAATTGTGAGATGGAGTCATTGGTTAAAGCTGTGTGTTGGAGATACTGGTTAGAGCTGTTAGTAAGGGATTAAAATTTCGGATCAGTTGAATAATTTACAAACGAGGGCAATGGAGTGCAATTGGAAAATTTACAAATAAAATATTTAACACCAGAAATATCTGTTACACCGCTTATGGTATCTGTGGCAAATATTAATGGCAATTATGTTTGAAATCAGCGTATCTATCCTGCTGAAACTGAGAAAGATCTCTCAAACCCACGACATTCTTCTCAAAAGCATCCCGTTAACATTAATGGTAATGAATTAAAACTCTAAACTCTGTAGCAGGACAGCCCATGTGGACCAAGAACTACAGTGTCCATAACTGTTTTCATGACCAAGGGACCTGGAGTGTGAAGCATATGTCCCAGTTAGGTGGTCAGCCTAACATGCGATCCCATTGCTTAGTTCCCAAGCATGCTTGGTGCTCAGTTTATCGACCCACGGAAGGAATGAAAGGCTGAATCGACCTTGCCTAACCAGAGGATTAGTGGTAATGAGGTCGCTGATATATTGACAAAGAGAGCAGTTAGAATGAAACGACCACTAGATCTTTGCTTACTTATACTCAAATGAAAGATCTAAACTCAATTTATTATGACTTGTTTTATCTACGCATCATTGGTACACAGGAAAATCTCCTGGAACTTTGCTGAAAACCAAATGTGACCGTGGTTCCCAGATTCACCTGGCTAAATTAACAAGGAGTCACCTTATGTGTTTTTCTTTTGATTTTTACAAGTGGCAGAAAAATCCACGCCACTTGTAAAAAATGCTATTACCATCCAGCATCACCAGATCATATTCTGGACTGCATCGGACTTTCTAAAAGAACTTAACATTTCATCCCCTTATTACTGTAAATTTTTTACCGGTCAACACCTTTCAGGAGATGGTCTGACATATGCATCATCATTCAAAAATAAACAACAACAATGTAATACATAATTTGTAACACTTATTATTGAACAGCAATGGTGTAATTTATTACAAAGCAATGAAACGCGCAGTATTTGTGGCAAATAATATTTTTGGAATCCTGATGCATTTCGTTTTACCATAAATAATGCAGACGACCATTAAATCCACCAAAAAGAAAATATTGTTACCAAGTTTGTAAATATTTCTTTCTTTCGTCTTGAAATGCCCCAGACAGATCCGAAGCACTTAGATTCTGAGACAATAATCGCGTGATGTAAGCGTATTTTATATTAAGAACGGCTTTTCTAGTGATTTGACAGCTTGGGGACTTCTTAGCAAAATTCTTGGTGGCTTGGCGACCTTTTGGCGAGAATCTTGGTGAGTTGGCGATTGCATGGCGACGATTTGGTGGAAAATAGATAGTTCTGAAAATTTCCACCACCTAAGCTCTAGGGCAATTACTAAGCGAGATAGCTTAGAATCTTCCAGAACCTTGGAGAAAGACCTAGTCTTTCGCGCCATGTAAGTTAGAAATACCACCGTTCCATGGACCGAGTGAGTCAGTTTTTAGTTTCCAGAAGCAGTGAAAGACTAGAGGATACGAGCTGTCTGCCTGAAGTATTTGAAGACTTCTGTTTGTGGAGCTATTTACCGTTGAATCTGTTGAATTGGTATTGTATAATTGTGATTTGTAAATGCTGTTGTAACTGCTGGGTTCTTTTTTTTCTCGGCATCTTTTAGAAAAATTTCTACAAATAAAAGTCCTGTGATTGTTACGAGTTTATTTCATCGACTCTCAATCAACACGAACCCCGAAGTTTGGTACAATATATCCAACTTAGTATCCGAGGAAGTCCCTTGATTATTCTATTAAGATAAACTTCAGTGATCTTACGAACCTTAATTTCTTTTAATTGTTCCAGTGCAATTCAGATGAAGAATGCATTTTATAGAAATATCCATCTGCATCATTTCAATGAAAAAACGGTTTCTGAGGACAGTGCCAGCGAGGGAACATAAATGTTTTAGTCGTATCACTGAATTATGGTTCTCCTTATAGCAATCGAAAGTCAAAAAAGAAATGTTCAATATTAACAGTCTGCCTGATAAAGTTAAGCAGCCCACAAATTCGTAGATTATCGCATGAGACTTGTCTCACGAGATGCACAGAGCGTCTCGCGAGAATCGCATCAGACCAAATGACGTCATTGAGATCTTAGTTACGTCAGAAAATGGGTGGAGCGCGAGACGTTTCTAGATTTCGAGCAGGTTCGAAATATCTGGCAACTTTCCGCGAGACAGCGCTCTCATTGGTTTAAAATTCCATGACGTCAGATACAACGTTTTAGCTACGTCACACTAAGACATCGAGGAGATCACATTTATCTACTATAAGACGGCGTCTCAATCGGATTGTCTACCGAGTTTGCGGCCTGCCTTATGCATCGAGACGCATGTGAAGAAAGCAATATAGCTAGTAATGAACTCAGCAAAAACAAATTCACATTAAATCTGCTTTCCTCACTAAAAATAATTGTATTTCAATTAATTGTTGTCAATTATTGGCGATGCTGGTGTTTGTAATTGGTGATACCGCAATCAATGTTTCAATCCTGTATTTCATGTTGTGTGAAATACTATTTCCTCTCTCAGGACATTAGCCTACAGGACTGTTTTTTTTCAAAAAAATTACGATCTTTTAAGTTACAACAATAAAAACATGCCTCTAACCGACAAGGTCATCGTATCTTGCTAGTCTTTGCATTACCCCTTATGATTATGTTTTCAGAATAGATTTTCCAACGAAACAGTACAGAGTTACAATCAGAAAGATATCATAGAAATAAGTGCCTTATATTGAGATTTTTCTGTGATTACCACGATCCTGAAATTCAACATCAATCGGATATGCAAAGGATTTCGTAAAACATTGATTTAGACATTTTAGACACTTGAGTAGTCTAAAAGCCTATTTAAACTTTTATCACAAATTTCTCTGGATTTTGATATTATATACTACAATTATGTCAGAAATCGAATTTTGCATTAGCTTTGAAATTGCATTTATAAAATCCTATCCTTGCATTTGTGAATTTCCTATCTGCAAATTATTCTTTAGATCTAAAACTTTAATCACTGTAAACATGTGAATTTTCATTCAGTTCTCACAATCTTTCTCAACTGAAAATTCAGTGTTAAATAATGTTTATATAAGTCTGTATTATAAATTTATTGATAGTTCCCACAAAAAATGACATTACTTTATAACTCTCTTTTTTCTGCTGTATAATTTAAAATACAGGGTGATTATAAAAAAGCTTTGCCAACATCTGCACTTCTAGCGTCCATTCTATTTAACCGATCAAGATGATACTTCAAATATAGTTCTTTTGAGATATGCGCTCGAGATTCTGTGAATGGCAACACAGTGGCCCTCGCGGTTACAGTTATAGTGACAGAAACTCGAAATTTTCGAATGGCAACTTCTACTTTTTACCATCGCAAAATGTTCAGCACATGCGAAAACCCTAAATAGCGTTGAACCGGTACCGATATGTCTAAAAACGGACGTGTTCTGCAAACACAAAAAAGAGTTCTGAAAACCGGCCAATAAAACACGCATGTGCTGAACATTTTGCGATGGTAAAAAGTAGGCGTTGCCATTCGAAAATTTCGAGTTTCTGTCACTATAACTGTAACCGCGAGGGCCACTGTGTTGCCATTCACAGAATCTCGAGCGCATATCTCAAAAGAACTATATTTGAAGTATCATCTTGATCGGTTAAATAGAATGGACGCTAGAAGTGCAGATGTTGGCAAAGTTTTTTATAATCACCCTGTATAATACTAACTATAAATATAATGCATAAAATGCATAGATATATTTCTAGGAATTATTTTAGAGGAGCATTTGAAATTGATATCCATCATAGAAATTAAAATGCTCCTAAAACAATTTTCAATTTACGTTTTCTACTTTTATGTAAATTAGATACATGGTTCGATGGCCTCTAATTTTTCTTTTTGTGGTTTTTGTCAGTAAATGCAAGGAAGAGCAAACCGCATTTTATAAACTGGCATTGGGGAATTAATCTTTCTTATCTTGCTTAAACCAATCACAGACAACCACGTGGACATAAACTATTGTGTTCATTAATATCGACCTGACAATTGTTACTAATAAGAAGTTAATGTCTAAAGAAAACTGTGTTAGCTTGGTTGTTAACTACATTTGATCACATAGATCAAAAATAAGAGAGATACAGCCATGGTAAGAAATTTTAAGTCAGTTGTCATCGATGTAAAAGAATGTGAAACAAAAATAAAATATCACGTATGAAATGTTTTTTATTTTAAAAAAATGACAAAAAATAAATTAAATTTGTTACTAGAATTCTGCACTGGAAGACATACCTTATTTATAAACACATCATCCATTTATTATTACTTAATTACTTGCCATTTACTGCGAATTTAATAAAGGACCATTATTAAAAAACGTGCATAGAAAGTATCTTAATATATTAATTATAAATTATGAATATATTTAATTGAAAGTATGAAATTTTAGAAAATTGTTCTTAAATGCATCTCTTTCATTAAAAAGGAAACTATTCAAGCTTTTTGCTATAGTTCCTTCTATAAATATGAGATTGGAATTTACCGAGAATATTAATTGAGAAATATATATATATATATATATATATATATATATCTCCTCTTACAAATAATTCAAAATTTTCTTGCATAATTAACTAAAGTCTTAGTACTATAAACTATTCTTACGATGTAAAATGATAATAAATTACTAATTGTAAAAATCAAATCTTAACAGCATTGGAAAATTTTTAAGCTATTGTTCATCAACGGAAATCTTACACAAACTATTCTTGCAGTAATTTTAGAAATCTACTGTCGGTATCTTTCACAATATCTTTTCATATTTTTAAAACTAAATTAATTTCGGTTCATAAATTTAAAAATGTTTTAAAATTTATTTAATATTGCGAGCATAATTTTCTAAAAATATAAAATAAATTTTAATTTTTTTGTTTTAATATTTTAGTAAATAAAAATTTATAAGTTAAGGATTATATTTACTAGATCATTTTATAATGTCCTTTTTTGCATTATTAATAAAAACGAAAGACAACTAATTCATATACACACAATGCCCAGAATCTATTTTGAATCGAAACAAATTCTCAAAATAATCAGCTTTGAAAGTAGCAACAAATAAGTAGTGGAAAAGTCACTGTTATATATAAAATTTAAGTAGGCTGAGATAAACACAGGCATATTCACCATTTTTAACAATTTGCTATTCAAGGATTTAAAAAGAACAAAGCGTGAAAAAAGCCTAAAACGAAAAGTCACGCACTTTTTTTTTGAAAGGTCAGTATGTAATTGATCAATTCACGGACTGAGAAACACTTCTTCTAAAGAATAACGGATAATTTTATACTGGGTTGAGATTAACAAAAGAGCAAGTTGCCACTACCTATTTTTAGTCATTAGAAATTTCTTGATCAAAAGGAAAGATAAAAATTGTCTGCGTTCATTCACACAAGGATTAACTCGATGATCGTTCTGGTTTTATGTAACAAAGAGATTTAAAAGAGTGAGGACGATACAACGAATAACTTTTTAATTGCAAATCGCCTTTACTTTTATTAATAATTTTGTCATCATGAATTTAAGCAAATGTATGTAACACTGAACGAATTCGTGGAAATACTAAAAAATATAAGTTTTTAAATTGAGAATGATCTTTATTGATTATTTAAATTTTTTGTTCATTCTTATTTTTATGAACTAAGAGACCTGTGCTTGGGACTAAGGTATTTCAATATATGTGATATTATTATCATACTTAGTGTAGATTTACTTTAGTGTAATTAATTATAAATTTCTTTTCTAATTAAATAATTAGTTCAAAAAGATAAACACAATAAAATATTGCAGTAAGTAACGAATACATTCGTGGAGTTATTTTTTAAAGTAAAAATTTTTGGGGTTTATGTATTTAAACTAAATTTTAAAGTAAATCAGATTAAACATGTTTCTTTCTTAGAATATAAAATGTAGTGAAATATAAATTCAATTAAAGCAAGAATGGAAAACATTAGAAAGATTTTATGAAGTTAATTGTTTATAGCGATCAATAAAAGAGTTCATGTAAATATTATTATATTTTAAAGTTCTGCACAATTGTATGTGTGAACATATTAAATGCTTTGCAGCAAATTGAAATTACGTTGACAATATGATTTAATAAAACCTAATATAACCATTTTCAATGAAAACAAATAAACAATAAAATGTATGTATTGTAAATAAATAGAATTTGAAACTTTTAAGAAACGCTTAAATATGGTATCTACTTTTGAATAACAGTATATTACAAAGTAAAATAGAATTATTAATAGCTTAAATAAAATATAATTCACAGGAAAATTGAGAATAAAATGCTTAGAAGCTGTTCAAATTTGCTAAAAAGGAGGATATCTTTTGAAGCATTTTCGTAATGTATTGAATGATGGAATGATGAATATTTCGATTACATATTCGACTACCCCATAGTAGACAAACTAATGGAATTGTATATCTGCCTCGTTTTCATCTTCCACTAGAATGTTTCAAGATAGTAGGCCACATTCATGTAAGAAAACCTGGAAAGTTTTCAAGCTCACACTCTAACAAACACCCATGCAGAAGTGCAATATTCATTTCCTGTTATTTTATGGTGGTTGAGACCGAACCCTATACCTACACTTTCAAAGAGCATGGCCTTACCACTAGGCCACATTAAACTCAATATTGGTATCTTATAGAAATATATTCCCAGTTTCCTATACTTGAATGGTTGTCGAAATGAGCTAGTTGCCTTTTTTATTTTGGAAACGTTGAAGATTAAACTAACTACCTATTCTTTGAACCATGGTCTAGTAGGGAAATCTGATTATGTGATCCTGTAGTCAAGACAATTATATCAACATCTTATTTACTAGCCTTGTTCCTGCAACAAAATAATGAGCTTTTTCTTCGATGTTGGATTCAACAGTTAAAGCCCCTTGGATAAAGGCATTTTGTATCAAGTGAGTAAACCTTACACTAGCTTTGGACCACTAGGCAATTAATTCATTGTGTGTCGTCAGAGACCTTAGTGACGAAAAACCTATGATCCTGTGCATATCTAATGTCCATAAATCTTCTCGCTAAGATGGTTTCTGATTGAGTCGAAGAAAAACTAAGTTGGAGCAAATAATTTTTTCAGATTTGACTCTCACAGTCTCAAATTGCAAAATTCACCGTAAAGAAGCACTTGGTTTCTCTTACAAATATACTGCCGTAATGCTTGATTTTGTTGCTAAATAAAAAAACTGGTCTTTGTCACTATGGTAGATCTATTTTAGAATTGCATGTAATTGTTAAATAAATTTTTTTAAAAAATTCATGTGAGATTGGAATACTTTCTGACACAGTTTACTGCTTTCCGTATTGAATGTACTGAATGCCGATTTATATTTTACCCTGCGCATATATTAGTCAGTATTCATTACATAGATAATTTGAATTTGCATTGTGCATTTAATTAGCTAATTATTGAAAAACTTCTAAATAGTTATGATTTTACGCAATGTTATAAAATGTAAGCCACAGAATTTCTGTAAGTAAAAAGGAACTAAATCATAAGAAACTGCTTAACATCATATACAAAATAATATATATATATATATATATATATATATATATATATATATATATATATATATATATATATATATATATATATATATATATACAGGGTGATCATAATTAAACTGCAAATTTAAAAACGCTGTAAAAAAAGAACCACTGGTCAGAAAGACCTGAAATTTCACCAGAATGTACTTCAAACAGGGGGATTTTGTTTGGCGTGGGAAAAAAATTAGGAAAAAAGTGGCCTATAGATGGCGCTGCACAGGTGGTTATATGCAAATTAACGTCTTGTATAAAATGCTGAGTAGCTTGAATTCTCGTTAATTGTCGATGGTGATGCAACGCCATTTCGGAAATGACCGTATTATCAGCCGACATTTTCCAACTCCCTGGCCGCCACGATCACCGGACATCACTCCCTGTGACTTTTGGCTCTGGAGATTTCTGAAAAATGTTGTGTACAGTGCTCCACTAGACACCTTAGCGGATTTGAAATGCCGCATTACTCAGCACGTTAACAACATCAGCACTGATACACTCCAAGCTGCTGTGGAAAATACCGTTTTACGTTTACACCTCCTAACAGAAAATGGTGGACACCATATTGAAAATTTCTTGAAGAAGACTAAGGACAATTAAAAACCGAATTATTGTTGGCTTTTTCTACGGTTTTTGGCCGCAGAGCAATTAAAAACCGATTTTTTCCTATTCGATGTGGCACCACCTTGTCGCTCTGAATAGGCTTTACACCAAGAGTGCCACAACATCTGCCTGACTTACAATAGCACAACTGGTTTAACGTTCAGCTTACAGCCACAATTGATTATCGTTCATGTCAGAATTCATGTAATTAACCTACAGCCGCCTGTGCAGCGCCATCTATTGGCCACTTTTTCCTAATTTTTTTTCACACGCCAAACAAAATCCCCCTGCTTGAAGTACATTCTGGTGAAATTTCAGGTCTTTCTGACCAGTGGTTCTTTTTTACAGCGTTTTTAAATTTGCAGTTTAATTATGATCACCCTGTGTGTGTATATATATATATATATATATATATATATATATATATATATATATATATATATATATATATATATATATATATATATATATATATATATATATATATATAATAGTGGCACGCTGCTTACTTCCATGAGGAACAGGTTGACATATCGAATGTCAATGATACGATTCTCGTCTGACCTTTATATCCGACATCATTAGGTAAAAGAAAAGCGATGGTGTGAAACGGAGCACTTAAATTAAAAAAAGAAAACTACAAATAAAAATAGGTGGAAGAATCGTCTGACCGGGTATTCGTCTGCCTAAGCAATCACTCGTTACAAAAATAAAGTCCGATGAAAATATCTTAAAATTTGCTGCTTGTGACCCTGATTCCTTAGAGTTTATCTTCTTGCCCAAAAAATGTTTAAAATCTACTAAGATCATTTGAGGAACTCAATTAATAAAAAATAAGAATAATTGCATTTTACAAAATGTTCTTTCCAAATTTTTCTGTTTTTTTTTCTTTCACGTTGTTCACATAAGACGCTTATATAGAAATATTTACTACGTAAAATCAATTGGTTTTGTTTGTCGCCCACTTTGTCTAGTGGTCAGCGAATACTGACTGCAGATAAAGGAGGTCCTGTGTTCGAATCCAAGTTCGGGTATAAATGTACTTTCTTTCTATCTCTTGACTTTGTCCATTCCTTGTATGAATGGTTGCCTAATCTATAAATGGGTACCTATAGCATGCGTGTACTGAGGAAGTCGAACTCCCCACACCAAATTACAGTTCAGTTGGAAAAGTGGAGCAACGCACTCCATATTACCAGTCCAGCTGGTTCAAGACGACAACAAAAATCTATGTAATTGTTACGTTTCTTCTTTGTAACTTTTGCAAATTTTTATAAATTTACTTAATTACTTTATCCAACAGTAGTAAAATTACGAATGAAAACTTAATACTATAATATGTATATAATTCGAATTTTTTAATTCGAAGTTTCGAATGTAAGGAATGATTTATTCTGGATTTCAATCTATAAATAAAATGAGTAGGCAATGACGAATATAATGAATATGATAAAATAAAACCATTACTTATAGAGAAATCTTAACCTGAATTTGGAGTTTAAGCCTGTTTTGTCAATAATAACTTCAATATATTTCAAATTTTGAATAATACTCATAATCTTTGTTATTTATTATTGATAAAGGTTGAAAAGCGAAGAATGAAATAAAAAGAAAAATATTGGAATTAAAAAATAACTTGTCACAATGAATTTATGAAGAGATAATGTATTCTAGCACAAATATATTATTTTGATACGAATATTTAATTATTCAATACATATTACTTTATTTTTGAAAATTGCAAGCATAGCTTTTCGAACTTCGAAGTAACTCTTATCATATCAACAGCAAGATTAAATTTATTAGGGGTTTGATTTAATATGTAAAGTACTTAAAATATGATATTGTTTTTATTGTTATTATAGAGAATATTTGCTTATAATTCACATTAAAATCAGTTTATGATGGAAATCCATATCAATCCTTTCTACTTCTGAAATAGTCGAAATTGAAGATAATTTAATAATTTACTAAATTAAATATAACCATTTACTAAATTAAAATAACATAAAATTCTAGGTTATTTTTGTGTCATGAAATCATACATAAATTTAAAAAAAGTTTTAAGAATATTAAATTTTTACATTTTGAAAAGTAAAAATTGTATAAATAGTACCTGTATATATTGTTGCTTTTATGTTTATGAACTTTCAGTATAAGATAATTCTTTATAAAATTAAATACAATACAGAATTTTTAACACTGTTTCGCTTAAACAGAAGAAAAAAGTAGTTTAGGAATACATTGGAATTATTTATAGATTAAAATGTTTAATAAATCAAATACGACTATTATACTTTAAACAACAATAATGAAATAATATCTTATAAAACAATATATTATCTGTAGCTTATATATTGTTTTCGTTGTAAAACAAAGCTATTTTAATGATTTAGGGATTAAATTTCGAAAAATCATTTATCATTATATCGTATTTATGTAGTCATTCATTTTAACGAAATCTGATAGTCATAGATTCCCGTCCATTCAAGCAAGTGAATCGAGAAGATATTTCAACTTCACTTTCTCGGCTGGGCTGTTAAGTTCTTTCACTGTAACTGGCATAAAATATGCATCGTCACACATGGACCTGTTCATTCGCTTTCAGAGGGATGAGTCTGGATCAAAGGTGCCGCGTGCGATATCCTTATCTCGTTGTCAGAGAATGCGGCATGACCTTTGAAATCGCTACGCCTAACCCTTTCCATGTAAATGCTGAACGCCCACCTTTCACTATTTGAATCAACCACGCAGGAAGCCAGGGGAGATGTGTTTGTATTGCGTGGGCGTATTTTATAGGGTTCATGAACTTATTTTTTTAATTCTATTCACGCAAGAAGAATAAAAAAAAAGAATTCAATGATGTATCAATTTTAAAAGCCTTCTTTCTCTTCTTATAAGAAGCTAATATCATCAATACTTCATTAGTAAGAACTAGTTGAAATAAAATGTCAAAATGGTAATCATGATTATATAGAGAAAATTTAATTTAAAATGAAAATGCAATATTATAAGTTGTTTATTTTTCATCAAAAATATATAATATTAAATTTTAAAAAAAATTAAAATTAATTTTCCTATTTTCACCAATTTTATGGATTTTTGCTTAGGAATAAATATTTAATAGTAATAAATACTAAAAAGATGCTATAATTTTTCTGACAGAAAAGGAAAGACAATCAATCCACCAAAAGTACGAAAGCCGTTTTCTTGGATGGTGAGTTTAACTAATCGCAGTTTAATGTCTTCCCGCCCCCTCCCCCATTGGAGCGGTGTTGTTGTTGTTGTTCCTTATTCCACTTGATCTAGTACAATCTAGACCAAGTCCAGTAGATCGTTCGCCCAGAGAATGTCCCGAACCAGCGCAGGGTTTTCAAAAAGATCTCTCTTCTCCAAACCCAGACAGGAGAGCAGATGGTCCTGAGAAGCTTGGTGGAAATTACACCTGAACCACACAGGGAACACTTTCTGACCCTGAACGAATGTAAGGGTGCGCGTATGTCCAGTAATGAGCCTGGTAATGGTGGTTTGCAATTTCTTATTGCCCTTCAGCTCCAGGGCAGTCCCAGGATGGTTTTGTGCGTACCAGTCATGAGTAGGTGGGATCCTCCAAGTCTTGCTGTTTTCGGCTTTGACCTTTGTGAAAATTTCACCAAACGTAAGTAGTCCACCATTTTCAGTTGCTTCAGCAGAGCCCTCCTTAGCCAATTCATCGACCAAGTCATTGAAGTGGAGGTCCACATGGGAGGGAATCCACTGTAGATGAATGTCATTATGTGAAGAGTAACTCTTAAGTTTGTTTACAATGTCCATGCCGAGCCTGTCATTAATGCATCTCCATCTGCTTAGGTATTGAATGGAGCTCCTGCTGTCTGGAGCGGTGTGGAAGGTCGAATGGATGAAAGCCAAGAAGTTGTTACTTCTGGCAATAAACTATAAAAAATTGATAACAAATTACGAAGGAATGATTCCGAATGTATAACAGATGAAGTGTGATTTTTTTCCTGAGTAAATCGATCAAAAGGACGTTCGATAGGTACTTTCTGTCCGTGAAAAAAATTCTGCAACATTCAACAATGGAAACTGGAATTAATTTACATGTCCACTTCGTCCAAATCTCTTTTTTTTCCTTAGGGATTGATGAATATTTTGTAATGTTTCTTTTTAACAGCTAAAAGTAGTGTAATTCGTATGTTATAAGCTTAGTGTTTGTCTCTGAGAAAAATTAACTATTCTTTAATATGTATAATTCGCTGTATAAGACACTTGAATAAATAAACTTCAAATCTTTAGCAACGCTATAATAGTATGGAATACACCCTCATAATATTTTAGGAGCAATTACATTTTTTTGACGAATAGTATGATGTCACAAGAACCTGCCTATTACAGGGTTATGCTCATTAAAAGCATTATCTGCAAAAGGCTAGAGAAAGAATAAATGGTTTTCAAGGTTCGAGTTCTTCCTGTATTTGCATAACAACAACAAATATTACATACTGAATGTTTTTTAAAAGAACTATTAAATAAGATAGTCATTTTGAATGTAGATCTATTACTTCAAAATGTTTTTAAATAAATACGGAAAACTAAAATTTGCATCTTACGTAAAAAAGTAATAATTGTATTGTATATAATCATATTACATTAAATCATCGCCATTGTAAGATTTACTTGGTAGCGTATTCTTAAATAATTTAACACACTTTCGAACAATAAAAACGGGAATGAATGAATACCTACTTTACTTTGATCCACTTTCTTTGAAATATATTCCGCTGAAAGGTAATTTCTTCGAAAACAATAGAGAATGTGGCCGCATAAATGGTTTCAGATAAAGAATGGATAATAACCTAAGCTCAGTTGGAGGGATTGGTAAAAGTAATGCGATGTTCAACAATTGAAAAAGTGCATAACAAAAAGGTTGAATTTTTGAAAAAAATGTGATGATAATAGCAAAACGGAATTATCTTTTAAAAAGTCTTTTCAACCATTTCTGTAGTATAAAATGGATTTTTGAAACAATACAAGTTTTTTTACTATTGTTATTTTTTAAATAGGAAGAAAAAGAACTTATTCGTTTGCATTATATTTTATTATAACCTGCTTAATGAAAATATAATACATATGTATAAAAGTATGAGACTTGTGTTAGTATGAGATGCAAATAAGTAAGCGAAGTTGTGAGTAAATATTTAAAAAATAGAAATTTATCCTGTTAATAAAAAACATTTAATAATGGAGGATTTTCTTCATAATAAATTAATTTTCCTGATATAAAATGGTTTGACATTGCTTACAAAACACCCTAATAAACAGTTTTAAGATTTTGTTTTTGTTACATTTACTACACTTGTAACAGGAGGACTTTTCACAAATTTTGCCATATTCACAAGTTGTAAAAAAATAAAGCCAGAAAAATCCGAAGCACTTACAAACAGATTACAATTGAAGAATACTCATAAATAAGTTAAAATAATTAAGAGCGTTCATTTTAAACTGATTTTATTTTAACATGTCAAACCTACTTATTTCTGTTACTCAACTTTCTATTTCTGTCAAAACTTTCTGTTCTGTTAGTCAACCCTTTTATGAGTGGGATAGAAAGGAGTGACTTGTAAATATAATCGAAAATGACGAATATTAATGTTGAAGCCACAGCTTTCAAGATCACACCAAGGAGAATATTGATAATTCAGACGCCTAGTCTAAATTTAGTTTTCGTTGTCATTGAGAATAAAAAATAAAGGAAAAATAAGACCTCACATATTGACCGAAATTGAAATTCAGATCCTGACTTTTTGAAATATTAAGCTTATGTGGGACAACCTCGATGACATTCTAGGCAAAATTTAATCAATAAAGATTTGCAGCAGTACACTGCTGTATAAAATGGATGATGAGCCAATCTAGTAACCGATGTGACAGTACATTAGGTAGTGAAAGAGGAGAGAGATTAAAGGTGAAAAACGTTTTATCCTACATAATAACTCATTGTAATGGATCTTTCTTTCCCTAATATTTACTCTTGCTAAAAGAAGAATCGTTAGGGGTCTAACCACCAGTTCAAACACACAACTCTCACCTCAAATATGTTGCGGTTTGGAATCCTTGTATAAGCAACAGGTTCTGGCTCAATTAGTCACCATATACAAAAATGACAACAATTTATAAGTGCAGGTGAGGTGATGTGAGATCACCACATTTCATCAATAGAGTTAACTCCAATTTTGAATTCTTCTCTTAAAGTAGGATTCATCGAAGAATTTACATCTTATTTTTAAACATAAAAAAAAATTTTTAATCAGGCTTTAAGTTAAAATGACATAATCGTAAATTTTCAATGGTTATTGCGAAGAAGATTGCTATTATTTCGTAGGTGATTTTAATATGATGAACAAACACTCGAGAATAAATTAGCCGTCAGTTATATCAATTTCTTGACTTTACACAGTTAACAGCTTCAACCGCACCCAACTGTCTAAAACCCGTTTCCATTGAAAAGAAAATTTCACTTATTACCAGCAAAATTCTCAATTTCATGTTTCAAAAAAAAAATAAATAAAGTAACATCAATCATACTATAAAAATATTAAAGTGGAAAAAGCATTAGACGTGCAGAATTTATAAAGGAAATATATTAATAAAACAAAGATAAATCATTCATAAATTTAATTTATTTTATTTATTTATTTATTTATTTTTAAATTTTTTTAGTGAAATTATTATATGAGCGTCCTTAGAATGAAAGACAAATATAATTTATTCAACTATTAAAAAGTGCTTAAGGGGATTTTTATCTATTTATTTTTTTATTTCTATATTTTCTGCAAATTATAAATTACGGGAGTTATTCGAGTATAACTAAGCAATTCCGAAAAAAAAACTTTGATGGGAGCTTTTGAGTAGAATACGCTTTTGAGTAGAATACACAAAAGCGTATTCTACTCAAAAGCTCCCATCATTAGAGGAAGATGGAATTGAGTTTTTTTTTTTCCCGCCCTTTATTCGGCAAGTTAGTAATTTCATTCTTCAAAAGTAGTGGTTTAGTAGACGAATAAAATTTTTTAATGGGGTCAATTTCAAATTAGGCAAAACAAAATATAAATTTTGTTACGGAAATATTAGCGAATCTAAAAAAATTTTGAATAAATATTCATTGAAAAACTATAAATGTGTAAGTTTTTTATATTAAATTCTACTTTAATAAATTATGGAAAAAGTAATGAAAGATTACTAAAGCCCACATTTATTGAAATATTTTTATTTTTTATATTTTAAATAAATTATTTAAATATTGATTTCAGTTGAAATTAAATTAATTCAAAATTATTAAATGACCATCAAGTATTCAACTCAAAATATTGAATGTGAAAATAATTTAAAAAATTACTTTTTATTTTAAAATATCTGTCGTGAAATATTAATATGATTTTTGTATTAAAATCTTTTTATTTTCGAACAAAAATTTTTTTTTGAGTCATACCAATCACTTAATTAGGAATTATTAAAAAATATATATCGTATTTAAAAGTTATCTCTTGTAATACATATTTTTCTCAAAAGTAATATTTCTCTATATTTCTACATCTAAGTAATTTCTGCATTAGAATGAAATTCAGTGAAACTTATATGGAATTTAAAAATTTTTCTTTGATTATGCAATCGTTCCGTATAATTATATTTTAAAAATTTAAGTGAAATAAACATTTTATAATATTTTACACTTTTCTATTAGTTTTTAAAATATAAAAATTTAACTTACACCAAATTTAGATTGTGCTGCCATCTATGGTTTGCTAGTAAAAGCAAATTCAATGAGGAAATTATCATTGATTGTAAAAATATTTGAAATAAATTTAAAGAAAAATAAAGAGAATTTTTCGAAAATTATTTATGTTTAAGTTAAGTGTTGGATTACTTTTAGATTCATTACATTTGCAGTTTTCTAGATATTATTGAAAAATAATAAACCTTCATTCTCTGGCAGACATTGTGTGTGTTACGATGTACTACAAATTTTATCAAATTTACTATGGAGTTTCACAAAAACAATGACTTTGTACTACAGATTTTTGCAGGAAAAATTTATAATTAGAAATACAATAAGTCTCTATTTTATTTTTTAGAAAGTATTTTTTTAATTGATTAAATTTTTCTTTACAATTATACATTTTAATGATTTTTTTTCCTAAATGTTGAAAATACCAACATTATTTTTTAAAATGAGAGCTATTAAAATACAAAAATTGACTTGAGGATATAACATGTGTCATTTCAAAATAAACTAATAATTATAATTAACAGCGCATGATGTAAATATTTGAACACAGTAATTGTGTCCAAAATTCTACAAATAAATAAACAAAAAATGAGATCTAAAAAAAATTATGATCTGTTATGATAACTATTTAGAGTAATTTTGATAATATTTTATTGTGAAATTACCTTATTATTAAATATAACTTATTTGATAAGAAGATATTTTCAATTAAATCAAATTTAAAATGTTTAAAATCTCTTCAATCAGAATTTTTATAGAGCAATTTTTATATTATGGAACATTACACTACATTAATGCAATCCATTGCATAAAAAAAGATTTAGCTCCTTTTAAATCATTATAAGCAGTTCATTTCGGAAAAATTTGTCAATTTTTTTGGGTATGACTAATTTTGTTCGCGGTGATAAAATGTTAAATTGTTATTTTATTTACAAGTGTTAAAATCTATGAATTTTGCTACTATTATATTTTTTTATAATTTCAGAAAATTTCTATTTTAAATCAAAATCTGCTCTATTCTAACAGGGCATCTAATATGTTCTTACTTTCTTTCTTTTTTACACACAATTAGCTATGATTAATTTAAACACAATTAAAGCTATGATATCAAAATTAGTATCTTTTTTGATCTTAAATTTTAAATAAAAATACACATTGATTTAATTATTTGAATTATTTTGTAAAATTATTTTAATAAAGGGTAACATTTAATTACATAAAAAAGTTCTAAAAATGTTGATTAATATTCCATTAATATGACCAAATTAAAATTTATTTTGAAGTAACTTTATTATTTTTAAAATTAATTTAGCTTGGAAGTTAATTTAATTCAAAATTAGAAATTCAAAAAATTATGCTTTATTAATTAATTTAAAAAACTTTCCATTGGAATAAGTTTAACGAATATTCATTTCATAAAATTAGAATACTACAATAATAATTTCTGTTGCCAATTTATGCATACCAAAATTATCAAAATTTAATATTCATTATATACATGAAATAAAAATAAAAACAAGGGCAGGAAAAAAATAATAAAAAAAATATTTTTTCCTGCCCTTGTTTTTATTTTTATTTCATGTAGATCAAG
This sequence comes from Latrodectus hesperus, assembly GCA_037975125.1. Taxonomy (NCBI): domain Eukaryota; kingdom Metazoa; phylum Arthropoda; class Arachnida; order Araneae; family Theridiidae; genus Latrodectus; species Latrodectus hesperus. The sequence goes on from JAJQOW010000014.1 coordinate 21,808,855, forward strand.
ATCAGCGCCATTCTTATACAAATTAAGAATATAAATTAAATATTCGATATAAACTTTGAATTTTGTGGATTGTGTAGATAAAAAATTGTAATTTGATAAATTTCATTCAAACAATTGCTTAACAATTTGTGGCAATATGTTCTTTTATGTTTAGTTTTTTCTTAATACTGCATTTCACACTGAACTAACAAGTTCATGAAAGAAAGATTGAAATTAAGTGATACAAATTACTTCTTTCAGCTAGTTAACTGTAATGTTATTTAACTACTGCATAAATATTGCCTTTCAAAGAGTATCCTAAACATTATCATTAAGTTTAAAATTGACATAGTGTGGACCAATTTAATGGTGTACTTGAGGATGAAACATGCCCCAAATCCATGCACGTGTCTTGCTGAAATAGTATCTCTTCACCGTTAAAACAGTTTCAAGGTTTTAAATGAGTTTTCATAATCTTACGATGTAATTTCTTATCCATACTGGTTGAAACAAATATTAAATTTGAAACTGCCAATAAAGCGCAGCTATTCCAAATCATCATTGAAGTATCGCCATGAAGATATTTGGAGAGATAATAATGATATCTCTGAACGAATCATGCTAATAAAGTCACCATGGCCCAGTGGTGGATAGAGCTCTTCAAAACGAATCGTCCGGCCACCATTGAACAACAGGAGATGGAAGAGTGGATACTTGGGAGATTTCGGGTTTTCTCCCTTGTGAATGCGACAAGTATCAATAAAAAAGTCTTTTGGAAAATAGCATACGCTATGTACGCACAAGTGTTTTAGATTCTCCACTACCTGGCTTCAAAACGCGCTTCACTTTACGAGTGCCGCTGAACAGATTCATATACTAGAATAGATAATATTGGAAGTGGCGCTGAACAGATTCATATACTGGAACAGATAGTACTGCAAGTGGCGCTGAACAGATTCATATACTGGAACAGATAGTACTGCAAGTGGCGCTGAACAGATTCATATACTGGAACAGATAGTACTGCAAGTGGCGCTGAACAGATTCATATACTGGAACAGATAGTACTGCAAGTGGCGCTGAACAGATTCATATACTGGAACAGATAGTACTGCAAGTGGCGCTGAACAGATTCATATACTGGAACAGATAGTGCTGCAAGTGGCGCTGAACAGATTCATATACTGGAACAGATAGTACTGCAAGTGGCGCTGAACAGATTCATATACTGGAACAGATAGTACTGCAAGTGGCGCTGAACAGATTCATATACTGGAACAGATAGTACTGCAAGTGGCGCTGAACAGATTCATATACTGGAACAGATAGTACTGCAAGTGGCGCTGAACAGATTCATATACTGGAACAGATAGTACTGCAAGTGGCGCTGAACAGATTCATATACTGGAACAGATAGTGCTGCAAGTGGCGCTGAACAGATTCATATACTGGAACAGATAGTGCTGCAAGTGGCGCTGAACAGATTCATATACTGGAACAGATAGTGCTGCAAGTGGCGCTGAACAGATTCATATACTGGAACAGATAGTACTGCAAGTGGCGCTGAACAGATTCATATACTGGAACAGATAGTACTGCAAGTGGCGCTGAACAGATTCATATACTGGAACAGATAGTACTGCAAGTGGCGCTGAACAGATTCATATACTGGAACAGATAGTACTGCAAGTGGCGCTGAACAGATTCATATACTGGAACAGATAGTACTGCAAGTGGCGCTGAACAGATTCATATACTGGAACTGATAGTACTGCAAGTGGCGCTGAACAGATTTGGAACACTGGAACAGATAATACGGGATTTACTGCTGAATAGATTCATAGGAAATTTTAAACAAGTGTTCCTTATTATCTCAAAGCAAGATTGGATTTCAGAAAACTGCTTAGGCTCTCATAAAAGAAGCAAAATTGGACAAAAGTAAGGCTGGATATGCAGTTAGATATGCTCTGAGGTATTTGAGCAAAATGTGTCACATACGTCGCCTTGAAATATTGAAACAAATTACAGACACCCGAAAAAACAAGAAGGACGTCTTACTGTGTCCTAGTGGTAGGACAGCGCTCTTCAGCGCAGAATGTCCTAAGCTCGATCTCAACTCTTCTTGAACAAAGGACAATGGATACGCTCTGTAATGGTAACGCTCTGTAAAAGGACAATGGATACGCTTCTAAATTCTGCGTGCATTTTCCGGAGACGCCCTCAGAATAGAGAGGTGGGAATTTTCCGGGTTTCCTCCTTTGCTACATGTGAATAGGGCCTACTACCTATGAAAAGTTCTCCCAAGGAGACAATTTACACACTGGACATTAGAATGCCGTTAGATTATCTGTCGCTTGGTTTCAAAGCCATGCTAATAGCATCAGTGACCTTCAGCTACATCACGGTTAAAGAATTTTTGATCAGAGAATACAGTTTTAAAATATCATTTTTTAAATTGATAGCTCATTCTCGTCGCTTGATTATATGTGAGCTTAAGACAGACTTTTTATCGTATTTTTATGCATTATTATAATTGTAATATATTATATAATAACGCATATTATAATAATATATTTACTGGCTCAAGCACCCTAGATATTATTCTTTTGAAAGCCTTCGGCTGCATTTCCTTAGCTAACAGGCTATTTACAGCAGTAAGTCGAGTTACACAGAATGTATTACTTATTTCGTAAGTTTAATGTTTCGCGACTCTTAACTGTAAAATAATATTTAAGCTTACAGCTGAAATCTAATAGGCAGCTGTCTGCAGACAACAATAGGAAAAGAAAAATATAATTTAAAAGTGATAATATTTCATCTCTTTCTTTAGAGTATTATTGTGAAAATTTACCTAACTTCTTTTAAAATGAAAAGTAAAATGAAAGAAATAATGAAGTACTGCCAAACTATCTTTCCTTTTCAAATTGGTGCAGATGGTAATTATATGAACATTAAAAAGCAATATTAAATAAAATATATTGCTAATTTTTAGGGAAAAAAACGAAGTTTTTTTAAGTTTTATTATTATTTTTAAGTAAGTAAATCATAAAAAATATTTCTTTTCAGCATAGATATTTCTTTTTAAATTGAAGGAATTAAAATATTTGTCCCACCTTCACGGTCAATAAAAAATATGCATTTTAACTGTAAATTATGAAAGAATTTTATTATAAACATTTGAGTAGAATTACTTTCCGGCGATAAAGTGAAAAGAAAATAAATAAATAGAAGTAAGAATGATAAATAAAAAATATTATCTGAAATAAGCAATATATAATAAAAGATAATGTGTGTGAAACAACAATTTTAATTTCAAAATATAATCATCATCGTAAGAATTTTCATTCGCCAATAAGTGAACATATCTTTTAATATGCATTTTCTTTTAAAAATTATATTACACTGCGAAGCATATACTATCAGCGGCAAAATGCTGACAAAAATAGAAGGACATTAGTCGTTTGAATATTCATCATTTTCAAAACAACTGTAATTCTGCTGCAGCTGGAATATTGATGTGCGTTAATCTACCAAGCTTGTGCAGTCTGAATCAGCGCTGGTCTTATTTTATAAAATTTTATAAATAAAAAAGTTTTCCTCACCAAAGCCCTCCACCATATGATTGTAACACTTATTAGCCATATGAACTATGAAACTTGTCAATAATGCTTATTATTGACAAGGTCTTACAACACTTATTAGCCATGCACACTATTGCATGGCTAATAAGTTTTATAAGAACTTGTTAAATCTGTAAAATAAAGAATAATAAGAATTTGAATAAAGTAAATAATCGATTTACTGGTAATTATATTAATTCAAGCGTTGTTAATTATCTTGAAGAAGTAAAGTTAGTAATCGACAGCGTTTTTGTGGAGAAAATTCACAGTAAATCATGCATACTTTTATATGTAATGTGTATTTTCTATAGAAAAATGTTCAAAATGGAATAAATGTTTAAAATGAATTCAAATTAGAAAGACATACATATTTAGAAGAAACTAAATGTAAATACTCCGTATTGCATTGGTTTAATCAAAATGTTTCGATAAACAATGTTAAAAATAGAAACAAATTGTAAAACATCTAAATTCATAATAACTTAAAAATAATTATAATAATTATTCTACATATTTTAACAAATAAATCAATTGTATAAAGTAATGAAATTACTTTGTAAAAAAATGATAAGTAAAAATGAATATTATTAATGAATTAAAATGATTATGCATTTTGGTCTATCCCTTGAACTGATGAACAATTCTTTAATTTTTTGGAACAGAAAAAGCGAACAGTACGATCATCATATCAGTTTTTAAATATTTCATTTGTTCTTAAACGTAGTTTTCAGCAAGGTAATGAGATATAACATTATACATGAAGCTGTATACCGAAAAATATGCTTTAATAATACTCTGATATATATATATATATATATATATATATATATATATATATATATATATATATATATATATATATATATATATATATATATATATATATATATATATTTAAACTGTCTTTTGCATTTTTTTAAAATTTCTATTGGCAGTATTATAAAACTTGCATAGTTTTTATATTTATTAAAATATTTGTTTGCTTCCAATGGAGAAAAATTGTCATTGATTTTACTTTTATTTCGAACGAAGTTGAAAAAAATGTGAACTTTAAAAAATGTCCTGCTATTTTTAAAGTAAGTTAAAGCTACACTTTGTCTTTATTATCTTCTTTTAAATTAATTTGGCAAATAAACTGTTATTATTACATTAATCTAACTATGTTAGCAACTAATAAATAACGCGCCGTAATCTAGCCATTAACTGGATTTCTGTTACTGTCAAAATAAGATTTTGGCGATATTCTGCCTACGAGTCATAATTTCTCGCCAAGCGTAAATACCGTTAGGAAATGAAGCGATGAAAATAATAAAAGTCGTGAAATAAAAGTAAAATCTTTTAAAAGTGTCTAATACAGGTCAGTTGTAACTAAGATTTAGCACATTTTGTCTGGGAGAAGAAATTGCCCTAATTCTTTTAGTCTGTAATATGACTTTTACATAATGTACTCTCGTTACCATAATTTCAGCAATTTAATTTTATTTATATGACCCAATAAGTTTCCTAATAAAGTAAAAATCGATTTTTATCTTAATGGAATAAGCAACTTTTCCTTGTGCGCATTTAGCGGTGATTTACTTAAAAAGTTGATGGAATTCTTTTTACTATCACAAGCATCGATATAAGAAAAATTTATACTTGGGGTAAAAATAATAAAGAAATTCTATTACTTTATAAATGAAATAAGCAAACTGCATTTTTTAATACGTAACAGAGATTAATTTAAATCCTAATTTTTAAAAGAATATCGGAAAAAGAATCTTAATTGTTACCAACAATGCTTGGAGATAATAAAATTGGATAACTCTCCACGGCGTGACGTAAAGATTATTTAGTCGTGAGAGGTTTTTATAAAAACAAGGAAGTGTAAGTTTGTATTTATCCAAATTAAGGACAGTGAGCTAACCAAACAAAATAAAATTATCAAAAGATGCACTAATAAAGCAGGAAAATGAGAAAAGGGAAAAATCATATGAAAAGGAAAGGTAAGAGAAGGGAGAAGATAAGAATGAGACGTGTCACTTGAGGAATTCAGAAACATTCTTTTGAAAATTCTTGAATGGTCATAAGTTATTGCTTAAGATATAGGAGAATGGACAATGACTGAGACCTAAGATTTCAAATTGCAAATGATAGTAAATTTACTGAAAGTGTCGATGAAGAAGATGACTTTAATGTCCAAGTTGAAGTAGACACGGTACCATCAGCTAGTGAAGAATTTTCTCTCTTTTAAACAGCTTTGAAGTGGATCATCAGCCCGCGCGTGACCATGTGCAAATTCTCACCGTCAAGAAGATGTGTAACATGGCGGTTCAAAACCAGATGAAGGCAATGAAACTGTTTATTATGCCCGAGATGTTCAACAAGCAACGACGTTTAGTTACATCATTGTTGTTACTTATGACACTTGGACAAGCCAAGCTAGCTATGCCTTGGCTATGCAAATTTACGTTAATAGGGAGCATCTTTCGTTTTAATCAGAGCACCACGAAGGTAAAAGTACGTCTTCGCTCTTGAAATCCTCCGATAGATGGCACCACCAGAGGATACACTCCCTTAATTTTGATATTGATCCGAAGGGGAAGAAAATTTTCTCCAGACCACATTGTACCCATGGTAACTGCTCAATGACCGACAACAAGACTTTCGATTCCAAAGATTTAAGTAGCACGTATATCGCATGCACTGTAAAAAAAAAAAGACGGAAGAAATACAGTAAAAATCACTGTTATTTAAATAGCTGTCATAGGAACACAAATGATTACAGTAAATTTACTGTAAAATTTAGCCTCAGAAATTGTTTGCATGCATTGAATTGGCGGAATAAAAATTTCTTTTGTTCTTCCTATGGCAAATGAATCAAATTAATTTCGCCATTTAGCCCTTGTTTTCGCTTAGTGAAGTTGGTGATATTTTGAGAATAATAGTTCCTTTTGTTGAATTTCTATTGAAATTTAATCATCAAATATAAGGTAATGTATACTTTTCATATTGTTTATTATGCAAGTTTTTAGCTAACTTTGATATATCTATAAATTCTTATAAATTTGACTGAACATTTCAAAAAATTCTAAGCTGAATTTACAAATGATCAGATTCATTAGTATTAATTCAGTGTCAATATTTTTTTACTTACTTTTTATTAATATTTAAAATATTTTATAGTAGTTTAGTAACATAATTGATTAGTATTTTAATTATCAAATTTTTGACGGAATTAGAGTTGTATTTAGTCTTCCATTGTTATAAAATTGCTTAGCTATATTTGTATATTTCGAAATTGAAATTGAATAATCATCTATTGTTATATTCTTTTAGATATATATTAACGGAATTTCTATTTTATTTCGTTGTTGAAAATTCATGATTTTTCTTTCATTGTAAAATGATATAATTTATTGTATATTAACTAAATATAACATTATATTTTAATAATTTTTTTGATTAGAATTTTATTAAAAAATGTTTATTTTTTAATACAGATCGTTAAATTACATTCTAATTATGATCATTAATTCAATTCATGAATTAATGATCATAATTAGTGTAACATGTATTAAAAAAATCATGTAACATGTATTAAAATAATCATTTTTTAGGCATAAATGTTTGTAAATTCTTTCAATAAAATAATATTACAAATAATGATATTTATTAGAATAAATGGTCTTGTGTTTAGAATTTGCATGAAATGTAAAAATGCATTTCAATGAAAAATGTAATGCTTTTTTAAAATATCTATTTTTTAAAATCATTATTTTATAACAAATATATAAGAAATATTCCTCTTTTAAATACATATTAGGAAGTACTATTCGAATTAAGGTCTTTTATTTAGAAAATGTAAAGTTTATTATTTTATAACCATGAATATTTTTTTAAATTTATATTACTAATTAGAACATTAATTAAAAGCCTTTTTGGGAAATCTTTTTGGTTGTTTGTATTTATAAAAAAATTTCAGTCAACACATTATTTTTGTAAAAAATTACATTACTGCAAATTTTACTTTATTTTATAAAAAAATTGTAAAATTTGTAGTACTATTTATGATTTATTTACATGTTAGTGAAGGAATCTGAAAGTCATAAAAAGAAAAGCTAATTTAAAATTATAATTAAGAAACAAATACATGAGTGAAAACTTTGTAATTTGTGTTCTTGCTTAACATATTTAAAATATATTGTGCTCAAGATTTTTCTAATACTATGCACATTAAATACTATCTTCCAATATAGTTACACTTTTTAAAAAAATTTTTAAAATATATCTATGTTTTGGGAAAATAAGAATTTATGAAGAAAGTGTTTGATTTGTAAAGGAAGTTTTAAAAATAGAATAATCACAAATAACTTTTAGTAGTAAGACTATTCAGAGTAAAGCCTCTTTATATCAACTTCAGCCATATTTGAAATCTTGAATAGGTATTTAGAGAGAGAGTTTTTGTAAGCACGTGTATTTTTAAAAGTTTTCTATTTTTCTTTCATTGTGATGTCCGACAAGAAGCCAAAATGCAGTGTGTTTTTTGATGTTATGATTGAAGAGGTTGTAAAATTAATATGAGACTTTTCCATTTCAAAGAAAAGATATTAACACACCTAGTGATATTTCCACCTTAAAAGAAAGATGGCCTTGCTTATTTTTAAAGCAAAGCATTTTGGACCATTTTAAGTCTTTAACTGCTGTAGATTTAAATGAAAGACTTAAGTTTGCACAGCTAACAAAATTAAAAGAATTGTTAATTTCGTAAAAACTTCTGCTAGAGGTTGTAAAATACAATCTTCAACCATTGAGGAATCGGGTGGAAAAGAGGATGTTGGAGCATGTATGGTTCTTCTATCTGCATATTTTGGAGAAGACTTGAAAAAATATTTAGAAGTATTGCAGTAAAGTATTCAAAACTTTATTTAAAAAACTACTGCTTAGTAAATTATAAATAAGAAATTTATAAATGAATATAAAAATTAATCAGGAATTTGTTTATTGGTTTTAGATTTCCACATCTTCTCAGGATGCAGTAGATACAATAGACTTACCTTGCACACCATGTGTAATAATTTGTGGTATGTATTATTTATATATTTCAAAAGGTTTGAAATGTTTTAACTCAAAAGCTAAAATTGGTTGTTACATTTATTGACCTCTTCAAATACTGTTTACTCTGCTAACATTCTATTTAAAATAAATCATATGAATATATAAAACTCTAAGAAAATCTAAATAAATTGTTTTAGAAAATTTAATAAATATATCTTATTTGATACAACTTCAATTGTATTCTTCTTTTTTGATATCTCTAAGTACATATATAATGCCGTAAATATACAGACTTAATGAACAGCAAATTTTTTCATGTTTCCTAATTTTGTACTATTTCATGTAATTTCTTATTGAAATTAAAGTTTTCTTAGAGGGAAATACAACTTTCATCTCACTCTAAAACAACTTAGATTTCACTTTTGAGGTAACTATTTACGAATTAAAGAAATTCAGTTTTAAGCAAATGTTTTATAAATTATTGTTACTTTGACACATTATAGCATTTTAATTTTTCTGTTTATCTTCGTTGGAAATATTTTTAAATTGTGTATATATGTATGTAAAAGAAATGTTTCCATATTCTTTACAAAATTAATTTTTTTTAACTTAAATTCAGCTTTTTGTAAGTTATCTTTAAAATGTGGGCTTAAAGTTCATGTTTCTCACTTTATTTCTAAAAATTTGTAATTCACAGTTCCCATTAGAAATGTTATGATTTGCTTCTCAGAGGATATAATTTTCGATAACATAAATGAATCCCTACAAATCAAATTCTATATTCTCTTTTAATCAAATCAATTACAAATTAGTTTTTCGAGATAGAAAACAATAGTTAGAATGATTTAATTGAAGTAAAGATTCTATCATCTTCATAAGAAGTGAGACCTTCATTACCAAAAATTCTTTTCATGAAATTGCTAAAATCCCTTGAAATAATTTTTATCCTCAAAATGATTGTAATTGCATGAATGTAACAATCACTTGTTAACTATTAAAAGAAGCATATTTTAATGAAGTTCAATTAATTATATAAAACAATATAAAGTTCTAAATATTTTATTCAACTATTATTTCCTCTGAAATATTCAGCTCTTGAAATTTCAAATTAGATATTCATGTGTCTGATTTTTTTTTTTTTCAGGTGCTTGTTCAACTTTAATCCCTCGCGGGGAACGATATCTAAAAAATATGTCTAGGATAGAATCCAAGCACGTCACTTTTAAGTAATTTATCCAATTTTAAATGGTTATAATTATTCAAATGTAAATAAAAAAAATTCTTCACAATTATTTGTGTATTGTCAATATTGCTTTTTTCCCCACAGAATCTCAATTTGCTTTTATTATAATGGAAAAAATCAATTACTTTAAGCAATATCAAAGAAAACTTTTATTGTCTTTACAGTATAATTAAAATACTATATCATTAACTAATTCCCCTTTGGTAATTTTTAGTAAAATGGAATGTCTTTTAAGGTTTCTTTTTATCCTAAATCTGTAGAACCACAGATATATCAAAAATCAATTTTATGCTTAGCTTTGTATCTTATTCAATATATAACTGTTATTTCTTAGTTTTTTTTTAAAAAAAATATGTAAAAAAAAATTCAACCTTCTGTTAAAGTTACGATTGTGAGGTAAGAAATTTAAACAATCTCGTTAGGTATTGAAAGTTAAATTATTGATCCCAAAATGTTCTGAAAAATGACATCTTCTGCAATATAACATTAGTTATGTTTTTGTGCATTGTATATTGTATAAAAAAATTGCTTAATAATAGTTGGCCCATAATTAGGAAATTAGCTATTGTGTATTCAAAATTGATTTATACTCTACTGTTATCTTTACAAAACATGATGATATCTGTAAATAGCTATTGTAATAGGTTTTGTAGAATATGCAGCAAAATGCATAGTAAAATGTGCTGTAAAATAACAATAAAAAGTGCTGTAAAAATAACAATAAAAAGTGCTGTAAAAATTACAGTGAAAAGTGCTGTAAAAATTACAGTAAAAAGAACGTAAAAGTTTTACGAATATGCTGTAAAAATGATGCCCTAACCACTAGGCTACCACGGCCCATTACATCACTGGACATACATACTGTATTAATGTACCGCACTTGTGAATACCTTAACATGTAAAAGTGTTGCCTTTTCATTTAATTCATTAAAAGTTCTGTTTCCTTAAAAATATGTTACAATTTTTTCTCCCGTTTTCACACAATATACAATAATCAAAATAAATCTTTTTTTTTTCAAAAAAATCCAATTAACGGAATTTTTAATTGTCCGAAGAAGGTCCCTATTGATTCGGACAATTGGAGTTCTACTGTATTAGAGCTTGAATCTTGCCTTTCATATGAAGCGATGGACTACTTCATCAGTTAGAGTATATGTGAAAAGTTACTTTTTGTATGTTTGATTAATCTTACTTGCTATCCGAGAGAAAAATTATTAAATAGCAATGCAACCAGAATATCCTTGACCATTTGTGTTTCTTCTCAAGAGTTATCTTCCAGGTCCTACTTGCAGATTTCACGAATTATTTTACAGCAAGACAAAAATCGCCTACTTACAACAAGGTTTCATAGGAAAGATTAAAACAAATCGAAGCTTTTCCATGACTAACACATTTCCCAAAACTACCTTTAATTACGCATTTAAAAAAAAACTACCTAAGATATTAAACTGGACATCTGACATATTTTGAAAATAAACATTTTCGTTTGTACGATTTGTGGTCAAATATATCTCCCAATTTAAAACAAAAATTATCACAGGTACCGTATAATTCATGATTCCGAATTTTTTTGGAGATGAAGAAATGTTGCCAAGATGACGTATCGTGACGTGCGCGATGACGTAAATACTAGGGTTACCAAAATAGAATTTTCTGCATAATTCTTATAGGTCTCCATATGTATGACGTAATAAAAACGAGGTTGCCAGATACATAAGAAAATCTGCCTAAAAATCGCCAATCTCAGAATTTCGCATCATGGATTATATGGTACCTGTGCCCAAAAATTATATGCTATAATAAAAAAAGTAGTGCATCTTACCTTTGCATTAGCAGTTTGTGGTAAGGAAGATAGTTTATTTCTAAATTTTTCCGCCCTAAATTTTCGGTTCCATGAAAATTTAGCTAATTATGGCGTACCAGAGCTTACATAAATTTTCGTTTAAATATTATGCTTTCCAATGTTAAATTTCAGTGATGAACAGCGTGTTTAATTAATAAACTTATATCGAATCATTCAAAATGTAAGAAATGGTATTCTTCATGTTTCCCAACTGATCGTAACGCACTGAAGAATTTGTCATCTCGTGCACCATTTTAATCAAATTTCTATGAAAAAATTCAACTTCACAAAATTTTATGTTTATTTTATATAAATTTGTATCGATTATATGTGGTTAAACATTAATAAACAAAATTTATTAATCAACTAATTAAATACGACACATGTTACATTTAATTTCAATTAACATTCATGAAATAAAAACTGAGTGTTTTCTACAATTCATATTTTTAAAACCGAAAATAAAGTTTGAACTGTAAGATTTTTCACGTGTAAAGTTATCACTTATGATAAAAATTGAACAATACACATAACTGTCTATTCAGTGGTACAGAATAATAGGAAACAAGTTAAAATACTTGTTAGCATTTAATAGGATAATTATATCAGATTAACTTATTAAATAAGTTAAGATTCTCAATGATTAAAGATAAATAATTAAAACTGTTGGCAGCTTGCTTCAAGCAACATAAACATAGACCTAATACCAATTGCGCTGCTTGCAAATTGAATATTATTGGTGATGTGTGGTCGTGAAAGCAAATAATATAATCAATGGACTAGCATTTTGAATTAAAGCTGACACGGAAACAAAGTCGATAGTATCAACAACAATAAACATCTAAATACATTTCATTAGAAAATTATTCGAGTTGGAAGCATAAATTACTATCATAATAATGACGCAAATATTGATTTTTCACAAGTCATATTACCAAAGGTCTGCCCTGAATACATCAATTTCCGTATAAAATATGCTAACTACAATTCTCTTGCTGATACCATCATCATTCTAAATACCATCCTTACTGAATTCGAATATAAGGATTAAAAAAATTTTGTTGACATATTTGGGGTTTTATTGACATTAATTCTGATTGACCGAAATTTCACGCAATCTCAGTTATCAAGGCAGTGCCTTCATACTGAGAGACCATCATTCCAAGGAAGTATAGCTGCTGCCTCAAAATCGGTCAGAATAAGGAAATATCACTTCTCAACCTATAAATGGAGGAAAATCATTGATCACAGGATAAAAATTCACTTTGATACATGCAGGTGACTATTGGCAAGTATGGTATATATGTTTAAAAGCAATGGATTAACTGTACCAGTTTCAGTACCCCACAAAGTAACAAAGGTAACATTCTTATATATATTAGCTTATGTTGTATCATCAGTTTACATAACAAGACATGCCAGTACTTAAAAGAATTTGTATGCGAAAGTATATTTTACGTTGATCACGATGGACACGCTGATGCCTGAGACATAATTTTTGGTTTCGAATTTGCATTAAATAATTTAATTCCTTGAACATATGCTAAATAAAAGTCAGCAGATGTTTTTTTTAAAAATCAAAGAATATTTCAACCATAGCAGATAAAAGTGAGTAATAAATCGCGTTTGCAGCACTCGGTTTAAACAAATGTCTTAGAAAATAAATAATAGAAAAGTGTGTTGCCAAAAAATATTATTATAATGCTAAGACCGTTTCAACCTGCTTTATATTTTCTATCAGCATTAACATATCATTCTTTAGACCAAATAAACGAGGAAAGTGTGTTTTAATTTTGTAAACGTATCTTACGCATAAAAGAAAAAGTAAATTTTATTATAGTATTAACAAATAACATTTTAATTCTATAGTCAAATGATCGCAAGATTTGTGAATTCAACTTTCGGAATATGACAATAATATCACTCTCACAAGTAAAACCGAAGAATCAACAAAAACATCAATTTATACAGTCCAAGAAGTATAAACCACATATTAGTAATCTATAAATTTATTTAATTAGTATAAGGTAATTGATCATGGCTGAGGAAATAATTTGCCTCTAATGGCAGAGTTGTGCTTAAAGTAAAAGAAAAAAACTACACAAAAACCGAATTTTCTCAGATAAAATTAATAATTTAATTTCAGTGGAGAGAGAATACAGGTTAAAGGACATTTTAACAGCATATTAATAACATAGAACAGCTAATTAAATCCAAATATTAGGAAAAATAATTTTTGTAAATACAAACATATGAATTCAGCACCATTCATTACATTTTATTACACTAGACATTATTTATTGCCTATTATTCACACTAAACAACGCGTTAATATTTTATTGATTTTCTCAAGTTTCCAAGTATTGTTACCAAAGTTAAATGCATATTGTGATGAAATATAATACAGATTCTCCATGAGGATTGAGATGTTTAAACTATTAAATGCATTGTGATGGTTCTAACATAAATTGTGCTAATTACAGATAATGCTATAGGTGAATGGACTGTTTCTTTTTTAACGGATTTGTGCAGAACACACCAGTACACAGAGTTAATAAGGCAGTAAGGTTCACTGTTTGGTTAAAGAGTGCCCAGTCTCAAATTTCAGAACAAGGTGCTATAAAACTTGTTGCCACACATTACACAAGTCCACCAATAAACACTTCCAATATCACAAGATGTGTCATCTTAAACTAATTTGTCTGGAAAGAAACTAGATACGAAAATCTTTACGTAGAAAGATGGAATGAAGATTGAGATTCAGCATTTGCAACTTTCGATCACTTTCGTTACTTGAGCGAAGATTTCATCTACTGTTCCAGTAGCGGGAATCTGAGAGAAAAGAAGAAAAAAAAATATCTATTACATAATATTTTTTGGCATAAAATTGTATTTGTAGTTTCAGATTTATTAAAAAAAATATGCTGCAATCATTTACAAAAAATTTACACACTGCATACAAAGTGAAATTCAGAAAAATTTACTTAATTAATGCAGTAATTTAAATTAATGCAGTTTTGATACTAGAAATATGAATCCAAAATAATGAAACATTATTATATTCATTTTAAGAGTTTGTTATAACAAATCATTTGATTTATTGATTGAGAGATGAGTGTTGATACGGGTAAATTTCAATTGTTTTGATCAAGTTTAATAAGACAAAAAGAGGTTAAATTATGTTTTCATGTGTATAATAAGCTGTACACTTTCCTCATCAGAGAAATTAATAAGTAATATAATAACGTAAATAATAAATAAAATATATAAATAAATAAATAAAATAATATCTACTAATTTCGTTACTCTTTTTCTATTCATTTACATAAATTGAAATGGTATTTCGAAATAATAATGAAATAAAGTAAAGAAAAGATATTTAATAAAGTAGTCTTAAAAGTTATATTTTGTGCATTCCCGACAAAATAAATCCCATTTAATAATTAATAAAGAATGTCGTTTTCCTACAGAGAAAATTGAATGTCATCGATCAATAATTTTTCAGCTTAAACTTAAACATTATGTTCCTGGCGTTGTAAATGAATAATTGATCTATAGCAAATTTCTTCTCATAAGAATTTAAAAATATATTAAAAAAATTATTACAAAAATTATAACAAGTGCTTTAAAGTAAAAAATATGATACTTAAAACATAGCTTTACCACTATTAATGAATAAAAATGTGTACTATGATTTGACTTCTTAAATTATCTTCAAGGCTTTTGACTTTTTTTTATCTCAACAGTAATAAAAAATAATATATTTATATTCGTTCATTACTAATTCAATAAGATAACAATTAATGACAGTAAACAGCTTCTAATTCATAATTGGTACAATAGATATATATTTATTCCTTCTTATAATCTTCCTTCTTAAAATAACATTAAATAAAAATGCTTTTATCGGCACACTTAATAAATAATTTAGTTTACTCTTACAAGAATGAGAACGTTAAAACTGAAAGTCTATCTAAAGTTACTTTGTTTTAAGTCACTGGATTTGGAAGAATGCCAGGACTGAAAAAGATTGGCAACTGCAACCCAAAAAATAAAAAACATGCCGTTAAGGGGGAAAAAAGTGTAAGAGCGTGAAAACGAGAATAGTTAACAGTATAGATTACACTATAAACTACATAACCCGATCATATCATGCTTTTTATTATTCATTTCTGTAAAATTTTCCATTAGATTATTGTAAGAAAAATAAGAAGATAACAATTTTATTCACTTCTTAAATGGATTGCATTAAACGTATTAAATTCTTTATTATTACTTTCAAAGATCTCTTAACTTACTTTCTAAATTTAAAGTTTCTGAATAAGTAGGATAAAAAAATTAAAATTTCTTCTTGACTATTTTCCAGTAGTACTCCCTGAAAATTTGAGCTTATTATTTCAATATGTGAAGCAGATGACATTTTACTAACAGGATATACAGTGATTTTGATTAATGTTACGAGGAGTCAATTATACGCTTCCACAGTCAGTTATTTCTGATAAAACAACCAAAATATCTCCATTAAGATTCCTAAAACGAATGAAAAACGAGTTTGAATTGAGGAGGAAATCAATTACAACAGGATTGGATTTTAGAGATAAATTGGCATTTTAAATAACACAAGGGAAGTTAATGAACATCCAAATTTTATTTTATTTTTTGTAAGCTACTTTTAAATTCAGAAGTATGTTTTCGTCAATTGAACAGGATTATCTTGTCCACATACTAAGGTCTATTAGGATGATTACGATTAGGATAAGTATGAGTAGGATAATAACACATGGATTGATTTTACCATGGCCATTGCAAATAGATATGAAATCAGGGGGAAAATATATTTTAGGGTGGCCCTTGACGAAAGTTTGCTTTCAAGAATGTTTAAAGAAACAAGAGGGGGCTACAACACGATAGACCAAACAGAAATAAATCAACATTACTGACAAAATGACGAGAAACTGAGGGGCAGCCCCCCCCTTTCAAGATCAGTTATGCATTCGTGGCATAAGAAATAACATTCACCATTTTTTTTTTGAAAGTATGGTATTAGTTTCTTATAATAAAACTTAGAGTAAGACAAAACAAAAGTTCCTTTTTGTCCTATTAAACGAAACATATCTTTTACAATTAATATTATGACTACTTTAGCATCATAAGGCAAAAGACATATTTCTAAAGAATATTTCAACAACGCAATTTCTCACCAAGGGAACAAGGTCTCTTTAATTTTTCTAATATCTTTACTGGGCCATCAGAAAAAATTTTACATTAAACATTATTATAAAACATATGAATAACTACAGTAATCTGTTAGTAATTATCTTAATTCATATAATAATCAATAGATTGCTATATAATAATTATTGGCATAATGTGATTTAACAATGGATTAATTTGACTAACAATTATTATAAGAAATTTTACCAAACACAGACTTTTTCCTAATGTTCAACCTGTTGATCCATTATACAAATAAAATGCATAATCTGCTTTCCCAAAATAAAAATGATACAGTTTAGATATAAAAATTGTCCATATACAAAGACGATATGAACATATAAACTTAAAGAATATTTACTGTACTTAATCAAATAACTTAGGAAATGAAAAACGATTGCATCAGCATTAGTAGATGGAATGTGTCAGGAGATATATGATAATAAATGATAATTAGTTTATGCAAACAAAAATAAGTATGGTAAGAAAAGTAAATTAAGTATAATAAATAAGATATTGTTTCAGAATATTTCGGCTATATATAACTTTATGTGTGTGTTTTTAAAATAATATATTTGTGATTGAAACAAAATTTCTAAAATGTCTTGTAAGATTCTTTTTTTAATAATGGCAGGCACATGGGTGATCAACCCTTCGCCACATCAAGGATGGATACTGCTTCTCATTTGTCGTTACCCAGTGGGCACCTGTGAACCAAGTCACGGAGGCGAGTAGCATTACCCACGTCATACCACCACAAACCCGTTTATAGGGTGGGTCATATTCATACATCATTTCAGATGAAAGCACAGAGAAAAGTAGAGAAAGTAACATTCATGCCCGAACAGGGATTCGAACCAGGGACCCACAGCTCAGGAGTCAGGAACGCTAACCACTCAGCCATTGAAAGAAAATATAATTGACCATAAAATTTATTTTCCACCAATTTAACAAAACAGGGAATGATAAGTGGAAATTTTCGACTTATACTTTTCTTTTTCCAATTTGCATGGTGAACGAAAAATGCTCAAATTTATAAAAAATTAAACGGGCAAAAGCAAGAAGTGTTCAGCATACTTTTTGTACTTTGTCTCCGTAATAGTCCAGGATAGGTTGGGTGTTTTTGTGAAAGGTCTCTATCCTCTTAGCTATCGTTTCAGCATTGTCATCGGCTCTTCCGCTCGTCTTGCCCCTTCCTAAGAGTCGTGTCATCATGACGTCATCAGGGACATCAAAAAACAGAAGGAAGGAACATTTGCATATCTGAAATGTTTATCATACAATCTTCAGCTCATTTTTATGCAAGAATACTTTTTTAAAAAAAATGCAATTTATAAAAATAAGTTTTGCAATGCTCCATCATTACTTGATCTCACCTGTTTCTCGAATTCTACAGCTTGACCAGCTTCTCTTGGATATCCATCTATTAGAAAACCATTTGAGTTTGGTAAATTTTTTTGGATAGCTTCCTTCAAGAGCGCCAGTACTTCGTCCTATGAAACACACAATCCAAGTATAATGCTAAGTTACAGTTAGACTATAAAAAATAAATGATGAGAGATATGGATTAAGAATTTTAAAGTCAAAGAAAAGATGATTCGAAAAGTGATTCGATAAATAATTTACAGTGCATATAAATAAAAACAAAATGAAAACTTCACATGTAACTTCCATTGGGCACAATTTTTGTATATTATATGTATCAGTTTTATGATAAAACTATGCAAATTAATAAAAGAAATCAAGACTTCAAAATATATTTGAGCCAATGATTTTATGGAAAAAATCTGTTTATCTTTACATAGATGGGAATTCAAAAGTACGTCAAGCATTAGGTTTGATTTTGATTAGTTGCATTATGGTTTCCTACACAAGCTACGAATGAGAAAGGTATGAATCATTATCTTTGAATTAGGTAGAAGAGATAAAAGAAGGACACATTGGTTCCCATCTTAATACTTTATTCAATCATTACTGGCTGGTGAAGACCAACAGGCAAAATAATTAGTCTCATTTTATTTTCTTCAGTCCATTCATCGATTCCCATTTGAAGAGTCAGTGCACATTAAGTATACCTTCATGGGTTTAATACGTGGTTGAAGGCCCATTTCGTAGTTGTGAAGGCAAATTTCAGACTTGGGACCACGTCACCAGAAAGCCATTCCGAAGTCATCATTGTTGACGAACTTATTCTAGTTTATAATGCTGGCCACCCAAATTGCAACACCAAGAGAGACAAGAGATATCACAACAAAATTTATGTAGATAACATGTTGACCAAGTATCGAATGATTCAATTTATAGACTTCTAAGAAGTATAGTTCCTGCCAAAATCAGTAGCCAAAGTAGCCGCCACTGTTGGAGATCACCGCTGCTGCTCGCCTACGCATTGATTCAAAGAGACTTAGGATGTGTTCTTGGGGTAAAGCAGACCAAGCAGCTTCCACACGTTGCCAAAGTTGATCTGGTGTGGCAGCTTGGGGATGTAATCTGGGTCAATCGTTGAGCAACCAGGGACCACACGTTTTCTATCGGCGAAAAATTCGGAGAGCAGAGCCGGCCAGAAAGGCAATTCAATAATTCGATTGGCGAAGAACTCTTGGACAATATGTGCCACGTGTGATCTCACATTATCCTGTTGAAATATGGCTGTGGGAAAGCCCTGAAGGTAAGGATGTACAACTGGCTACAACACCTCGGAGATGTAGCGATAGCTGTTTAAAGTACCGGCAATGCGTACAAGAGGAGTGCGAAAGTCATATCCAATACCACCCCATACCATAATACTCGGTGCAGAACAGTGTGGTAGTGCATAACGCAGCTGTTCAGCATCCTCTCTCCACGGTGCTTCCAGACTCGAATGCGACCGTCGTGGTGTTGCAGACAGAAGTGTGACTCGTCAGTAAACACAATTTCATTCCATTCTGTTGTCCTCATCTTTCTTTCATCACAGCAATGGCGGCTTAGATGTCTGTGGTTCTGCGTCAAGGGTAGACGAAGCAATGGAGGTCTTGCGGACAGACCACTCTGCTGTAAACGGCATCGAATGGTATGCGCAGACACTGGATGATGCTTTACAGACTGAATGTGCTGTGCTATGGCTCGTGACGTGGCTGAGTGATCCGTCACTGCCATGCGCACAATTTGCCGGTCTTCAGTGAAGTAGTGCACTAAGGTGTATGTGATCGGTCCGTCGTCCCCTCTGCATCCAACGATCACATATCCGCATTGCAGTTGTTTGGTTTCGTCCAACACCGCTACCATTTCTCTGAAAGGTAATCCACAATCTCGGTAGGCCACTATCCTTCCTCTGTCGAACTCGGATACTTGATCAAAATATGATCGCTGTTTTGTACGAAGCATAATTAATTTCTTTTAAAAAAACCACAAGAAAAACACAATTGCAGAACTTGAAATCATCGAAATCTCCAAGCTTTAAACTGCGCTTTGAAGTGGAGTCATAGGCGTGCGTGATGTGCGTCCGTGCTGAAATTCTAATCATTTGCAAACCTCACCTCCGCTAGTGCGTGTTGTACATTTCATGTTATTTGCATGCTTTCTTCAGGGTGTTGCATTTACCGTGCTCAGCAGTGTAGTTCGATTGCATGTGTTTATTACAGCTTCCTCAACAGAACGTAAATATAGAGCAATAAGTTCCCCAGCAAGGAAATCATCGGGGCTGTTCATTACACAGTGCTATTAATACTTCTGCATAAGATTCATAATAAAGGAATAACCGAAATCGATAATTTTTAAATAATATCGAGTCACTTTTTTGAATTACAAAATATGGGCACAATTATTCCAAATTGTATGCAAACAATTCGCTTCTTTTTCTTTTTGCACAATTATTCTATATTTCCCACAGTGCCTCATTATTCAGTTATTGCTTTGCTTTCATTTGAATTGGAATTTTAAGATTTATTTCTTATAGTTATGTATTCAAAGCAAAACGTACATTTTTATAACGCTTTAGGATCAAATATTTTCAGTAGAATAAAAAGTAGGCCTTAATATGAAAAGCAGATTATTTTTTAATAGCCAAGTTAATGTGTTAGACTGAACGCTTAACACATTGAAGATTTTTATACTCTTCATAACTAACTTTTTTTTAAGTTTAACATTAAAAATTTATCTAACTAAGCATTTCTAATGAGCTTTAACTGAAATAATAAATATATATCGACAGAATTAAATCAAAATCCTAAGGAATATGTTTTATGAAAATATTTTATTCAAAAAATATTTAAAGTGTTCGCAAATCTTATTTGGATTATCTTAATATTCAAAGTGATAACATGTTGTGGGAAAATGTTAGACTTCATTAAAAATATTAAAATAAAGTCATTATTGTTAAAAATAATAACAAAGTTATTATTGTTAATGAAATTTGCAATATTTTTTATACTCTTCAAACGACTTTTCTTCTTTTTTCTCGTCCGATTTTTAGCAAACCATACTTCTGAAATTTCTGTAGGGATATTTGGTATTCTGCTGATGGCAAATAATTTATACTGGTAATTACAGAAATTATTTCAAACAAAATCTGCCTAATTAATAACGGTTTGTCTTTACTCTAAATATATAATTATAGTTATTTCAATGTTAAATAAGATGAGGCATTTTCACAAAACCTTATCTCTCTTTTAACATTGCAATAACTTTAAATATTTCAGAATATAATTTAGATTTCATGTGGCCTGCTTTAAGAATTTTTATGTATTCAAATTATGCTGACATTTGTTTTGATCAGAAAATAATTTTTATATTTTTATTTCTTCTCATGCAGCTTAGTCTTACATTTCACCAAATTTTAACTTCCGTCAGATTAAATTTAAAATTGAGAGTTATTATTGTAAAAATACTTTCTCAGTGCTCTTAGAGTTACTTCGAAATTGCTTCATTTTCCTCAAACTCGAAAAATTAGAATGGATGAAAAACATACGTAATACACAAATATGCAAGTTACTTCTTTGTCACTGCGTTTACTCAGGAACAAAATCGGAACGAATTTCTTAACATGAGGAAGTAGAATTCATTGTTCCATTTTTTTTTACAATGACCTAATAAATTAGTCAAAATAAGGGACTGTCTTTTATTCAAGAAAATATTATAAACAATAAATTTTTAACAAGAAAAATTTCGAATGAACAAAGACGAAAAGCATTGTAAAAATTAGTTTTGCCACGCATAGTTGAAAATCATAGGGAATAAATTGTATACAATTTATCACAGAAAAGAAAATTTGAGCTGACAATAATTTTAAGATCAAAGAACCATAACGCAAGAGTAGAATTCATAAAGAGAACTTTTATCGTTCTTTCCAAACTACCGTTGATCATTTGAACAAATTTTTGTTACAATAAGAATATCAAATTTAGTACTTAAAAGGTTAAAAATGTTATAAAAATATTAAAAGTATGAATTCTAAGAGAATCGATACAAAATTACATTTGTCTAGACAGTTTGGAAATATTTGTATCTTGATTCAACAATGCTTAAATACAAAAATAATTATGCATTGAGAGATAATCCTCAACGCTTTAAACAAGGATCTTTAAGGGATATGAAAAGGAAAAAGAACATTTATTTACCATGAAATACATCAAATAGAAACTAGTGAATGTGAAATCTTAAGATGATTTAATAAATTTGGAAATTAAAAATATGTTCCTGATACGATAAAATGTGCATATAGTTAGAAAATAGAAATCTATTTCTAATTCGACAATTAAGGATTCTATAAATATACAATATCTTATGATTTTTTAGAAGATTATGATACAAACTAATTTTTTAGAAACAAATTAATTTTTTATCGACAAGTATGTTTTACATGATAATTCGAAATTTAACTGCATGATTATTTTTATTTTATTAAAATTTCTCATCAGCATATTTCAAATTCATCAAAAATATATTTATATTCAATGAAAATTTTAATGCCAGTTATTTTTTAAACAACACACAATCCCGTGTGTTCAAATTTCCTCTGAATCATCTTAGATTCATAAAATTGAATAAAACTCACTGAACTGTCTAACGTATCCGTCATCAAATGCAAGAATAACAGGAATTGCGCAGAAATTATTATTGAGGAAAACCTATTAATAATAATGCAAAAGAAATATTTTAGTAATATTTTAATAAAATTTAAATAACAAAGGTTTATAGTTGCCATCTTCTTAAAATATTCTCACTGTCGAACGATAATGTAGAAGTTAGATTTTTCAAACAAACTATGGCGAAGAAAAATTCATTACGCATAAAAGAAAGTTGGAATCTGATATTAACACTTTTATCTTTTTTTTTCAAGCAAGAAACTGTCGAACCATTTCAACAGAAGTTATTAGAGCTATACAATTAACCAGACTATCTAAATGGAAAAAGCAAAGTCCAGTGTTACATACACTCCTATTTTGACTTTTCCTATTTTTCTTATAGTATCGATACAGCATTTAAAAATATCGATATACAATGAATTAAAAAATTTTATTGATAAGTTTTTGCTTCGAGTTTTTGAAAAAAATTTGAAATAGTGCTTCGTATAAATTGTATAATTCGCAGCCAAGCAGGGAAGAAGTATTTTTACTTTCAGTTTAGAGCAATGATAAATTGAAGTTGTCTGGGGAAAATTATGAAGGTATCGATTTCCTTACGTTGGGGACGAGCTGCCCCTTTTTCATAATGTCCGTCAATCTAGCGCCCCGCTCGGAGCCAGCAGTGACCTCCTCCCGCAGCAGGTCCCCGGTTGAAAGGTGGGTGTAAGCATACTTCTCGACTATCTTCTCGCACTGGGTCCCTTTTCCAGACCCCGGGCCTCCTGCAATCAAAACAAAAACGCCAATTTAGTTCTGTTTACTCCATAAATTCATTCGCACACTCCACTTGATGTATTATTAAGGAATAACATTCACCAAGACACTTCTTTATGCACAATCTTAAAAAAAAAAATTCTATTTATAAACATTATTTCAGAAGATTATATTAAATGCATTAACAAAATTTTTCTAGAAGCAGAGAACAGTTAGATTTGATTTGGGATAAATTTTTCTTTTTTTTTCCGAAAGTTTCGCTAGTCTTGAAAAATTCTTATCTTAAATCCTCAAATATCAGGTTTCAAATTAAAATTTGATTTCAAAGACTCGGATTCCTAAAATTATCCACAAAGGAACAATAAAAATAAGCGAGAAGATACAATGCATTTTTTATGTTGATTAGTTTTGAATAACAAACAATTATTTAAAATCAATTTATATAAAAAAAGAAACTTAAGAAATATTTATAATTTAATTCAAATTTAATTACAAATAAATCAAGATTTTAAAATTAAATGTAACCTAATTCGTCAAATAAAATTATACTTCTTAAGAGAGAGATATTATTTAAGAGCATTAGAAGCGCAAATGGAATGATGTGAAGAAGATAACAGCTCAATTCATCGCTTGGCATTGATTTTAAATTAGAGGCGTTTAATTTTGTTAAGACCTAAACATTTTATTTCCAGTATAAATGCCCTGTTTACTTCATGTTCATTCACTATATTAATATTTAAATGGAAAAATACATATATTAAAATAACACGGCAACTAATTATTCGAATATAATCTGTTGCTATGGAAACATACAAAAGAAACCAACAAACGCTATTTTAAAATAAAATTGGTTTATACTTGTTCAATCCTATCTTATTCAACCCTTAATTAGCCTTTTTCATATTTTGATGCATTATTACAAGATATTCAATTTAAATCAGTAAATATCTCGATGAAGAGGAGATAGTCATGTAGAATGAAGCCACGAAGAAACAGCTGGCGATAATTTTTAAATAAAAGAAAAAAGAATTGCACATCCATGAATAGCTGTTTCTTGGCTTCAATACTGACTGAATTGGCAAATCGTTACATTTCAACAACCGTTTCCTTTTACCGTTCGGTATACAGAGATACTGTCTCTAATTGCATTTTGAAATGTATTTCAGGCCAAGACAAAGTCCATTGTATAGCACCAATGTGGCAAATATTTTTGAATGCAAACTATATCGAGAATAATAAGAATAAAGAACAAAATATGATAAACTGCAATGGTGGATTAAAATTTTAAGCCATTTCAAAAAGAATGTTAATAAAGTTGATATGGCTCGGAATTGTTCCACTCTTTTCGCGCATGATCTTCACGTTCCATTATTCTAAAATAACGAAAATCTTATTAGAAAAGATGGCGGAAAGCGGTGCTCTTTGTATTTCTATAATATTTTAAAACCTCTCGAAATGCCACCCACGAATCTGTCGTAAATTGTCATTAAACTGTAATATTCAGGTATACATTCTATGCAACATCCACGAGGAATTTCTTTTGTCTTGACTTTGTATCTAAATTGGTAAATGCAAAAAGGGAAACGAAAAGCACCGCGATGTCATGCTTACCATTTGCAAAATGAAGGGATTTATTTCATGATTCGTATGAACAGTCGTTTCTGCATTAACATGAATACGATTCATGAGCGCAATTCATAACATGAGCACGATTCATCAAGATACTCTCATAATACCGCAGAAGTATTTACATTTGAAGAAGAAATAATATTTAGATAAACATACAGACTTCGTATTTTTTCCCGCACTTATATATAATACCATGCATAAATAATGTATATTTTTAAACACATATATTTCATAACAACATCAACCTTTATCATTAGGTAAAACATTTTTAATTTACATACACAGCTTTTCTTTTCGCTCTCGTGCCCATAAACGCATACTTAAAAGAGCATTTTAAAAGATAAGGTTTTCATGCACAGAGGAAATAATAATGAGATTGATTAGCGAGATATTAACCTGTCTAAATATATGAATCTGATAGAAAATGAATAAAAAATATAGTATAATAATTTATTTCTTACCGAAAGGAAAATTCACTTTTTAAAATTCTCAATACGAAACAAAATTATGATATCAGCTTTGAATTTTGACTGAGAGATCTTTATGTATTTTCGTTTATTTATAACTGGAAGAGGAACATCTGGAAGTAAATGTGATCACTTCCGTTCAATGAAAACTTATTTACGCTTACATTAAAATTTTTATTTATAATAACTTCACACGAATGCAGATTCTCAGCACAACCAAATTATTTTTTTTGTTTTAATTACAGAGAATTATATTCTTTCCATCCAATTAGTAAACTGAACAGTTTCAAAGCTTTCTATTTCTTAATGCTTGATATAAATCACAGTTTTTTCTTCTTTAGATTTTTAAAATGCGATCGAATTGAGAATTGAAATATAAAGTAATTTTTCTTTACAGAAAAAGTGCACAAGCGCAGTGAGCTTTAACCGATTACGTAAAGGATTTCAGGAATTACATTTTTCTTAATTAAACGCAGTAAAATTCTTTGACAAGGAATTGAAAATAGCATTTTTCGTATTAAAATTTAGAAATAATCAAATTGATTACCAAATCAAACATTCTAAAATAATTAGCTCCTAATTTTATTCCAGATTTTTACTTACAAAATGTCGTGCGATTCGACACTGAATATATTTGCTTAAGCATAAATCTCGATTCAAACGAAAATCTGAGCAATGAAAACGCACTTCAATCACCCCACTCTAATGTTTATTCCCATATGCAAACTGTTAGCGACTGCAGCTAGAATCGATATTGTTGTCACGCGATGAAAGAAGAGATATGCAACGGTCAATAAAAATGAATAGCTTAAATGCACAAACATGCACGGGATTCATTATAGAGCAGGATCACGATATGAAAGATGTCCCACTACTTATTTACAACTGACCAAGGAGGGAAACACATTTGAATACCTTAATTTATGTCTTACGATGCATTTTTAAGAACTTAATATCAAAAAAATATGTATTTCATTCAAAAACAAACTATTCCTGAATTTATTTACAACGGCCACAATATTTATTATAGCTTGAAATATTGTATTGATTACTACACACATTATTATTCATACTGTATTACTCATATTGAATGTGTATTTATTATTCATAAAGAGATATTTACGCAACATAATGCGTGATAAATTTCCTTAGAGCCATACATAGACTAAATATAAAGACGTTTTACCGTGCATTTACTACGAGAGTAAAGTAGTTCTAAAGCATAACTTCAGCTCCTGGAATACTAAAGAATAACATTCCGTACCATAAACAATATAATTAGCTTTATCACCGAGCTGCATTTCTGGTCTAAACTTCAGGGCAATTATTTGTGGGTTCGATTCTCATCTCACACTCACAGGTATAAAGTAATCATAGAACAACAAATTAAATAGTCTTACCGTGAAAATAGATTATAAATGTAGTTAGTTTATGTACATTAAATTATAATATGATTTAAGTATAATATTTTAAAAAGTATATCATATGTAAAGTACAAAGTATGTCGAAAACATATGCCACACAAATCTAGTCTAATAAACTTAAGTCTGTACTTGTATACTGGGGGCGTATAGTCCTCCTCCTCTCAAACGTCTGGCAACAGTTTTTCGGGAGATTTGCTTTCCTGAGGCAGCAAGAAACTGATTTGCCACCTGCTGAGCTGTGGTGCGCCTGTTCCTTTTTGCTGATAGGACGATATATCCGTCCTTAGCAATTGTCCAGCAGTGTAGTTTCTGTTTTTCCTTCAAATACAAATTTAGAATGTCTAATGAGAGATAATATTCTAGACATCCGATATTTCAAAATTCATTTTCTCAAAAATGTGAGCATATAATGTTGAAAAAGGTTCGACCTAGTTAACAAAAAAAAAATCTATCACCAGGGTGACCTGATAGGGCAAAGCGTCGTTCTAGTACCCGGAAGATAATGAATTTTATACCAACTCAATCAAAAATCTGTGGTTAGTCCATGCTTCGAAATTACGAAAATCCAATCATTTCAATCATTTTCGTGGTTACGTTGGCATACCCATAGGGAATACCACTAAACAAGGTCCCAACATTACCGTTCCTTATACCAAAGGCAGGACTTAATGGTGTCATAGTCAGTTGTTTGTCATTTGAAATAAATATTAAAAAAAATCTCGATCTCAGAAAAAGTTTTTATCAATTTACGCAATGCTATTTCATAATTAAATGACGCTCATTAGAAATAATATAGAAGAGAAACCGGAAATAATTATATTCTTGTGTGACAAATGAATTTTCACACTTACTTTGATAAAATCAGATGAACGAATTAATAATAAACTATCATGTTTTACTTTTTCTATAAAAAGAAGTGATTAACAATTCACAAAGTGAATATTTCCGAGGAAAACAACTTCGCAAATATTTTAAAATATAGCGCAAAATGGAAAATCCCTAAATGAATTTTCAAAATGCTTAAACACTTTGGACATTAAAAGGTTCTTTGTCTGCAATGAAATCTTTTATGGATAATAGGTTAATTAAAATGCGCTGCATAAAGAAAAATATCTGGAAAATTCTAAAACACCTGCTCCATCCAATATGTTAAACAGAAAAGAAAAGAAAACATTTTTTTTTTGGCAGAATGTCCTATGATCTGCAATCGATGTTTAATAGTGATAAATTCTGAAATACATTTTATAGACTCCATTGAACAATACTTAGCCATTCCACAAATTACATTGTTAAATTCTGCAAATATTTTATTCAGTAGCAAATGAATTATACTATAAAAATATCAAAAATGCCCCATATTAGATTTGCTTTGCATATCATCTAATCTTAAAACCCAGCGGTTCGCTACCCTATTTCATTCCCACAACAGGCGTTTGTTTTTGTGGACCCATAAAGACCGGTAAAATAGTTCGTTAAATAGAAAAATAGCCGTTAGATTTTTTTTTAATTTCACTCTAAACTGCTTTTTCTTTGTAAATAAAATACTTAAAAAAAACATTATGTATTGTATAAGAAACAAGTGCAATATATAAAATTCACACCAAAAAACAATTCTTACTTTCATTTTACAGATGAAAAATCGAACAAAATAATCACTTTGTGTTACAAAACAATTAAAAACACGTTTTTACATTTCTCGATGTATCAAACTATTTCTCTGATGCTTTGTTGAAAAAGTACTTCAATCTTTTCGCCTTTCATTTGCTTGTTTCGCCGACGATTCCTCTACTTTGTTATTTTCCTCTTGTTTGATATTTAAAAGTTCTTTATCAATCTTATATTCACCGAATTCTCAAACAATTAACCATTCTATAATTCTGATGAACATATTACATTTAATTCCATATTCAAAAAGTCCTGAAATAAAATTTCGTGCAATAGTGAGTTTCTTTGTCGAAAGTCATCGACGAGTTACTTATTTTAACTCACGTCACCAGGTAAATGTTTTTGGCTTTCTTCAGTTACGGTGATAATAAATTTTGCATGCCAAAACGACCCTTTTTTTCTGCTACATCATTCCAAGTACAAACAAGATTTTAAAAAAAGTAAATTTTGAGTAGAACTTCAATTTCATAAGGTGATTCTCTGCCATGACCTTATAAAATTACCTTACAGTATTTGCACTTGAAACCATTGATTATAGTCTCCTGCATGAGCTGTAAGACAGAAAATAGATTAGGCGGGAGATTGATTGATTGATTGATTTGTGGAGTTTAATAGCGCAAGGTCCGATTAAGGACAAACATTAGACGGGAGAAATCGCACACTTATTACTTCAAAAAATACGGGACTTCGAAAGATTTACGATTTTTCTATGAAAACGTTGATCCATGTTTCACAACATTAAAATAAATTTTAAAAAAAAGCAGATTATATAAATAAACATAAATAGAAGATGCACGAGAATAAGTTTGCATAGAGAGGGTTTCTCAAATTTTTAGTTCGTAAACAGAAATTAAAATTATCATTGCATCTATGGAACCAGGGAGCAGACACTAGTTCGTAAAGTTAGGACTGTTGTTAAATCAAACGATCATAAAGACGAGAATCCATTGCACTTAGATTAAGATTAATTACTATAAGTATTCTTCACCTGATATTGATCCACTCTACATTTTACGTTTAAAGTACGCTAAGACACTGTGACAACAAATTGCCTATTAGGATAAAAACTGAGTCATTCTTTTCCGCCAATTGTTAAAATTCTAATATATTTACAATTTTTAGATAAATGTATGGCTTTTAAATTAAAACTTAGTTTTTCATTCATCATTTCAAACGATTTAATTTTTAGATTTTTTTAATCTATTATTACGATTTTCTAGTTTCATCACTGCAGCTCGTATTCATTCCACAAAGGGAAACTGTGGTGTCGTCACTCGAACTACTTTTTCCTGTTCAACAGTTTTCAGCGCATTTTTCTAAAAGAATAAACAAAAGACAAATTGGAGAAGAGCCAACATTGACTCTGTCGTTGCTGAAAGCGGACGCAAATTAAGCAATCTAGTGACAAATACTCGCATAAGTCTTTTAATATATAAAAGAATAATTTTGCACGGGTTGTATAACGAAATAACACTTGTTGCTCGCATTGATATGATTCAATATAGGACTAAACTCATTAGAAAAGCAAATAAATAAGGATTAGACTTATTAATTAAATAAAAATTTCAATTATAAATATGATTAAAATACATTATTTAGCTTCTAATTAATTCTTAATTGATTTTGTTTTTACTGGGAATAGTTGTGTTTTACATTATCCTAAAAGAGAAAACTCCTCCTTACCAACTTAGCTCATTACTAGACAGAAAAAAACTTTTTCTTTAAAAACATGCAGGTAATTTAAATTATATAATTTAATAACAGGAGCATAGTTTTACCACAAGATCACCTTTTTCTAATAAATACCTTCTTTAACACACTAAATCAAATATTCTATATAATAAAATAGATGGCTGCTGTGGCCTGGTTAGTTAGGTCATCATTCATGTCATCGAAAGGTAGTGAGTTCAAATCCCGACAAAATCGATTGTGTTCACTGTTCAAGGATCAGAAGACAGTCTGAGACACTTAAAATATATTGTAGTCAAAATGTCCTACATGTAAAGCGATACTTCTGTGGGCAGTAAGTCAAGTCTGGTCGTTTTCCGATATGTCCCTGCTTTAATCATGAGAACCTACTTTCGAGACCACTGGGTGCTCCACAGGATAAAAAATGGGTGCCATCACCCCCCCTCCCTTTCTAGTGCTGAAACGTGAAAATCATAGTGGCCGGTTCTGAAAAAAGCAACATAAAATGATACATTTATTTTGTTTTAAAGTGTGCTCGAAACAAAAACATTGAGGGCAAGACGATAAGTCTTACATAATATACTTTTTTAATAAATAATTTCAAGTCAAATTAATAATTAGCGACAGATTTAGGAATCTTACAACCAGGCATATTGATTTCGTCAAAATCCATGAGCGAGATTTCTCTATCAATGCACGGATCCTCTAAACCATTAATTTCACAGACATTAAAAATTAGCTAATAATAAAGCAGATAACAAAATCAATCAATCATCATCGAATAATATCAATTGTTATAACAGATCGGACAAAAAGATATTTATAAAATGAACTTTCTCGAAAAAATTTTCAATGGTTATTAATACATAACTATTAAATATAGAAATAGATGAAATTCATTCATCAAATTTGCATTAGAACAACACATAATGGCCATTACTACAATGAAGTAATCAGAGCTATTTGGCCTATAACTATATATAAAAGCCTATCACTATTTGGGACATGATAGGAAAAAGTGTATCACTAATCATCTTCACCTTAGTTTCGGGATTCAAACCAAGATTGATTAGTTGAAAGAACGACATGCCAAGTATTTTTTATAAAAACGAAGGAAGCAGAATAAAAATTTTTTAAACAAAATTATTTAGATCTATTTATAGAATAAGGTCTAAACCAAGTCAATAATAAAATCTACAATAAAATTCGATAACTACAGGCTTATATATGTATACAAAATAAACTCGATGGCACGACAGCCCATGTGGGCCAAGGCCTACAGTGCCCATAACTGTTTTTATGACAGAGGGCCCTGGGGTGCGAAGCATATGTCCCAGTTAGGTGGTCAGCCTAACGTAAGACCCCCAGTGTTTAGTTCCCAAGCATGCTTGGTACTCAGTTTATCGACCCACTGAAGGGATGAAAGGCTGAGTCAACCTTGCCCAGCTCGAAGATCGAACCTCGGACCTGTGTCATGGGAGCGTGAAATGCTGCCACTAAGCCACCGGGCTTCATATATATATATATATATATATATATATATATATATATATATATATATATATATATATATATATATATATATATATATATATATATATATATATATATATATATATATATATATATATATATATATATATATATATATATTTTAACTAAAATGATCTAAAGAAAATTATATTTCCATATTAATATTTTATTACACAATATTTCTGTTTCAAAAATATTTAAGAAATATCTTCGATTATTTTTAATAACAAAATTATTATTTTTTGATTGCAATAATTCATTTTGCAAAAATTATTCACTAAATCTAAACAGGAATTCTTACTACAGTTATTACTTATCATTTGTTGATTTTTATGGTCTCTTTATTAAAGTGACAATAAGAAGAATATCGCAAAGTTTATACTCGCATAAAATTTGTGTTATATTAAGAAATGTTCTTAATGCAACACAAATATAAAATTCTTAGTGTATCACTTAATGTGTGTTTTATCAAAGTTTAGATAACAAAAATTGGAGTGAATAATTATTATGTATGTTGTAATGGCGCTTCACCAAATTTACCATTATTTTTAGTAGTTTGATCATTTATCTAGGTGGTAATTCGGAAAAAAATAGTTTTGCTCAAGAGAATTATGAAAGTCAACAATTACCATAAATGTATTAATAAAGAGTGTCGAAATAAATTTTAAATATTTCAAAAATTTTGAATTTGGTTTCTGAGATAATAATTTCGCTTTTCAGATATATTTTCTCAATTATTTTCTTTACATCGAAAAGCAATTAAAAGTTAACCCACAGTCTGTAAATTCGAAAATTTTGTGCATTTAATTTACCGTATTAAATTTCTGCTACAGAGTTAGCACAAAACATTCATTCTTACAAAGAAAAGTTTGTCGCCTTCTATAACATAAAACTAAAATAAGTATATCAGAAAAAACACAGTTCAGAATAAATAATTAAATAAATAAATAGGCATACTTCCAAATAAATAAACATAATTTTAAAGAAATTTTGCTATATTTTTAAAAAAATTTCCAAAACGATTTACAATTTATAAACAAAATCAATTTATTCACATGAAAACATTGACCATAAGGCGAAAAAACAATAAGCAAATTAATCACCTGAATTATAAGCAAATGTTTGTAAATATAATGGAGGAAAGGAATTATAAATTTTTTTATATATATTTCGAATTTATTTTTAAAAAATTTTAAAATGTATAAAAAAATAGGAATATGTATAAATTCTTGTAAATTATACAATTACAAATTAATAGAAAAACTATTGAGATTTTGATAAATATCAAAATTGTTTCTCTTTAACACAAAATAAATTACATAAAATAAACGAAAGAACCTTATTTTCGATAAAAAAAAAGGAACTCAAATGAAAATAAGTTAAATAATATAATTTATTGATATAAATATTATAAACTTAATTATAAATTTAACAATTTATTTAACAACTTTCTTACAACTATAAAAAAGCTCGATACTTTTATTACTTGTTCAGTTTACTATTAATTAAAGAAAAAATTTATATAATCTTACCAATAACAAATATCACTGGAACATTAATTTCCTAAAAATAAGACAAAATATATATTTACTAATCAAATCAAATATACATAATCAAAACGATTAAAAACTAAATGCAAACATGAAATACCAGCTAATATTTATTTTATATTTAACAACAGTGTTATGAAGCATTTTTAAAAGTTTATTTTACTAAAATAACTTATTCTACAAAAAATAAATGCTTCGAAAAATAACACGCTTCGTGTATTATTTTATACGATCTCGCACAAACAATAAATTAATCTCTTCGGTTATAAAATATATATTTTCCTTCAAGACAGAAGGAGAAAAATATAAAGAGAAAAAGATTTATAACTTCGCACATCGCAAAACTGTCACAATGTGAAAATGTGAGGTTTTTGTGATTTCTAACTTACCGCCATGTCTTTCTCAGCTGTTTTGAGGAGAAAATTAGGTCATCGCATGTAGGGTGACCTTTTTCTGCGCGAGGTGGAAACGCAGAAATGCGAGTGAAAGCATGCAGAATGCTTTTACGTCACCCGCTGTTTCTGCGCCAAGTGAAG
This sequence comes from Latrodectus hesperus, assembly GCA_037975125.1. Classification (NCBI taxonomy): domain Eukaryota; kingdom Metazoa; phylum Arthropoda; class Arachnida; order Araneae; family Theridiidae; genus Latrodectus; species Latrodectus hesperus. The sequence goes on from JAJQOW010000014.1 coordinate 21,843,099, forward strand.
TAATTTAACTATTACAGTTGCTGCCATCTGGTAGCGAAAGAGAGTATTTATCTTGCGAGGATTTAGCAATTTAAATAAAACATTTTCTTATTTATGATTATTACATGAATAAAATTTTAATAATAAACTTAATGATTGTAAACAATCAAATATTTGAACAGTTTCATATTTTAAAAATAATCAAAAGAGCTTTTTGGTGATTTTATTATTGCAATTTTTTTAAAAAATATCTTTTAAAAAACTTTTATTTAAAAAATATTTTTAAAAAAAAACTTATTAATAATAATAATAATGCTCAGCCAATTTGAAAAATGATTATTTATTTAATGACATAGTTAACTGATGATTGATTTATGAAAGGATCAATTTCTCAACTATATTAATTCACCTATGTAATACAAAACAAAGATATGGCAGATTTAGTATCAATCACATCATTTTAAGTTTGTTTGCTTCTCTTAAAAGCTCAAGAGTGTATTTTACTTTTTCTGTACTTTCCAAATTATTTATTATTGTTTTTGCATATGCATTCTTCCATTGACAAGTATAGAGAGGAGAGTGATCAGATATTTTCTTCATACCTTTGACGGTGTTAAAAAATCGTATCAATTACTATTCATAAATCCATTTAGTGTACAATCTACGATTACGTGTAACACTCCCTCATTACTTAAAAAAAAACAGTTGCTAGTTTGATACTCAACTTAACCGATAACCGTCGCATTGAGGCTACCTATGAATTCAGTTGTTCAGTGTTCCCTACGAGTGTGATGTGGAGAAGTGGGGTACTACTTAGCTATCGACTTTGCAAAGTTTAGTTAGGTGTTAAGACTAACATACTATTGGCCATTTTCAGCTGTTCTAGTCAGCAGCTGGCTGTTGTTGTTGTTGTTGTTGCATGCCTCCGAGGTCAGCAGCGCTAGAAATGAATAGCAGCAGGAAATGTGAGTAATAATCTAACTCTAATTCAATTGACAGATGTCACTAAATATAGCTAGCCACCAAAATGTTTTGAACAGTATTCAAGTGATGTAGATGATTACTGAGATGGTACACTTCTCTCAGTAATGTGAATCGGATTACGAAATGATTGAGATCAAAAAAACTTATATGGTGCACCAATAGTCCACAACATCAAACATAAAATAATTCGCAGTAGAAAATTTTTTTAATATAAATGTTTTCTTATTTATATATAAATATCAAAAAAAATGTAATAATAGAAATTCTGCCTGGAATACTGATACACAAATCAAATGGCCAAGAGAGGGAGCTGTAGAATATTAACATAGCAAAATGAAATTCTGATTAGTGAAATTTTTTTAATCGATAATATCAAATATATAATTTTAGATTTTTAATTTATAAATCAATAACTCTATATTAGTATTAAGTAATATTTTTTCAAAAATTATTTATTTACTCATTTTGTGATACTGGTACTAAAAATAAATTATTTAATAAAAATGTACGAAATATAAAAATTCTTAGTTCTTTTACGCTTAAGTCGGCCACTGGCGAAATCCTTTTCTCCAATCACCAAGTAAAAATTAAGCAATGAAATATTAATTTTCAATTTATAAGTAATTCTCTCATCTAGAATAAACTGATATCAGACTTCTGCAATTCTAAATACTGAAATCATTGGCAAGAAAGAAAATAATGGCAAAAGCAAATAAAAATAATAAGCAGCACAAAAAAATCATCACCAACAATCCGGAAACAACGAAATTTCCAACGCATGCACTCAGTCGTGGAAAAAGAATTTCTAACTACCAATGTGACGTAATTTCATTACATATTGATAGTTTTGTAATCCAAGGATGACGATTTTGTTGGCTATTGTTTTACAGTCCGCGGAACGAAAAAGTGCCAAATTTGTGTTATGTAATAAAACACAATAGAAGACGAAATACATATTGACTATATTCAAAATAAATTCTAAATCAAGAATTAATAAATAATAAAAATTACAAGATAGTTTTGCAGTTCATCTAAATAAAAAGAATTTATTCAATTTATATGAAGTTAATAGAATATATGTATTTATGTAATTCTATTGCATTTGTTATTGTTTTATAGCGAATATTAACAATTTAAGTACATAATATTTTTATTTATAAGTCCATTTATAACTTAAGTATATCAAACATTTTAAGTACAATAGTTTTGAAGTATTAAATATTTTAGTAAGAAATGTAGATGCTATATTAATGTAGTTTCAATAACAGTTTTACACAAAACATCAGTAGTATTAATTTTTATTATTAATTATTTAAATAAATTCGGTGCACTTTGAAAGCAGTTTGTGTGTGTGTGTGTGTGCGTGCGTGCGTGTGTGTGTGTGTGCGTGCGTGTGTGTGTGCGTGTGTGTTGTGTGTGTGTGTGTGTGTGTGTGTGTGTGTGTGTGTGTGTGTGTGTGTGTGTGTGTGTGTGTGTGTGTGTGTGTGTGTGTGTGTGTGTGTGTGTGTGTGTGTGTGTGTGTGATAAACAACAATTTTAATCAACAGTTTTCAAATTTTTAGAGTTAATATAATTATAGTAGATATTTGTTTTTACGAACTTCTAGTTTACGACCACTCACGCTTTTATGAACTAGTAGCTACTTCCTATTCTAACACCATAGAAACAGATGAATTTTTCTCCCATTTATGAACTAAAATTCTGAAAATTCTCTCTTTTGCTAACTTTCGCTTCTAAAATTTTTTTAATCATAAAGCGAATGTTTCTTTCTTTACAGTTGAGATCTCTGATTACGCCACTTTATTACAACTCTCTTTGGTTCAAAATATCCATGACGTCAGATAACATTTCATCTACGTCACATCGTATTGAGATGGCGTCTTAAATCCGACTTATCGGCGAATTGGTACCTGCCTTCAAATCACATTCTTCGATCGGCAGAAAACAAGGCGAAGTTCACCATCAAATGTCTGAGAATAGAGAACTAGAAGGATATCCCCCAATTGTGACTTTTTTCAGCACCAAGTTAAGCGCATGTTTTTTAACGCGAAAACTTTCCCAAAGTTCCAAAAACACGCATATTAGAAAATTTTAAATCTTATAATAGTATACAAAATTTAAAAAATTATTACAGGAAAATGAATGAAAACTTAAAACTTTTTCTGTTAGGTTTACCTTCTCTTCAAAACAAACGGTAAAAAGGATAAGTGAATAACAATGATGGACTTACTTGAAATGACGTCAAGCTCACATGTCGAATATGCTCGGTGGTATTATGGAAAAATATGTAAGATAAAATATAATAATAACTTAAAAAAATAAATATAAGAAAAATATATAATAAATGAACAAAATAAAAAAGATATAATAAATAAACAAAAATGAAATTGGAAAAAAGAACAGTATACGATGTTTAGAAGCTGGCGACAACGAAAGCAACAGCAAACGTAGAACAAAAAGTTCAAATTGAAAGTAAAATGAAAATTTCAAATGCTGTTGTCACTGAATAGAACGGTACTTTTCCGTTTCGCCGGCGCAGGTGATAAAGTCGCCAAAATGATACAACCGGCGCTGGAGGGAATATCTCCGCTGGTAACCTTTTACTGCTACGTTTCCAAAACATGTGACGGCCTTTTACTGTCAACGACTTTATTTCGATTCTTTTTTCCATTTCATAATTTTATGCTATGTTGCTATGTATACAAATTTAATAATTTCATGAAATTTCTCTAGAATAATATCGGATTTTAAAAATATATCTCAAAAAATAATAATCGTAACAAATTCACATAAAAAATATTTAAAAAAATAATAATAAGATTTTGAAATATGCATCACCCGATAAATTGTAATCTAAAATAATGAGTAAATGAATTGAGGCTCTGGCACCCCTCATTCCACGCATAGCGTGAACACGAGAACAACAATTAAATAAATAAATTTAAAAAATTCTATGTGTATACTGTGTGTTCTCGCCAATTGGCGACTTAATTTTCGCTTGGCGAGATTTGCGCCGGCGAAACGGAAAAGTACCAAAAGAACCATATATATGATGCAAAAATGATGTAAAACACGAGAAAAACCAACTATAGCAACAAAAAAATCTGAAACATTGCAAAAACTCGATTTGGCAACACTGTAATCAAAACAAAGGACACTAGATTTGGCGAGAAATCACTTGGAGGGGGATATTATACTTGCACCGAGAATAGTGTCAAGTTCATTTTCTTCATAAAACGATTTCATACATAAAGAGCAAAACATCGGTATGAGATGTTTCCATTGATTCAAGCCATTAACACATAGACAATAGAACAGAGGAAAAGCAAAATGAAAACGACGAAATATCCACTTTATGGTTAGTTTAAATAGGTCCAAATTTTTACAAATTTCATTAATTAATAGAATTCTAAGCAAATGATTGTAATATTTGTAAGCAATCTCTTTTGAATCTTAAAGCTTTTGCCTTGCTTACGCCAACTTTAAAATTTTCTTTTAATTAATATTGCTGAAATAATAAAAAGCAGATTTGTAAAGCCTCTATTACATTAGAGTTGCCCAGATTTCAGTTTGAGCAACTCCCGTAGACTTAACATTACGTGACGTCACAGCTAAAAATTTGAGCAACTCGTTCTATCCGTCCAATAATATTACAGATTTTTTTCACAGCTGCGCAGTTGAAATTTGTAAATCATTTTGTTTTCGCCAAGTTTCATGCCAAATGAAAGTTATTGGCGTTATAAGTTGCCGAGAATGAGCAACTTTTTTGTGCATGCAGCAGCAACTCGAGCAATTCATATCGCCAATGATTTTAAACACGGATCATGTTTTGTCTTTTTTTCGCCAAGTGGAAGTAATAACATGGAAATAAGTGATTGGTTTTAATTATTGTATTTCATTTCAATCTAGCAGAATTGCCGGTATTAAAAACAAACTAAAAGGAAATGCTCTTCAGTTAGAAATAATCAACTTAATAAACTCATTTGATGAAGATTAAAAATTTTTTTGTCTTTATTGTATACTTTTTCAATATTATAGATGAAACACTTGATAAATTTAATAGATAGTTAAAAACTCAGATAATTAAAATTGTTTTTAATTTCTTCAGCAAAGTAGATGAGAAGTGTTCCAATTTCAATATTTATTAAATTTACTGAGTTTTCAAACATTAATTTCATTTAAAGTTTTGTTAGTTATTCAATACATGAGACTATTTTGTCATTTTACAATGTTTACAGTTTGTGTTGAACTTACATTTGCATATTTAAACTGAAACTTCAGTCGAAATAAGTATGCCATATAAAAATATTTAGTGTTAATTTTACTTTTATTTTTTCATTACATTAATTTCCTGTTTTTCTTTTTAGCAAGTTAATGCATTATAATTAAATGTTGAAGGCACAAGCATTTTGGTTTATTATTTACAAATACATATTTATAAGATTTCATTATTATTCTTCATATAATTAAATTCTTTTATACATTTTTTCCCTGGAACACACTTACATAATGTTCATTTACTCATCCAAAATATATTGCAATCTTACAACTAACTCCATTTACTTTTGACAGTATGTAAATTAGACTTAAAAATAAATTCTTATAATGATGAAAATACTGGAGTGTACAAATAAAATAGTGAAATGATTTTAATGTAAGCAAAAATTTCTATTTAAATAAACATTAAAATATTATTCCTGTATATATTGTGTATTAAATTGATATAAATCAATATAAAATTTTTAATAATTTAAAGCCTTTTTCAATTGTTTTTATGATGAAGCATTTTTAACATATTATAGATTATAGTAAAACTAGTTAAAAATCAAATTTAAAAAGGGCTGTGTTACAACTTTATGTGTTAAAAAGTTACAATTTTAATAATGAAATTAAATACAATATTTGATTAAAATAGAAATCTTGTATTTGTTCCTATTTGTGATGTAAATACAAATAATGTGAAAGTAAGTATAAAAAATATAGATGATTGCTATATTTGCAAAATAATTTAATTCACATCATGGTCAATATAGAGAGTATTTTGACTTCCAATGTAAAGCAATTAACTAATCATTGAAATGAACAATAAAGACTAATTGCAGTCACTACTGAACAATTAGAGATGAGTGTCATATAGATGAGCTTTCTCCATACACGTCTATCATCGAGTGCTTGAGAGTTTTACAATGAGCAATAACAAGTGCAATAAATGAATATGACCCACAACTTATGTGAACTCTTCCTAAAAGAAAATTCACTGTAGATATTCAAATGCCTCACCATGACCTTCAATTGCAAGATTATCAGCTATGAGGCTAAATAGCACTTCATTCTTTTAGTTTCATACAAATTTCATAACATTTTTTTCAATTTGAAAATGTAATATGAAACAAACTATTCATATAATGTCATCACAAAATGCTATCAATTATTTCTTTTCTTCATTTTTTCCCACAAAACTTAAATATATATATATTCATTCAAAATATACTTGTCATTTTATTGCAGATTATAGTTTAAGAAACTGCATGTAAATAAAGATAGTGTAAAGAATCTCTGCTTTTATGTGGTGTGTTTGTTTAAATGTAATAAATAATTAGTTTAAAAATGCATCTTATTTTAATATGCCACAATATTTACTTTAATAAAAAAGAGAAATAATTGATTTTTTCATTTTAAAAATAAATTATAAATTAAAATTCATAACTAATATATATATTTTTAAAAAAATATAATTTTTGTGCATTTCCTCAACTTTTAAAATAGTAATTTGAGTTTCTTTTTTTAATATATCAATAGTTAATCATTAATTTTTTATAAACATTGTTGTTAAGAAATTATTTTTGTATAGGAAAATCTTACAATACAATATATACAATTTTGTGTGGTGTTTGTAGAATTTTATGTTTAAATTGAAGCTTCAATCTGAAATTATTTTTTCTTTCAAATTCTTAGTCTTTTTATTTAAGAATAAATTATACACACAAAAATGTGTTACTTATGTATTAGCATTGATTTTCACGTCGGCAAAGATTATCTTTCCCCATCTTAAAAGTAAAGGTTCACACGAAGCAAGATGGCGTATAGTAAATAAAATTTGGCTACAAATTAAATTCCCAAATAAGAATTCATTATGAAATGTGGACACCTTCTGAGTAAAATATGGCAACCTTAAAAATGTTAGCCAAAAAAGGGATCTATTATTAAATCTAGTAAAGCTGTTATTTTCTTACAGCAAACCTGAAAGAAATCTCAAGCATTGATTGGACGAAAAGAACGAGTTGCTCAAATTTTAAGCTGTGACGTCACGTAATGTTAAGTCTACGGGAGTTGCTCAAACTGAAATCTGGGCAACTCTAATGTAATAGGGGCTTAAAACATGGGCTCAAAAAGTTTGATGAATTTCTTTTCTTTTTTTTTTTTTTTTTAATTTTTATGACTTGATATTTTTTTTATTTTTTTAAATTTCATTTTTATATAACGGCTGAGAAAGCCTGATTTATTCATGAGCAAGGAAGCAATATGTGCAGGAATTCCAGACATTGTGAGGTAACTCATTTTAGTTGAAAAAACTGAAGTGTCGAATTCGACTCCTGTCCTTCTCGTACGTAAGAACACAGAAAAAATGGGAAAACTCTTCTCTCCTCGTATATTAGAACATAGAAAGAGGGAAAAGAAAAATTTAAAAACGTTTTTTAACTCTGTTGTTTTGTAGTTGGTTTCGTTTCGCTTCATTTGAACAACTCAATTTATGAAGTTTCGTTTGTCGAGACGGAGATTGTGGTCGTTCCTCATTGAGAATTTGTCACAATCAAAGTAAGGTGTGGTGTTTATTAGATGAAGTAGAAAGAAATTCGCTGAAAGTAGCAGGCGAATAAATATTAAACAGAGCAAAAATTGGGGAAAATTTGGAATTTCAAAAAAAGCCTTTCTACTATTTTGAAAACTTAAAAGAAAAAAAGGTAAAAATGTTCCACCTCAAAAATATCGTAAAGAAGCGAAGCATCCTAAACTGGGAAAAGTTTTGCTTTGCTGAGGAAAATGAGGTGACTGAACAATCCTGTTGATGGTAATATCATTAAAGGGAAATCCAACATCTTTTCTATAAAGCTGAGCATAAAAGATCAAATCACATGGTTGGCTTCTAATATTTAAAATCAGACATGATTTGAGATCTAGAAAATTGTATGGTAAAAATGGAACTGTGAATAAAATTTCGGAATATGAATGAAAAGAAGAATTGAATTCACTACTTTACAAGTATAACGCAAAGGATATTTTCAACGATGATAAGGCAGGTTTGTTTTTAAGATCTTATCAGAAAGAAAACTATATTTAAAGTCGAAAGATGTAATGGCGGTAAAAAAGTGAAGCAAAGAAGTAGAGTGTATTCGTTGCTGATATGAATGGAACGGAAAAAATGCCTATACTTTTAGTTGAAAAATATCTAAAGCCGAGATATATTTTAAAAATATTCAAAACTATCAACTGCCTATTATGCTGACATTAAAGTTTGGATGACTGGAAGCATTTATAAAAATTAGTTGAAAATAAAAATCGAAATTTTTATAGGGAAATGGCAAAGTTCCTCTAATTGTGAATGACTGCACTACTCACATTGAAGTCTCTGATCTTGAATCGATTAGTATGAAGCTTTTTCAACCAAATGCAACTTTTATCTGACAGCCCATAGATTAAGGCATAATCAACATTTTCAAGAACGAATATCGTATTATACTTTTGCTAAGAGTGATTGTGTGTTTGGAGTTGAAGAGGCATTATAAAAGTGATCTTTGAAGAGCAATGCGTTTGTCAAAAAATGCTTGGAATGATGTTGAAGGAAAGACAATACTGAGAGTATTTCAACATGGAAGCTCAGTTACAGAAGCCACGGAAGAAAGTCAATGTAATTTACTTGAGGACTTGAGTGAAGATGAACACACATGAACTCTCGCAAAGAAGCCTTTGACTGTTTGAAATTTCTTTCGAGGATTGTTTTATATATACTCACACATGTGTGTGTGTGTGACATGTACGGAAGAAATATCGGATGATGAAATTATTTAGAATGTAATGAATGGTAACGAAAAAGAGCTTTCCAATTTCGAACAAGAAGAAAATGATGCAGTACGAAGACCATCTGCAAAAAAGCAGCTTAATGACTAAAAAGATTCAGGCACATTTTAGAGGGGATAAAATAGCAAATTGTTTTTATACATTGAAAAAATTGGAAAATTGTAATTTTTAAACAGAAAAATAGAATTATTTTGTTTAGTTTTTATCAATAAAAGAAAATTAAGTATTGTTTTTAAGTAAGAATTTTATCTTGCATGTGTTCTTTATTGTTAAATCTTAATACTTTTTCCTAATAGCATTTTATTCATAAAAAAAAACTATTTTGGTAAAAAAAAAAAATCAAATCTTAATATTCTAAAACATTATTTTTCTGCTGTACGAACCGTTTTACAGGTTCCTATGAATTCGTAAAAACGATCGTTTTTACGAATTCATAGACACTCGTGTCTACTATATATGTGATTGTTGAGAATAAAGCAAAGCAAGGTAAGTTAGAAACCTCTAACAATTAGGCACATACAAATTGAATATTGGAGCTGTGAGGTGACAGTGTTTTGACACCGCATAGTGGACAACTAAACGACCAAAGATGGTTGAAAGGCATCAAAGATGGTAGAAAATATCTAGTTGAAAAGCAGAACCTAGAAAATATCTCGGTGCATAACAAAGATCAATTAAGGAGACTTTGAAATTTTGCATAGCTGAGAATGCACTGATATTTGAATTTTGAGTGATAGTCGTAGCTCCCTTCAGCATTCATCTGAATGATGGTGACCGAACGACTGGGAACATCATCCGGCTTTTGAATCGCTTGATTGCCAAGGTTAAGATCATCTTTCAGTGGGTTCTATCGCATGTGGTTGTGTACGGTAATGAAATTGCTGATCTGTCCCGAGAGGGCAACTGTAAGGATACGATTAATCGTGCCTGCTTACTTTTTCAGAGCTCCCCACCCGCGTCAGCCAAGATACCTCTTCTTGGAGGACAGCCCCCATACGTGAATGGTATACAGAAAATCGGCTTGGTGCTATTCTGATTGGAGTTGTCAACCGTCGTGATCAGACAACTCTCTCGAGATTTCGAAGTGGACACACTCGTGTACAACGTCATGTGACTGGCCACAAGGTTTATCCCGCGTCCAAAATACTATGCGCCTGAACCTGCTTCTGCCCACATTTTGGCCTAATCAGTTTAAGTAAAGGTCAGCTATTCTCGAGCTCTGAGCCTGTGCTCCATTGTTTGAAAGCGTTCCAGCTCATGGACCTAGTTTCATCTTACTGCCATCCAGAAGGGATAAATCACAACACAGAAATATGTACCTTTTCCTTTGCAAGAAGTATTGGCCCATTTGTACTAATTTGAATGATATGTAACTGATGTTTTATATTCTGAAGTTTTAAACACTTTGCTAATGATAAAGAGTTTTACATATGTGCTTAGTTTAAATTTCTTTCACAATTCTTCACTCTCATCTTTACATATATAATATAATCTTTGTAACCAAAGAATTTATATAAGAGCAATTACAAAATTATTTAAGACTGAACATAGGACTTGCTGCCACTATAAGTCAAATAAAAAATAGTTGTAGGCTTCAACTTTTTTATTTTAGTACACTAATTTTAATAAATGTGTAAAAATATAGTTTGAAGAAATAATAATTTGAAGAATTCAATGATACTCTCATAAGTATATTTTATTATTACATATGGTAAATGCAGCAAATCCTAGCTGCCAGTATAAATATGCCAAATTGTGGTTTTAGTACAAGTATTGTGTATTCTTGCAATTTTATGACAGAATGTGATTGTGTGCAGGCGCGAAATTTGATCGGAATGCTAGTAACCTTTGAAGCATTTATTTTCATTGGACTGCAATTAAAGTATGTGAAGTAACTAATTTAAAAGTATAGATTTGGTATTTGTTTTTGTGAAAAATGTTTTGAAAGGGTTAAATAAGTTTTCCTGGAACCAGGGGGTACGTGTACCTTCCTGGGGCTTGAGCAGCCACCAGGCGCGTCAGCAGGTGGTGGATCGCCGAATGTCCTGTAGGAATGACAGGATAGCCTTGAATATAGAATCAGAGGCCGCGAACCAGCTCCCGTAAACCTTGGTGTTATGCGATACGTGCCTAGGGCTAATTGGCACCGTGGTATTGGTGTCTTAACGGAGCCTCTAGTTGCCTGGCGAACTTCTAGAGTAATTTGCCTTGCCCAGTAACTCAGGCAATGCTGGGTGGACTTATATTACCTGAACTGTTTAATTGTTATCTTGTGGCTGAAAAGACACAAGAAATAACAAACCTTTCTGCATTTGCAGGTGAAGCCTCTGAAGTAGACCTTGCTGAAAAAGACAAGGGAACTCAGAGGCAATCTTGTAAAGGGGCAGCAATGAATCCTTCACTTGAGGTAGAAATGACCTCCAAACCATCTTCTTCTGATGAAAGTCAGGAAGCTATCCCTAGTATGACTGACTTTCTGACCAGATGGGACTGTTTCAGCAAGACCCTATCTGCAGGAAATGTCATACGCAAGAGGAAACGGCCAAGCATATCATTTACGAATGCGAGGCTCTTGCCCTCCCTAGATTAACTTCTTTAGGCATCATCCATACTAGAGAGTTACACCTAGACTCCATTAAAGGGTTATCGGACTTTATTAATAAAGAGGGTGACCCAAGCAACTGGAACTAGGAAACATTGGGTTTGGAGTTAATAGTACAAAATGCTGATAAAAGCAGAGGTGCCCAATGACATACAAACCCAATTCTAAGAAGAAGAAGAAGTAGTAAATAAATTTTTCAGTGCAATTTCTTATCTTAAAATGCATTAAGTGAAATTTTGTTTCAAGACTCAAATTGAACTTAGTGTGTAGAAAATGAAAGGTATGGATAGTGATAAACCCAATTTGAATTTTTTTTTAATTCTAGAAAGTGATGATTAAGTGAATATGTTTACTTAATGTATTCGATAAAATTGTCGCTGATTGCAAAGAAATATTTGGCATTTATTTTTTTACTCTGAATTGTAATGCTGGTTAATTAAAAACACAAGTTTTATAAAAATGTACGTTATTTACGTTATAGATTTAGCTTTATTGTCGGGTAGTTTCCTGATTAGTTTGCGTAATACTAATGTTTTTTAAGGTAGGTGCCACTGCCTAGTTAATTAATCTGAGTTTTCATAAAAATGAATTTGCCGTATTTTCCCGTATATAATCCGCAATCCCCTTTTTTCGAGCAAAAGAAAAAAAAGTGTCGCATAATCCGCAGCGACAGTTTTTCCGACGAATATGCGAAAACTTGTACTGCTGATAATTTGGTGACGAATAAAGTAAAAAATGCTCATTACGATTAAAAATATAATACATTATGTAGAAAAAACATTTATAATGATAAATACATACAAGACATATTTTAAAAATAAACTACATTTGTTTCGTTAATAGTTAAATGAAAGAAATGGATTATTTTGTAACTGCGCATGGAATACATTCTTCTTTTGTACCGGACCTTCATTTTTACCAGAAACTCCCAATTACATTTGATATTTCTGCTTGAGTAGACAGCAGAAACACATAAGAAATTTGATACAGGTTTTAAAAACAAATAGTTAATAATGTGCTGAATTTATAATAATATACTGAATGTTATAGTAAAATGCTAAGTAATAAATCCCTGTATTTTTATCATTTAAAAAGAAGTGTCGATACCAGAAACAACAATTTCAAGTGAGCTGTTATTTCTGGGTTGAATTAAATTATTTTTTTAAATGAAAGTAGATTAGCTGTTTATGGAAACTAATCTTTGAAATGCGTATCATGTCCGGTTCGTTTTATTTACGCCCAATACTAATATATTGGTATGACACATATAAACATCTCCCACAAGCAAACTTATTAAAATATGTGCATAAAACTTGGCATGTAGCCTTTACTGACATTAAGCATAAAAAATACTCTTTCCAGAATTTCTGTCTTCAAAAAGTTTTTTTTTTTTTTTTTTTTATACACTCTCAAGTTATCATTTGCGCCATTGTCAAATTTAAATAAATTTCTTCTTTAATTCAAAAGAATGTCCTACTTATGTTAAAATTAATTATTGTATTTAGAATAAAATACACTATTAAAGATTTCCACATTCATTTATTTTATTATAATAAATAAGTTTTTATAGAAAATCGCGTTGTCTAATTCATCTTATACAACATTCAGGGCTAGTACAACTCCAGGAATTTTGACTTGATCCCTTGAAAATTGTGAATTACTTCTGGAATTTTTATATTTTTATTGCATTTTTTATATCAGAATATCTTAGGAAAATGTAATTTTTTTGTTTTAACATTTTATATGAAATTGTCCGAAAATCTATTTGAATATTAGCTTTTAATGTTACCACTAGGTGGCGGCGCGATCGATATTAGATGTATGCATCTTCAACTGTTGATCGTTGTATGCTTAAAATCCCTATTACATAGAATTCGTATATCGTCATAGTGAAGTGAAAATTATTCAGTTACAGAGCAAATTTTAAACTGAAAACTGTAGGGAAGGCAAATGAAAAACCTGTAACATAAGGCTCCTATTACATTAGAGTTGCCGATATTTCAGTTTCAGCAACTACCGTAGACTTAACATTATGTGACGTCACAGCTCAAATTTCAGCAATTCGTTCTATTCGTCCAACATTACAAGTTTTTTTAACAGCTGCGCAGTTGAAATTTGTACATTATTTTGTCTTCGCCAAATGAAAAATATTGGCGTTATAAGGTGTCGAAAATCAGCAATTTTTTTGTGCATGCAGCAGCAACTCGGGCAATTCATATCGCCACTGATTTTAAAAACTGATCAAGTTTTGTCTTCTTTTCGCCAAGCGGAAATAGTACAAGAAATGATTGTTTATTTTCATTTTTGTTGTCATAATTCAGTGTTAACGAACAATCTTGAAGTTGTCAATTTTTAAACAACAAATTTAGATTTAGAATGGGCATATTGGTTTTAATATATAAGAATTTAACTGCTTAAAAATTTGATTACATTTTAAGGAATATTTTATAATTCAAATTATTTTGTTTAAATAATTTAAAAGTATTTACAGATATTTATGTGCAGATATTCTTAATAGAATATATTTTTATATATAGTAAAGATGTCATGCAAAATTTAGCATTATTAAAATATCGTATGTTTATTACTTCATATTATTTTTAATTAATTTAAATTTTATACAAATTGAAGCCTAATAATTTTAATTTAAAATTGTAAAAAATAATATTTTTATTAAATTTTGCTGATATTTTTAGTTTAGATAGATACTTTGAAATAGAATTACTTTAAAACCATGTTAACATTTAATCTGTAAATCTGGATAACTAAAATAAAGTTAAAACATTGTATTGACCAGATTTCTGGAATTTCCATTAAATAAAATTCATTTTAAATACTTAATTTTTTTACTCTCTTTAAGAACTTAAAAAAATTTGCTTTGTTTAAAATACACTCATTTAAAAAATCTCTAAGTACTGAATGTTCAATAGTTAGACATAAATATCTTATTTAACTTTTAAAAATGTTTATTGACAATAAAAATTGCATTTACACTTTTCTTTTCGTAATATTTTTTAAATCTTGATTACTTAAAGCTTATATGTGTAGTGTATTCATCAATGTTTATTACACAAGGATTTCCAAAGTTAAAGAATGGCGACAGAAGTCTAATTTTAATTTTAAAAAAATGTGCATTCAAACAATTGTATCCTGTCAGACAGTGAAATAATCCCATGGCATTATTTCATCCTCTGTCTACTTCTGCTTTCTTTAGCATTATTTTATACATTATCTTTATGTAATAATTCAAAAAGGGAGTAGAAAATCGAAAATAATTGGCTAAGTCAATTATAAAATGTTAAATCAAGGATGTTTACATTTCCAAAAAATTATAATAAGGACGATAATAAATTTAGTAAATAAAAACAGTAATATACTGAAGAACTTGTTTTATTTTCTTAATAAATTGTGAAGGTTACAGAAAAGGAAAAATTTCAATATATTGCTATATTTAGACAAAAAGTTTAAGAAAATGCCATAAGAAAAATATCAAAATTTAAGAGTGAAATTGATTCAAACAAAGTAAAGAAAATCTATTTTAGATGTTCACATGAATTAATTAGTATTTTAAAAACTTGGCTATAAAGAAAATTCCCAAATAAGAATTTATCATGAAATCTGGAATCTACTAGTTAAAATATGGCAACTTTAACAATTGTATCTAGAAAAGCGATCTATTATTAAATCTAGTAAAACAGTTACTTTCTTACAGCAAACCTGAAAGAAAACTCAAGTATTCATTGGACGAACAGAACGAATTGCTGAAATCTGAGCTGTGACATCACGTAATGTTAAGTCTGCAGGAGTTGCTGAAACTAAAATATTGGCAACTTTAATGTAACAGGGGCTTTACATTATACAAGACCTTAGAAGACACCAGGGTTAGAGAATGAACCTCAATCTGCGCATGCGCTGAAATCCACGAACACTTTCGCCTCGTTCAGAAAACCGAATCCGATTATTTCCGACTATTCGTTTATATCACGGACTCAGTTAGAAAAAAAAAGGGAAAAACGAGACTGTTTCGTATTTTATTTGAAACTACATTGATTTGATTCTTTTTCTCTATGCCATCCATACCTTGGGAAGTTAATTATAACTTTTTTAAGTTGGAATAAATTGAATAAAATAAAAAGTTGTTGAAATCAAGAGTTTGTATAAAATTTATATAGCAAAAAGAAAAATATGATATGCTTTAATTTTGTATGCACATAATTTTGAATACACAAAATTAAAGCGTTTTCTAATGAGTTAAAAGTTGTTGATACGGTGCACAACTTATTTAAAAAGGGTCTGTATTTAAATTACCAGAGTAAACATTTACACATTAGATGGGAGTTTAGATCTTGAACTGAATATCACTGAATATTAATTTTTTTTTCTATTTACTGGAAATTTTTGGAAAGGAGAAGTGAAAATTAATTATGGAGTTACATCATAGGAACTTCATGGGAATTATTTTTCATGATTTTTAAACAAGATTTAATATGAACAGTGTAGCCATTAAATAAAATTGATATTTAGAAAATTATTAATGCAAACTATATCTGGTTTAAAGAATTTTCCCAATCATAAGAATTTCAGTGACAATGTTTGGGAGGGTCAACCAGGAAGTGTTGTGAAAGGAATACATTGATGCTGTGAGAAATCACTCCATCTTGAACTTCATTTGGCATAGTATGAAATAGAAACATGTTTGAAAGATTCGTGTATATTTAATTTCACATGAATATTTATTATATTAATTTACATTTAATTTTACATTAATTTATTTGAAATTTATATTACATTAATTTATTTTTAATTTTACATGTGCATTCCCAATGGATCATTTACAATTTATATGAAGTTGCAGAGTTAATCTTGCTTAGCCCAAAAATTAAATCTTGGGCATGTGACTTAGGAGTGCAAAGAGCACCACACCTCAAGCTTACGATTCAATCCTAGTATATGAAATATAGTAGACCTGGTGACATTTCTCAGAGGGATTTTTATTCTTGTTCTTATGATATATATTTGTATTTGATGTTTCGAGATTAAATATTTTTTGCTCATGCCAAATCTCGAGGACCATCACAAAAATGTTAATTTATTATTTTTAATTTTATTGCCAGCATTTTTTAAAATCAGGTCAAAAATGTTATATACAATAAGATTTTACTATTGTAACCAACTTATATAATATTTAAATAAATTTTATTTTTTAAGATTTCAATTAATTAATAAAATAGAACTGAAAGATCTCATATTTGTGATTGTCCTTCATTTTGGTTGTCTATCATAGGAAAAATGAAAATGAGGAGTACCCATTTTTGTTTCAAATAAAATAAAATATGTAGCCAATATCTAAACAATTTTAAGCTTTTAAAGCTTACAAATAGTATATTTATGTTATGTTATTTTCAGAAGGAAATATGTGTTTTATTGTGAATGCAAAAATGTAGTGTGGTTACAAAAGAGTATAGGAACCAGTGAAAGAACCAAAGAGTATAGGAATCTTGAATTATAGTTATTTTACTCATCAAGTTCAATAAAGGAATCAAGATATCACTATATAAAAAAAGTTAACTGCAAAACTCTGCAGCTTCATATATGTAGGAAATATTTGCATTAATTGTGATTTGAATGCATTTTCCCAGTGTCTTGTAACATATTTATTTTTGATTATTGATATGTTTTTTTTGTAATGGATTGCTGTAAGATGTTTTTTAAGTGGGGTGAGATGTATTTTTAAGATTTGTACCACTATCTTTTCTTTATTAAAATTTAAGTTATCATAAAAAACCAATGTTATTCATATGATTGATTTAGCTTTATTACTCAAATAAAATGTAATATTGTAAAAAATAATTGCATATATGCTATTGATCAAGCACACATAAGAGACATTGATTTTTTTTATAATATTTTCTTATTTTACCCAATTTATGGGAATATATACAACTTTTTAGCATCTTGTCTTGGAATGATTAAATAAATAAAAAGAAATGTTAAGAATTCAAAATTATGTGAAGTCATAATTTCCATTAGTGAGGAAGTGTTTTGATGGCTTTTGTTAATGCTTTCTAAATGGTGGGCCAAAATGAGATTAATTAAATCTCCTGGGAAAAAAATATGCTATGAAAACAGCTTCTAGATGCAATAAAAGTTATTTGATGCCTTAGTAAGTATGCATTAGTAATTAGTAAGTATGTAAAAGAAAATTCTTGTGAAAGTAATTTATAACACATTGTATATTCATAGTTACTTTTTAATTTTTACGCATATTTTTGGGATCAAAACACAATTTAACTAGGATGAAATTTAATCTTAATTGTGCTTAAAAAATTTCCTTCACAGCAAATATATTTAGGGTTAACATTATAAAGTATTTGTCACTAATAGGCATTACTTCACAGGATTTTTCTTTGAAATTTATGGTTTTCAATTCTTTGTTATATTAAACATTCTATTGCATTTGCTGATGAAAAAAGTAGTTATTTATTTGGATATTCCTATTTAGCTACTAAATTTGATATTTTGTAATATATAATTGTATGGGCAATGTATTTCTAATGGATTCTGTTGGTAAAACAATTCTCAATTATATAAAGACTTTGTGAAACTCAATTCCCATATGACCACTTGTAACACACTATTTTGACTGAAAGATGCCAAGGCATTTTTAAAATCAATACCTGAATAATTTTTTATAAAGACTTGTATTTCACTTAAATTTAAAAAATAAAATACTGGCTTACTTATAGTTGCAAAAATGATCCCCAAAACAAGAAAGTTTGTATCAATGGAGAAACATTTAGAGTCAATTTGCATCATCAAAAATTATTAGCAGCAGCTTACTTTCTTTCCCTACTTTTCATCAAACCCCTTTATTAATTAACTAAAATACTTCATTGAAAAAAATTTTCTTTACACAGTATGTGAAAAACAATTAGTAATACTGTAAGAAGTATATTTAGATATAAAACTTTAAAATTATAGTTAGTAAATATTTATTACAGATTCTAAATCAACCTAATTAACAATTATGAAACAAATTAAACCTAATTTGTTTAGTATTAGTTATGAAAATATACATAAACATAAATGGTATTCAGTGATTTTGTTTGAAAAGCCATTTAGCAAATGATTAATACAATTTGTTTTAAAGCATCTGATTTTTATGGACTTTATATTGATAGACCAGTTTAAAAGCATTTAGTGGAAATTCTTGATTAGCCTTATTGCAATTAAAGTAATGAAAACTCGTAAAGTATTTGCTCAGAGATTTCCACAATGAATTTATTTGTCTTAACACAGTTGTTCTCTGTGGTGAATCCCTAGGACATATGCCAGACTGATTATTTGAATAACTATTTTTATGTTAATTTTCAAACAAACAACAATGCAAGAAATGAAGGAGGGAAAAATGTAGGGAATTTTGTAATGTTTGCTTTTAAACATTCAAAGACAATCGTCTTTGAATGTTTAAAAGGGAAAAATGTGACTTGTCGGAAACATTCGGAGTCGGTTTTCCGAATGAACCAAAAGTGTTCGTAGATTTCAGCGCATGCGCAGTTTGGGGTTCATTTTCTAACCCTGGTGTGTTCTAAGGGTTTCTTTACATTATACGATTGTTGACATTTTTTTTTCATTTGCCTTCCCTACAGTTTTTAGTTTAAAATTTGCTCTGTAACTTAATAAATTTTCACTTCACTATGACGCTATACGAAATTGAATGTTTTCAGAGCGAAACAGTTCAGGTCAATGCAGAATGCAAAATAACGTTAGTGAATGGCAACTTAATATCGTTCAGAGAAACTGAATTCGTTCTTAAACTAAAGATGGTCGTTATTTGAAAACCACTATTAACTAATAACCGTTTAATAAATAACGCGTTCTTCAAAAATTATGTTAAGATAACGTTTTTTCCCCGTAACTGCTGAAATCGTTCCGGTATTGGTAACTTTTCAAAGTCGTTACGGTATTGTGGAACGTTTCTACATTACGTTATTTTGTAACTTCTGGAACTTTAAAGCTGTTCTCGTTGTTTCGGAAAAGAATTTTAAAGTTGTTATTATTACGTTGCTTTGGTTTCTAACACTGACGTTGAGTTTTCTCGGGAACATATTCCAAGCCTCACTTGGCCCGCTGTGTTGCTTAGCAACTAAGAATGTATCCTTTTCGGTTCCCCACATTGACGGAGGAAAGTTTATTGAAAAGCGGATAGATGAATATACTTTTTACTTTAAAAAAGATTAAAACATTTGTGTAAATGGGAATTTTTAAAAATACATTTTATGCATCATCTTTATTTTATGCCAACACTGAAAGGGCATTTTATTTATCTGAAGCCTTTAATTTTCTTAATGAATTTAAACGAAATTTTTATTAAACTGAAGCATTTTTTAGAAACTTGAAATTATGTTCGCATATCAAAGTAAGTGTGAAATATTTTAAATTTAATAATCAAATTTTGGTAGTTAAATTTCATAAATAAAAAATTAAAAGCTTACATACTATTCAATGAAAAATTTATACATTGTAAAAATCATTTTGACATTTTAATCTTTTTTATTTATTGAAAAAGCATATATCATAATTGTATTAAAATTAATTTATATAAATAAAATTTTCATTATTTTGAGAAAAATATTAATATTAAAATAATATTTTTATACTCCCATAAATGTATTTGATGTACTGCAATAAAAGAATTGCATCATATTTCTACTAGAAAACGTTTTATAAAATTTGTGTTGACATAAAAAGTATTATTGTTATAAAGAATTAACAATAATACTTTTATAAAGAATTAACATAATTATAAAGAATCGTGATAATAAATGTTGCAATGTATAATTATATTAAATTAATTATTGTAAATGTAGTTCTATTAAATTAATATTTGAAAATAAAATCACAATAAAATGAATATCCTACATTAAGGATTGATATTAAGTGTTGACAAATTACTTATTTTAAATTAAGTATAATATAAATTGGTAAGTACATTTTTATTCATTTATTAAAATGATTTTATGAAATGAATATCTAATGTACTGTAGCAGCAGCACACACAGAATCTGCATTTCCATAATCTATTTTTCAAGTTATGTTCAATATTTTACAATCATGACTTTTAAAATAATTGTTCATAAAATTACTTATCTCACAGTTTTATATCTCAATCTAATTTTAATTCAATTCCTTAAATAGAATTAACTCTATAAGATTTTCAATATTTATTGTTATATATCTTTAAAAGAAATTATCAATAATTTAATTCTATTTATACAAGTTAATTAAAATGCCAGTTTGTTATTTTAATTATATCCTTATAAGGATTTTGAAAAAAAGAAAAGTTTGATAATAATTGAAGATATTTGCAGTCCATTTATTAAAAACATTACTTTAAACATTTACGTATTAAAGTAATTTTTTTCAATTAAATTTCAAACGAATAAGAATTACTTCAATTAGAAAGACAATAATAAGTAAATAACTATGCAATTCTATAGCATATATTCCTCAACAATCATAAAAAGAAATGAAAAGTAATAACTGTTTTTAGTATGGAAAGTAAAAAAGTTAATTATGTTTATAAATTTAATTTATTCAAGCTCTTATGATATCAAGAGATACTTGCAGATCAAACAATACAAATTAAAAAAATTATCAGTTAATAAAATCCTTTATTTATGACAAAAACTCTTTTTATATGTAAATAATTTTAAAAATCATAAATTTATGTATTGTGTCAATAATAAAAATTTCATTTGAATTATTTACTGAAGTAATGTGTTTATCTATTTTACAGAAGCAATTTTCATACATTTTAATTTAAAAATACTGTTTAATTGCTAGTACTTTAAATTCATTTTATGAATACCATATAGCTCTCCATTTTTACTTCCCCATAAGGAGTAATTTCATCTATTAAAAATATTTAAGGTAAATTCACACAAATTGAGTTATATAGAACAGTAAAATCATGTATATGAAGTAAAATAGTATAACTTATCAGAAAGGCAAATTTCTATATTCCAATAGTTTCTCGTTGGTGCTAAATATTCTGGTTAACATGCACGCACAATTTTTTATTTTTAAACAAAATATTATTTTATATTTATAAATATGTAATTTTATAGTATATGACATCTGTATATATTCAATTTTCCTTTTTATTTCACAGAGGATTTATATGAACACTAAAATTGATTATAAGGTTAGATATTTAAATGAAACAGTAAAATTATTAAATATAAGTTGGCTTAGTGCATATCACTGGTTTAAATATCAATACTATGATTTCACTAATTGAAAATTGTGAGTTCGGGTACTGATGTTACCATAAATCAGTGGTTCTTAACTGGGGGTGCAGGGAGAAGCCCCTACCTACTATAAAAATTATTATAAATATCATTTATTAAATTTCTTATAATAAAATATTTGAAATCTGCAACAGTGTCCACAATACTGCAGCTCATAAAAATTTGTAGCACTTAGCTCACTTATCAGCAAAAGACACAGGAAAGAGCCAGTGCCGATGGGCGTATACACTACACTATGGAAAGGCATGAAACTCTACAAACGCTAACAGGCAGCTAGGTGACGGAGAAAAGAAAAAACTTTGTGGAAATACAAGCGAGGAACGTTATCCCAGCTTGTGCATGTGCTGAGTTCCATATCTGCTACTTGAATGGAATCTACGGATTCACAGATTTTTATCTGCATCTACTGCGCCTGTGTTAGGTTGAGTCAGCTATTGTGTCTGCTGCATGTGTATTCTGACTTGTCCAGAAACCTCTTGAAATTAATACATTCTTAATTGAACGTTCAAGCCGAATAGGATTCAGTGATATTACAAGCATATAAGAACATTATATATTATATCATCGATTATCATGAACCCCACTATGAAAAGAAAAAAAAACAATGGAACAATAAGTATGCCAATTATGGATTTACTTGCACGACCAAAAAAGATGGCATTCAACAATCGCAATGCATTTTTGTGTTCCAAGATATTTTCAAACAGCAATCTCAAACCATCAAAGTTATTAGAGCATTTCAACAATCTGCATGGTGGCGAAAAAGCGCATAGCATGAACAACTTGAAGTCAAAGAAGGCTTGGTTTGATACCAGTGTAACTATCCTAAAATTGTGTGGACCAGCAAATCAAAAAACCTTTATTAGAAGTGTCATATTTATGTGGAAAAAAAAGAAAAGAAAATAAACCTCACGCGATTGCTGTAGAGTTGATTAAACCTTCTGCTTTAATTATTGCTAAAACAGTATTAGATTCGGAAGCACATAAAAAATCCAACAGATTCCACTATCAAATGATATTATATGATCACGAATACAAGATCTCAGTGAAGATATTTTAATGCAAATAATTGAAGACAAAAATCAGTCCACTAAAAATAAGCATCTAACTGGATGAGTCAAATAATGTTGATAATTGTAGCCAACTTTTGGTATTTGTCAGGTATGTGAATGAAAAAGAGGTGATAGAAGAATTTCTATTTTGTGAGCCACTGGAGGTAAATACGAGAGGAATTGATGTTTTCAATCGCATCAAAGATTTTTTTACAAAATATCAATTACCAATGAATGTGATTGGCTCAATATGCACTGATGAAGTGCCAGCAATATTAGGCAAAAATTCAGGATTTTTTTAACACATGAAAAGAGAATTACCGGAAGTTATAATAATGTATTGCATGTTGCATCGTTATGCACTAGCGTCGAAAAGCATTGCCAGAAAGTTTAAAACAAAATCTAACTACAGCAGTAAATAACATCCCAGGGCGAGCAGTTAATCATCACATTCTTTTGTGCATTTTGTGAAAAAATTGGTGTCGATCATACTGTGCTCTTATATCACACCGAAAAATGATGGTTACCTAAGGGTCGCAAGCTTAACAGTTTTTGAATTGCATGAGGAAATTATTCAATTACTGACTAGTCAAAACTTATTTAGTAAAAGATTTTGAGAGTAATGATGCAATGCTGAGGCTGGTTTACTTAGCGGACATAATTAGCCATTTAAATGAATTGAATCTATCAATGCACACAAGGATTTAATATAAATATAATAATATCCAGCGAAAAATTATCTTCATTTATCGCAAAATTAGAATACTTCAAATAGAAAAGGGGAATTTCGCAAACTTTCTTTTGCTTGATTCTGTTATTGCGCAAAATGGAAATAATACAATTATATCAGGACATTGTAATACATTTGAGACGATTGAGTGAATCATTCAATGGATATTTTTCTATCAGAAATATTATCAAAACTCAGAGATGGATACTGGATCCATTTCTATTTGACTTAAATTTGATGGATGATAGTGATCTGAAAAAAAAATCAAGTTATTGAAATGCAACAATTCTGGTGTTCACAGTTACAACGTTATCCAGAATTGGCGAATGGAGCACTGCAGTTACTCTTACCCTTTGCTACCACCTACTTGTGCGAAATGGGATTTTCATTGCTTTAACATATAAAAACTAAAGGGAGAAATCGCTTAAATACAAGTGATGACTTACGCGTATGTCTTTCAAAATAGGAGCCTCACTTCCCCAGTATAATAATGAACAAACAGACTAGCCATTAATAAAAATAGTATTGTTTTGTATTTATATAAAATGTACAATGTTTTTCAATGGGGTGCAGAGATATATTTTCAGATTTCAAAGGGGTGCAACTCGCTAGAAAGGTTAAGAAACACTGCCATATGCCATGATGGATGATGCCCATGGATATTGATTAATAGCAGGGTTATATTTATAAGTTAAAAAGATAGTGTAAAATTAAGAAATTTCGATTTCAATTAAATATACAGTTTTTCTAATTAGAGAAATACTTTTTCCAAGTAGATACATTCTAAGATTTATTCGAGCTCTGTGTTCTTTGTGTAAAAGAAAAATCTGTTATAATTTGTAAGAATTTACAATAAAAATTATAATGAGGAATAAATTAAATTCATGTTGTGAGATTCTGAATTATGTTTCATTTAAAAAAATTCAAATTTAGGAATATTTTATACATTGAAGTATTAAAGAATTTATTAATAAGCAGTTAAGATCATAGGGAAACAAATTGTGCAAATACACATTATTTAAGAATTTTTAACTAAAAAAAAGCAATTGACAATAAACAAAATTGAATCTAGTTTAATCCATTGTAATTTTTTTTTAAAAAAAATAAGTAAATAAAAATCAGTCTAGACTTAAATGTTGAACTTCCGTATCATAAAGCAGGAAATTCCTAAAAATTGAATAAAAATATAAAAACAAATTGTTAAAATTTCATTCAAGTGATTTTCAATGCTCAGTCATTAAAATTCACCATACACCTCATTTCCTCAAAAAACCAGTTTTGTCACCCCATGAAAGCTTCCTTTCACTCCACAGAATTTCCAAGATGGCCAAAGTGAACATATTTCTTGGAATAACTTTCAAAAAGACGTTATTTGATAGCGCTTTTCAGAACAAGTTATTTCCTTAGAACATAACGTCGATAATTAGTTATCAAAAAGTAACCGCTTTTGCCATCTCTATCTTGAACATAATTGGACAATAATGATTATTGTTAAAATAAGTCAACAGAGTCATAGTGCCACCTGTTATTTATTTTATGAAACATAAATGATAGTTCTTTCAAAACTTTATTGCTAGCTTTTCTGATGAAAAATATTTTTTATCAGATTATCCGCAGCTGTGCATAATACACACAAGGAAATTCGGAATTTTTTTAACACATTATCTGCAGATTATATACAGTAAAATACAGTATATTATATATTTACCTTGATTGCCTATGAGTAGATTGTGTCACAATGCTGGTTTTTATTCATTGATATCATTTATAAATTGAAAATTAGTACTACAGAATGAAATAAAAAAGATTGAGAAATAAAATTTTATTTCATATAAATATAGTCTACACTGAATAACAGAATACAGGCAAAATGTCAAATAAGAAACCTATTTCTTTTTTGTTAGTTTTATGAATTTTTAAAAAATATTTTCAATTAAGTCAAGAATAAAAACAAGTTTGACTTTTATACAAGAAAACTGTTTTTAAATCCATTTAATTTGTTCCAGAAGGCCTGAAAAAAAGAAACGATTTTAATAAATTTTTCTTTTATCAACAATAGAATGAATAAAGTAGTGACATTGACTTTTAAAGTTATATTATTAGTATATAAAATTAAGATAAGAACTTGAGAAATAAATGAGAATACATACTTAGCCCATTCAACACTTAAAATAAGATTATCATATCCGAAACCATCAACACTTTGTATAGCACGTGCAGCATCATCTCGCCGATGATAGCTAATGAAAGCAAATCCCTATTGGAAAAAAAAAAACAGTACAGTTTTAATAACACTTTATTCTTTTAGTATTACATACCAATGAAGACTATTTAATATAAACAAACTAATCAAGATGTTTAATTAAAATATTTTGCATTTCAATAGTTAAAACTCTCAAAATTAAAAAAAAATGATTATTTAAAGTGTGATAAAAAAAATAAAGTCCTTCATAGTCACACAAGTTATAAAAAAATCCTTTAATACCATAAAATAGTTATTCCTGTAAATATTTTTTTAACAAAATTTGAGATGATTTAATGAAAAATTTATATTTTTACATTAATTTTGCCTTGAAATGTATTGTGTGGTTTGTTTCTCAATGGTTATTATTTGCACACAAGAATCAGTTAAAATAGGACGTTTAACTTAAAAGTTGATTCTGAATTACTGCAAAAAAGACAGAAGTCAGAATTACTATTGAACTGAAGGACAGAGTGCTGATCAGAGGTTGCCAACTTAGTTTGAAATGCCTTTGATATTTAATACATAGAAAATTATTAATATAACTTAGAATAAATAATACCACAGATACACACTTAAAATTATGTAAGTTATAAAGGACAAAATTGTTAAATAAATAACTTAAGGCACTTATTTATAAAAATAATAGAAAATTATACAAAAAAAAGATTATTCAAACATATTTAAAGTTACCATAAGCAAAACTGCAAATCTATTAACTTAAAAAATGTAAACATTTGCATATTGTTTGCAGACTAAATAAACAGAAATGTGTGGCTAAATTATCAACAAAATACTATAGCCATTAAAATGTTTAGGATTTAATGATTTATATATAACTAACAATAGGAAACTTTATCATATAAAATTTCAAATGCATTATTTACACTGAGTTCATGAATCAAATACAATAGCTTTTTTTATATTTTCATTCATACCGATTTTTTCAAACAACCATTTTGATAATAATGTGCATTAGTACCTTATTTCATTTCTACAGTAATTGTGGCCAATATTTTCAACACAAAATAAACAATTTTAACAATTCATAACAAAATTTAGACTTCTAATTTTATTTAAAAATAAGTAAGCACAATACAATATAAATAACATTTTAAGTAGATAAACATAAATGCTGAATTCCATTAAATGCAAAAAAAGTTTACAGGCTAATAATTTAATTTTTATTCAATATAAAAAAAGTTATTTTTTAGTAAGGAAAGTAAAAAAGAATGTCAAACAATAATACAGTAGTTAATAGATATGATTGTGTGTGTATATATAATTTATAATAAGAACAGTCAACATACCTTTGATTGACCAGTTGACTTGTCTTTAGCTAAGTATATGCGAGCAATAGTGCCAAAAGGTCGGAATAATTCTTGTAAATCTGAATCCCTAACATCTTCTGATAAATTGGTTACTCTAATAGTTGGTGTCTCATCTATGAATTAAACATTACATTAATAACAATGAACATCTTAATCAATTCTGACAGATTTCATAAAGGTTTTCGTTTTAAATATTAAAATGAAAGCAAATAATTTTCACAACATTGAGGTAATAGAACTTAGAGACTAAATTTAAAATATGTTTAACAAGACTGAAAAGAAAGAATATAATTAAGATATAAACAAAAATGAGAATATTTAATTAAAATTATACCTCTTCTAGATGGAGTCATAGATTCACCACGCCTGTTGGCACCTTCACGCATACTTGGAGGAACATACTTTCCAGCTTTAACTTTTTCCTCTACTTGTGGATTAGGCGTTGTTGCTGAAACATTACATACACTATATGTAAGATAGAATTATTGCTGTGCATATTTAAAAGTATTTTTATAAAATACTTTAAAACAGGAATTTTAGATTTCTTTGATTTAGATTAAAATTTAGACATTTCTATTATCTATTTGAAGGAAATTCTTTTCATATATATATATATATATATATATATATATATATATATATATATATATATATATATATATATATATATATATATATATCACTAATAATATACACTGGTGAAATCCCAACATGAAAAAGGAATTGTACAAACAAAATTTGCAGGGATATGTGAAAGATGAAGCTTATTAAAAATTTCACAACTCGTGAATCTGATTGGCACCATATATTTAGCTGTCCACTAAATATACAAATTTTATTATTTCAAATAAGAGAAATAACTTGTGTGAGTTAGCATCAAAACTAGACGTGATAAGATTTAAGTTAAAAATTTTTGAGATGAAATCTCAAACAACATTGACACAATAAACCCGATCAAAAGTATGGTATGAGGACATATTGCATATGACAGCAAGATCAATCTTATCACACCATATATACTGATAATAAATATTTACCTTGAATGAGTAACTATTGCTGAATGGTCATTTTTTTGCACAAGGCTAAATCAGGATTTACTGTTTAAAATGAATTTTGAACCCATGAACTGGTGAATGTAAGACCAGAGCATTAAACATTTAAGTGCCATCACTGCTGGGGGAGATACTGAACTGCTGTTGCCATTACTGAGTTATGTTTAGGGATAAATTTCCTGGTAGGATAAATCTTCCATACATCACTTTGTTAGTCAAAGTTTTCTACGAATATCAATATGTTACTTTGATTTGCTGTGTGTATGTGAATCACTAAATCTTTCTCTCACCAGGAATGTATAAAACATAATTAGATGACAAAATCTCTCTCAATGTTACCTATAACCTACCCGGGCGGTTGCTGATTTGACACCAAAGAAGAATATATGCAGTTTAGAAGAATCATTTACAGGTTATAGGACTATATCCCATATTATATAAACGTAAATATGATATTGTCGAAGTATATACATATGCAGGTATGTATATACCTCTACATATCATACATGCAATTAGTATGATTACCTTCAAAATCAAACAATTATAGCAGTTAATATAGAATAATATTTTAAAAATGATTCTTCACAGCTTATTATCACATACAATCCTGATACTTAAATTATAAATGTCACCTTTATAAGCTTTACATGACATTCATTAGCATTAATTCACTTCACTTCAGTGTTGGGTTTGGTTTGCTTTTGCTCAACAGTTTTTTTTAAATATAAAGGCTAATTTTAATATAATCTATGAGAAATTTATTTCAGGAAAACTGGATATTAAGAAACTAATTTGTTCAAACACATATTAATAAGTTGTGATAAAATAGAAAAGAAATAAATTATATTTTTAAAAGTCATCAATTAATACAACATATTTCTTTACTATTATGAATATAATTTTCTCTCATTTAGGTGAATCAGAAAATGAATTATAAATATAAATTAACATCTCCAATATCTAAAAGAAAACTAAAAGATTTATGCAGAGTGAAATTACTGCAAATGATAAATTTGTACAAGAGTTTGGAGTTATATAATAGTTTTCATTTATATATATATATATATATATATATATATATATATATATATATATATATATATATATATATATATATATATATATATAATATTTGGATATTTTATTTCATATCTAGCTAGTAAATGTTAACTTAATTTTTTCACATAACATAATCAAAAATTTTAACAAATTAAAATATATTAGGCAAAATCAGTTATAAAACAGAAAAAATAAATTATGTACTATATATATATATATTATCAGTATTTAATAAAATATTATAAGTTATCATGAAAATTAAGTTTTCAGATATTTAAAATTATGTCAAATACAAGATTTCATATTTTTCTAATGTTAAATCTAAGAAAAGACAATTTGATTTAAAACCTAAAAAATATAAAGTTTTTAAAGTTTATGTAAACAAGCTTTTTTATAGTTTTGGAGATCAAAATCTATAAAGTAAAAATTATGATGCAGTGTTAACAACAAAATAACCAAATATTACAATGTTTATGTTACAAATTTTTAATAGATTTAAAAAGTGCATTTAATTAAGAATTTAGCATGGTTTGATAGCAAACAGAATCTGATTGAATTAATAAGCAATTCTAATTAAGAAAATAAAAAACAAATACATTTCAATCTTTTTGCAACTATACAGAAAGTAATTCTCCAAAATACCAAATGCATATCTTAATTCAGTAAAAGAGAAAATATATTCAACACTGCAAACCTTCAAAAGCCATTCAGTCATATTTTTACCTGGTTTTGGTTCTTCCTTTAATAAATCTGGCAAGGTTCCCAACTTATCCTTGTATGGACACTGTGTGGTCCAATGATCATCTTTACAGATACGACATTTAACCATTTTTTGACCTTTTAGTTTAGCTAATGGATCTTCCTCTTGTCCTTTTTCTTCCTTTGGGTAAAAATTAGAATTAATTAGAAAAATTTTCAATTACAAAAAATCTCAGATTAAAATAAATTTCTTTTATAATAAAAAATTTTCCATCAATAACTTGACAAATTGCAACTTTTCTAATTTACACATTAACTATTATAATATATTACAAGATAAATATATGTATTTTTCTCAGATTTCTAATTCGATTTTAATTTCATCATATAAATATTTTCCTAAAAGTTTTGCAATCGATTTAGGAGTTATCTGAGATTGTAAACAAGAATTCGGTCAATGGGTAGTTATACAGAACTTAGTAAAAGGATTAAAATGAGTCTCTTTTGGTTTAAATAAACCAAAAGAGCACTTGACTTTTTTTAATATTTACTTACTTCTTTATTTGACAGGAATTGCATAAATATTTCTTCACAAACAATAGTATTTGAAGGATTTGGGCCTGGAGGATCATTTGCTGCTGCACCAAATTTTTTCCATGCCTAAAAATAATTGACATTAAATGAAAGAATTTGAATTAAATGATAAGACAGTTTAATAACATTTTATTTTATGACAAAAATAAGTAATAATAAAACTTACTTTTCGAACTGCAATTGATTTTGAAACCATTTTTCTTTCAATTTTATAATAGCGGACAATCTAGAATTAAAATGTATTGTATTAAGTCTAATGGGAAGTTCTGACTATTTCTATGATAAAAATTTTTTACACATATGCACATGTACAGCTCTCTATTTTTAATGTATATACACTAATAAAGAATTAACTGAAATAAAGTTTATGCTAATCTTAAGTGGGGAGGGATGACAGAGCTACTGATAAGTTTCATTCAGGCTATTGTATTTTTTACAAATTTTAACAAAAAAGAAATGCCACAGAAGCACATGGAAATTAATTTAAAGTGTTTTAGAGAAGGTAGGGTTTCTGAGAGGACACACAGAAGAGGTTACCAAAAATTTGAAACATTCACCACCTTTGGTTGATGAAAATGTTAAAACATGTTAGAGTAATATCCCTTTTCTGACAACATCAGATATTGCAGAAAGGGGTAATTTAATAAAAGCATTTTGAACCATATTTGGAAGATATGATTCTTGAGGAAATATTCAAGATGAATAATACATAGATTTAATCAGAAAAATTTGCATGATTGACATGTCCCATATAAATTTTTGCTTTCTCAGAATATAATTGAGCTCTTCTTGAACCAGATGATGATTGGGGATGAAAAATGGATTATTTAAAAAAACATTGTAAGGAAACAGATATATTATAAACACGGAATATGTAGCAACTTTACTTCTAAGCCAAATTTAACTCTGAATAAGAGAATGTTGTATATATGATGGACATTTGAGGACCAATATATTATGAGCTTTTAAATCCAAACAGAAAGTTCAGTTCGGAGAAGTATAGTCAGCAACTGGATAATTTAAAGACAGCAGTCCAAAAAAAAAAAGAGTTCATCAAAAATTGCAGATATAGGCTGGGAAATTCTGTTACATCTAGTATACTCCTCAGACTTATCACCCTCCAATATTCATTTGTTTTTGTCTTTACATTTTTTGAAAGGCAAAAAATTCAAAAATAAAGTAGACATCAAACAAGCATTGGTTCAATTTTTTGCATCATAAGATGAAATATTTTTCAAAAATAGGATACACAAATCACCACTAAGCTAGCAAGACATCATTAATAATAAAAGGAATAATATTATTGAATAAAGTTTCTTGACAGTAAGAAAAATTTGTATTTTGTTTTCGTTCAAAAAACGTACAGACCTTTCCGGTAGACCCTATATTATGGATTTTGAAATAAAAGTGCTTAATTAATCTGTTTAAGATATAGCATGATAATCTCAAAGTCTGGCAACAATTTAAGAGATTTCTTTATGGCTAAAAGAAATGACAATAAATAAAATTAGCATACATAATTTTATACCTTAATTTTTTTTCCATCTTCATTGTATTTATACTCAGTTACAACTTTTTTGTCTCCTGTAATTACTTCTCCTGCTGGTTGCAAATCCTCTGAAATAAATTTCAAAAAACTTAGTTAATTCTGTCAATCACTTCACTATTAACAAATAAATTAAAACAGATGCCAAGGTTCAAAAAACTAAATTTATTCTTTGGTATCTAAAAACAAGATAATTTAGGCATAATATAAATTTTTGGAGTAATTTAGATTAAATGCATGTGAATATAATGAATAAGGAACATGTTATGTAATTGCAATTTATGCACTTTTTATGTATTAGAAGATGAAATGTAACTAACAGCTCTTATCAACATCACTACCTTAAAACTGATTAAAACTTATTTTAAAAAAATAAATAATTCAAATAGAAAATTGCATGTAAAGGATCATTGTAAATAAAGGGAATATTTAAAATATAATTTTAAATTAATAAGGAGGTTCACTTACATTTCCTTAAAAAAGATAGAGTTTTATCAAAAAATTTATTCTCAATTAGTTTAAAGGTATAGGAAATATTTACACTTGCTAGATTATTATTTGAATTCATAAATGTAAAATTAATTTTGAAAAAACTGTATTTAAATTCCTGGCTGGAAATCTAAACATGTATTACCATTCATATTGTTATTTCAAAAGCATTTTCAAAGTGATTAACAGCACACAGATTTAACTATTTTTATCTTATCTCATATGATTAAAATAGTTTTTCTCATTGTTATTCAATCCAGTTTCATGAAATACAAAAGTGATCACACACACAAATTAACACAAGTTAAATTCAATTTACTAAATTCTAACGATCACAATATTCAATGAAAGGCGGATCAAATGGAATTGTAACTTAACTGCCATCAATTTCAAATTGAATTATACCCTTTAAAGTTTAGCACATTATTTTTGGCATATTTTTAAACTTAAAACCACATTATTTTTCATTCTATCAAGTTTGAAACTGTTGTAGATAAGAATGAAATTGGATGTAAATTGGTTGAGCTTTTGTGGTAACAGTTATTGTAAATTAATTACAGTTGAAAAAAAAATCCCTTGTTATTTTTCAGAATAAAATGATTTTACAAAATTATACTAATACCTAAATAACCTTTAGTTGGCATAATTAGAAATTTAAAATTAAAAATTTGTAAGTAGAAGAAGCAGAGATTTGCAATTCCTCTTATTCTGACATTTACAATACAATTACTGTTCTGAAATAAATCTACAGCAAAATCAATTATTCAAAACACAAGAAATGTGAAGGAATCAGATTTAATGTTATCTTTTATCATTTTTTATATACAAGAGCTGATTTGACAATAATGTAAAATTCTACTTAAAGCCTTAAAAACATTCATATGTGAGGAAGAAGTCAAATCTAAGAACTACTGAGTTCAAGAACTTAGGGCTGACCATTCAGCCTATCAATTTGGAGAACAAAATGATAAAATCTAAAAAATTGAAAAAGAACAAAATATACCAAACTATATCATTTCACAAAAAAAAAACCCTACCTTTGATCTCCACATGCACCTTCTTATATTTTAATCATTAAGGGTTCTACTTATTGCTAATAACAAGCTTTTGTTTTAAGGACAGTCATAATAATTCACATTTAAAAATTTTTTAAATGAAAATCAGTCATTGAGTAATCTTCATTTCCAAAGAAAAAACTTAAAAGATGAACTGGAGAAAAGTATGAATGTAATTTTCACATGGGATAGAAAGAAACTCAAATTGATATTGTATGGTTCTATTATTCATACTATTTTGTGTGAATTTCAGGACCAACAGAAATATTCTGAAAAAGAATACAGCAGAAAACTTCCTTATCTTATAATAATAAACCTTATTTATTTTTACCGAGACAAAAATTTTCGGTAAACGAAATATAAAAATTCAATACTTATGTAAAACCCCATCAAGCTGAAAGGTAGGAAAAATTCTGCTAATTGAAATTAAATTGTTTCATACTATTCTTTAGTACATATTTAATAAGAACTAAAAAAAACTTTTAATTTTAAAAAATATTGAAATAAGTGTTTTAGAACATGAAAAGACATTTGCTGCAGTTTATTTGCTAAAATGGCTAAACATAAAAAAGATTTAATAAATTATTTAAACAAAACAACTATTTAAGTGGAAAATTTAAATGAATAATTGGCAGCAAAACAATCACATTCAGTTCTGTAATATGTAGGACCCATATGCTTATCATTTTGTGATTTAAAAGGAGAGAAAAAACTTTTAAACCTGAATACAAATGATTTATCTAAGTCATGATCATGTTTTTGATATAAGTTTTTGACTGTTAGCAAAAAAGTGTTGTTAGGCATTTTTTTTCCTGAACTTTACACATATAAAATTTTTTTTAAATTTTTCTTAAGAAAATCAATATAACTACTTATCATATAGCTTTCATATGAAGTTAAAAGCTTTCATTACCTTTAGTTATGGTTTTTTTTTCGTTACATTTATCAAGGCTTTTCTTCGTATATATTATAATACACATTCACGTACTTGGCAATTGACATTGTAAAACAAAACATGAATGTCTTTTAAAATGCAAAACATATTTAAATCATAAAGCTATCAAAAATATTAAAAATAATTAGAATTTTCAAGTTACCATAATAATTTGAGACAATCTAATAGGTGTCATTTTATACTCCTTATCAACTATAATACTTACGAAAAAGCTATTTGAAAATTATTTTTTTTCGTATGAATTGTGTAAAAATTAGCAAATTTTATTTAGTTTAATACTGTAAATAATAAGAAAGCAAAACAAGTTAATTTTAAAATGTTAATATTTTAAAAGAGAAAATATTGGATTATAAATATACATATTTCATTTTCTGCTTGAAAAAGAAAATCACAACTGACTAATCATGAAAGTTAAATATAAAATTAAACTAGATTAACTTTATTTTGATGACAAAATAACCATGCATTTTAAGTTTTGATTATGACACAGTAAATCAAAATACAATTCCTTTAAATGTTCCTAAAACTATTGACAAAATATTAACTGTTTATTTCAGCATTTTATTTATAAACCAACATAATACTTGATTGAAATACAATAACTCATGCTATATGCATATATACAAACAGTAGCATATAAAAAATGAGAATTACTGTTTTACATAATGACAGAACTTTTAATCCAAAAAATTAAGTGCAGGAGACTTTTGTGATTTCATTACAGGACATTTGTGTGTAGAACAGGTTCCCCAGGTTTGCCAACCAGAAGGTTTTTACCAATGATTGAAATGTTAATACTATCTGGACAATCTTGTTTAAAAATGGATGAATGTAAAGCAAGAAAAATTGATGAATGGCATAATGGCCTCATCTTGTATTCACTGGCTGGATGCTTTTTGTAAAGTACCCAAATTACCCATTTTTTTCCTGGCTGTAGTTCTTTTTTATATTTCTTTCTCCCATTTGATTGCATCCAGTATTATTCCCCTTTTCTCCCTCCACGTAGTAAATGGCCCTAGGGCAGGACTTATGGAAAGCCTGTTCCAAAGAGAGCGAAGCAACAAGATTAAAGAAACACAGGAGTTGGAGATGGCAGAAGCAGTTACAAAAAAATGCCAAGGCGAGAACCTGTATCCGACACCGTACAGATCCTAAAGACTGAAAAATCACAAAGTAATCAAATCTTATAAACTCTCAGACTGGAGAAGAAGATATACACTCTTATAACATGAGTCTAAATTATGAAAGTCATGCTAAAGGAATGAATTAACATTTTTGAAGTCCTCAAAGCAGCTTAGTGATAGAACTTTCCCTTGTAAATCAATGTTTTTCATTCCAGCCAATAGATGTTTTGTGATACCACTTACTTTATTGATTAGTGTAAATTATAAATACCCCATGGGTACTTAACTATGCTGTTAGTAAAGTTTAAATATTTTAAATAACATAAGTAAAAAATTAGTATGTATGTATGCAAATGGATTGGTAACTTTGTGATTAAACTAATTACTGTTTAAAATTTTCAATTACAAAAATAAAGCCAGTCCCTGCATCTATTTTCAGATTTGAGTTTGTGAAGGAAAAAAAAAATAAATATACAACAAAGTTAAAAAAAATAATACATTGAAAATCAAAAGATTATTTGTAGTAACTATATGTGATAACAGTACTTAACTATACAACACTCAAGATAGTGTTAATATTTTAGTTATTCACAGCATTGATTTCATATAGATTCAACCAAATATTTCTACAGATAAACCACCAATTTTTGAAATTCCTATACCATCTAAAATTCTAGATTCACCAAAACATTTAACCTTGTTTGTCCTTTTAAATAACTTAAAATGTTTCAGGAATTATAATGCTCAAATGATGGGACAACAAATTTTTTTTAGAACAAATAAAAACAATTCTTTTAAAAAATGCAAAACTAGGAAAATAAAAATCAGATTCTGTATTTAAGATATTTAAAAACGTTAACATTTAAAAAAAATTACCTATACAGGTAACCCTCCTATAACACGGTAGTTAGGTTCCTAGAAAATGCTGTGTTGTGTGAAATCGTGTTGTATGAGACCCAGAACTAGTACAAAAAGGGGGGTTACGTTCCAAAACCTTATTAAAAACAAATTTTTTTAAATTCAACATAAACAACTTAATTTTTATTAAATAATAAATGTATATCCAACACAAAGTAAGAAAAAAATATTTTAATCTAAAGCAATCCTAATTTAATGAATTTATTTGTCGTCACTGCTCAGTACAATCAACCGAGAACGTCTTTTGGGTGGAACGATATCGCCCTCAATTTCAGAACTTTTTTCTCTATTTAAAGTTTTTGTATGTTTTCCCCTCTTAAAAAAATCTGTAATCGAACTTTGCTAACTAGTTCTTACTAGGTCATTATAAATTTCGCGGTATGGAGTTAAACAGTTTTGCAGCTCCCTTTTGAATTTTTGACTTCTTTCCGTGGAAGGGTCTGTTTTCAAGAAAAATGACTCGAGATTTTCCGCTAAGCATAGGCCTTCTTGTAATTCTTTTAATGTTAAATTCTTAACTGTACAATCTTCATCAGAGCTAGCGTTTTCAAAATCTATTTGATTTACATCCAGGGATGCTATTTCCATTAAATCCGCTTCGTCAATTTCTTCTTCCACTAATAATTCTTGAATTTCTTCAGTAGCCAAATCCACAAAACCTTTGCCTCCGATTGATTTAGTGACTTTTAATATGGCACCAATTTTGTTTTCTGATGTTTCACGCATGTTTTCTGTTTCAACTGAAGAGAGCCATATCTTCTTCCAACATGCATTTAAGGTTGATGTTTTTATTTCTTTCAGCGACAAAGATATGATTTCGATACAGTGCTTGATTGAAAATTTCTTCCAAGCTTCCATTACGCTAATTGATTTCGAATTGGTTGCACCTAAAATCCACCGTAAGGATCTTCTTATATAATACGTTTTAAAGGTATAAATAATACCTTGATCCAATGGTTGGAGCAACGAAGTAGTGTTAAAGCGAAAATAGCAAACCCTAAGCATCATAAAATAGTTTCGACTATTAATGGTTTAAACGTTGCCGTTCTCATTATTTAATGACTCACAAAATAATCTTATGGTCTAAATCCAACATTTGGCAAAAAATCCTGAAAAATTTGCTTTAAATTCCTTTATTTCGCAAGGCAATTAGCAAAAAACTTCATAGAAATACATTACTGTCGCTAAGATTTGGACAGCGGAAATCTCATACGTCGGCCTGGGTAATTAAGGGGCGTCACCCAGACGGAAGAAAAGACGCCGAGAGTCGCCGCTAATCTAGAAAAGCATGAACATGTTTCCGCCGACCGATAACAAGCTCTAACATTGGAACAAAACCGTGTTATAGGATGACGTGTTGTAGGAATTTTCCCGCAATTTACGAATCGTGTTATAGCGAAACCGTGTTATAGGAGGGTTACCTGTACTTTCATTTTCATTTTGTAGTGTTGCCAAGATATAAAGTAACAATTTTCTGCTCTTGTGAAATGGCCTTTGTGTGTGTATATGTATATATGTGCACACTCACATAAAATTTTATACAACATTTAGGATAATACTCATTCACGAAATATTCAGCGATTCACATAATTTCTTTGTAGTATAGTTTTAATTTTCAATCTGAAAATAAAGATTCCACAAAAATGATATCTTTTTAAAGCTAAGATATATACTACTCTATTTAATTTATGGGGAAAAAAGACTCCAAAAATTAAAAACTAAAATTGTATCTTTTCAAATAGCAAAAAAGTAACAAATATAACTAAAATTTTCTATCCATTATGAGTAAAATAATTACAAGAACTGATGAGTTAATTTTTTGATAACTGTAAATGTATTTAAATTTTTAAACTAAAATTTACAATTAGGCATTTTACTTTTACAATAACATTTATTAACTATTTTTACTTAAATAAAATATTTTGATTTGATTACCAAACAAACCAAAATATTTCATTTACAGAAATAAATAACTGAATCAACAGTTCAAATTTCAAACTTTTTTTAACTTACATTTTTTTAAGTTAAAAAAAAAAACCCAGCAGAAAACACTTTAAAACTTACCTGATATTTCAAGGAATTCATGTTTGTCTAAATTAGGAAATAGGTACAATTATTAAATAGAACTCATTAAAAATATCAGGATTTTTTTACATTTGATATTAAAACATTCAAGAAATCCTAATTTCTTTTAAAGAAAACTCACTAAAAAAATAAGATTATTTTACTATTTTAATTTAAATGTAGAGTTAATTCTTATTTTAAACTTTCTATAAAGGAAATACTTTTAGGAATATTTTTTGTTTTAAAAATCAGAAAATCAATAAAAAAGATATTTTGAATTTATATTTATAAGCTGAATATTATATAAATGTTTAAAAGAAAAAACTAACTAATGTGCAAATTAATCTGTTTATCATAGAATTTTTCAATTAAGTTATTGTTTAAAAACATTTTTATAATGACTGACCTTCAATTTTTATATCGTACACATCAACATTATTAGTTTTTTCCTTTTTGACGATGATGAACCTATCCCCCTCCAATTAATAACAAAATAAAAAAAAAGATTTTTAACTCTTGGTTTTAATTTGGAAAAAAATTTTGATGAAACTAAGTATGAGAATAGCTTGAATGATTTACAGCACTATTCTTCCATTTCAAAATTGGAAATCTTAAAATAGTAATAAAGAAATCAAAATCATTAAAAACTATTTTTTAGATTTGACTATTTTTAGATGAGATCTATTAATCTAAAGACAAAAAGGACCTTTTTGATTTTTAAAATTTAGATTTAATATGTGCAAAAAGCAAAATGAAAATATTTCATTTTGACAATTTTTCTTGAGAATAAATGATGTGGGTAAAAGTAAATTATTTTGGATTAACTAATAGTTTTACATGCCATTTTTGCAAATGGAAACTTGCTTAAACATAAGCAAGCTTGACTTGGTAAAATAATTGTTTGATTAAAAATTGATAGTTTTTATCTTAATTTATTTTGAAATTTAGCATTCAATTTCAATATTTATAATACTATTACTTGAGGAAAAATGAAGTGATATACTTGAACCAATTAAAATTGGTTCAGCTATATCAGTTCATTTTCCCAGGAATGCTAAGATTTTGATATTCTGATATAACTGTCAAAGAAAATTTAACACATACAAAGCAAATTACTAATGTATCATTATTATTTATTTGTCCATATATTCTTATATTTAATAGTAATACAATTGCAAAAATACTATTAAGCTAAACCAGAAAGTCAGATTAAGGATTGATTGTTAATACATCAATATACATATGACTGTATTGTTCAATATCATCAACTTATTGTTCACACTTTCTTTTAATAAATTTCTCTGCATAACATCTTAAACAATCTAAAGATTATTATAAAAAATCATGTTAAATTAATCATTTCATATTTTGTTAAGATTTCTGACATGACAGTTTAAATCAAGATTTAAAATGTTAAAAGGCTTTCAATCTAGCTTTAAAAACACATAAAAATTTGGCTCCACATCTTATACTCAAGTTGAGCTAATTTAGGAAGATTTTTAAATATATTTAATATATATACATAATCTAACAATTCTCATACTAATATTAAGTTACTGTTAAAGTAAGCACATGCAAAATATCTCCTTAATGTTAGTTTTTAACAATTTCAAAAAAGCAGAATGCTAGTTTTGAAAAGTTTATTTAAAAAATTCTTCTGGAACAATTAAACTTTCCAACACCAATAAAATTTTTTTCTAATATAATGACATTAAAGATTACTTTTGGGATAATTAACTTGGGTACTTTCCTGTTTCAGGGACCATAAAACAATAGGCAACCAAATCATCAATGAATTTTTATAAAATGTCAAGCTTGGAATGTAGAAATAAGTCTACATGGAATTCTTTTTGACAACTGAGAGTAATGTTTGAAATTTTATTGGTTTTGGAATGTTGGCATTGATTTTTCCAGCTTAACTTTATTATTTTTTTGTTTTGCTTAGCATAGATTTCAATATTTAGGAATTACACAAGTCAGCAGAAGATTTATTCTAAACAAGAGAATTTTTTTGAATAAAAACTAATATTTCATTGCCTTTCTGCTTGATAATTTGGGGAAACTGATTTTGTCAACAGCCTCCTGAAACAGAGAAGTATCCTATTTTGTAATGTTTAATACTATGAGATTGTGCAATCAAAACTGCAATCATTAAAGATTAACACAAAATTTTGCTCGTACCAATTCTTAATATAAATGGATAATGTTACTTTAAAACAATAAGTTTAAAGTGCAATTTTTTTCTATTTAATGCAATCTTTAATCTGAATTTTGGCAGTTATGTATAAACCAACTAATAAACTTGTTTTGTTCAGGTAGCTTTGATAGTTTTTAAATATTGTATAGAGAACTCACTATATTTGATAATATTGCTAACATATTTAGTAATAACTCCTTGTCAATAAATGATCCTCAAAATCAATAAATAACATCTACTGTTGTATTTCACAAGTCATACTTCTTAAGTGGTATTTAAAAGTGTGACATAAACTGTACATTTGATTCAAAATGAAAATATATAGAAGTTTATTTTAAATATATACTTTAAATGCAATAAACTTGCATACTTAGCAAGGTCAGTAACAAAAGTACTTGTTCAAATGAAAAATGATTACATACCTTCTCCCTGCTCAACTTGATCTGCCCAACTGATAGTTGTTGACCTAATTTAGATATAAATTTACAGTATTAACTATAAGATTTAAGCATCACTATGAATATTATACATCACAAATGATTAATATACAGTTAAAGTATTAAATATTAAAACAGTAAAATATCATGAAAATTGAGATGCATATTCCATTAACAATGATAAAATTTTAAAAAAATTATAAATAGGCTAAACTGAGTATTACGGTCTCAGCTAGCCAAGCGTGAAAAGTCGCCAAAAGCAATTAGTTGTCAAATATGTCGCCAAATACACCGTTGAAATGTATGGCCACTGCACATCCTGGAAATGCTTACCATTTTCATTTTGTGGATTTTCTTTATTGGATGTAAAGCGCGACAGTTTAAATCCTGCTTTTTCATATTTATTTATTTCATTACAGATGTAGCGTGGAATGTAACTATTGTCTTTTATATTCCCATTTTTTAATTTGCTGTGGATATAGTGCTGGAATTTCAATCCTGTCTTTAATATTCGTTATGTATTTCACTGTGGATAGTGTCCTTTTTACTTACTAACCAGATAAAAAGTAGATCGCACTTTTAAATCTTTTATAAATAAACTTTTGCAGTTAATTAAAATGTTAACAAATATTTTTTTCTTGTCAAAAATAAAACCAATATTGAGGACAATTTTGCAACATGACCAAGATCAACATACACTTATTTCCATTTATTTATTTCTTATTAGTTAATAAAATGAGCGGGAATTCTGCATTTTGCTTCAATAGAGGGCAGAAATATTGACTTCTTTAAAGCAAATAGCTTATGTTCCACTATTCACTTAAATAAGATAGTAATCAACTATGGTATATTAAGATTTTAGCAATACTGCGAAGCATCCTGAATATATAAATTTTTTCATGATAAAAATGATAGACCTAGAAATAATAAGATACGTGATGAAAGATGCATCTTTTTAAAATAATTTTTTAATCAATACAATTTAAGCTATTTTAATGTTTAATTTTACCTAATACTTAAATTTATAAAAAAAATTATATAAATCAAGTTACGTAGCTGTCCAACTTTCACTGAAAGATAACTTTCAGTGCAAGGTGTTTTAAAATATTTAAGCTTCATTCTGGAATGTTAAACTTCACTTTTAAGATTTCTATATACTTATATAGGAAATATTTAAACTGATATCAGGAATAATTAAAAAAATTCATTCGCAGAAAAAAAAAAATTTTATGATTCGTTCAGCTTTTTACTTAACAATTTGCTTTAAGCTCTAAAACATATTGACATTTATTTCATATCAGTGTTTCTTACTCCATAGCAGAAGGCATTCCTTGACACGAATTGTGATTTTTTAAATAAAATTATTTTATGAAGAAAAGAGCAAGAATTATTTAGTAATTTTTTAAAATACAATCGTTTATAACATAAACCTGACAAAACACATGCCACACAGAGCCGAAATTTTACTAGTTGCCAAAATAAATATGTGATAATTGATAATTTAATCAATCAATCAAATAATTACATAATCATTATTTCGAATTCTAAGCAAAATAAGGGAACGGTATTCCACTATGCATATAATCGATACATTCGTGCCTGACCCTTATTACGCTGTTCGCACAGCACTTTTAAGTCTAGGCAAAACTTTCTTGCTGTGGCAACTTGTGTTTAAGTGAGTTCAAACTCAATCTATTTAATCAGTTTGGGGAGACTTCAACTGATTAAGCGCTTTCTTGTTTTCTGCTATCTTGTTGTCAGTGTTTGTTGAAATATTTGAAATCTATCAAAATAAATGCAAGATGGAAGCGAAATTAAAAAAATAAAAACACAGAAATATTTACATAAATATTAAGTAAATATCAAAAAATTATATTAAGTTTCAGAA
This sequence comes from Latrodectus hesperus, assembly GCA_037975125.1. NCBI lineage: Eukaryota > Metazoa > Arthropoda > Arachnida > Araneae > Theridiidae > Latrodectus > Latrodectus hesperus. The sequence goes on from JAJQOW010000014.1 coordinate 21,886,485, forward strand.
GAAATAGGTTTGTCAACGACGTTCTTTGCTTTCGTATTCCTCACTGGAAATATCATAATCTTAAATAATGTCATTTTGATCTGTAATTACTTAATAAACATGCTCATTTATAAAAAACATCGAAAGTATCAAATTATTTGTAAAAACAAACTTTAAATACGGTTTTAAACAAAAACTAATATTTATTAAATCAGTTTCGGCAGTGCGAACGCTGTTTTCAGCATGGTTAACTGGATTAAACATTAAAGTAATTTAGAAAGGGCCATGTGAACGGGGTATAAATGCGAATCTTTGATGAAAAGGTTAGACTGTTGAGAGATCTTGCATATTTTCAGCTAAAACGGGTAAACAGTGACTCCTCACTTTAACTTCAACATTTTAAGAATCCGTTTTGAAAGGATTTTTGAACGCTATCAGAAAAGGTTAGTTTTAACAGAACTTTAAAGATGTCTACGCAGTGACAAGACTCGTTTAATCCTGCAATTACATTCCGTTCGTAATGAATGTGTGTGGTTATCATTTCTTTATAATCCTAATTCTGCGTTCTCAACTTTACATAATTCACAGCCCAATTTTCAATCATTACTGAAAAGGTCTTACAAATACAGAGAACTTCGCAAGTAGTCCTCTGCAATTAAGAGCCCTTCATGTGACTACACAAGAAGAGAAGCCAAAAGACAATTTAGTAATGACTCATTCTTTGAATTTCGGGCAGGAGTAGATAGTTTCCTGCACTAAAAACAAGGGCATTTCACCCTCTATTATCATTTTAAACATCCTACCTTTGTAAAACTGGATTTTCGGGAATGCTTTATTTGAAGTCCAAATATAGTACTTCTCTAAATATAGAAAAAAGAAGTGATAGCTCTATTTCTAATATTAAGCCTACCTTCGAAAAATTTTGCTCTGCAAGACAGGGCCAAGATTTTCTAAAAACTTAATTTGTTTTTACTTTAGTAAGTTATTTTAATTTCACAAGTTAATTGTTAAATATTAGGTCTAAATGTGTTTTGTATGTGTTTTTTTCTCAGTTAATCAATTTTTTTAATTATATTTTCCCTTGTGTAATCTCGCGCCCCTTTAGGGAGTCGCTCCCTATAGATTGAGAATCCCTGTTCTAACCCATAATATTAGAAACAAATGATTTTGGCTTCGCATCAACAGATTTAATCAATCATGAATCTTTTAAATATTCCTGACATGTGTGAAACTTTTCGATTCTCTAATAGGAGTATCAATAAATGTCACCAGTATATTCACCAATAAATCACCTTATTGATCATTGTAATATGGCTGCATTTGGGTCCCCTTATTCATGATTTAAAAGGTTCCTGAAATAGTTGCGATTGTTTTATAACTTAAAAAAATTTTTTTTTCTGTTACAGCCTTGTAAAATACTTATTTTTTGCCATGAAGTCTTCTTAAGATCACATGACCCAAGCGATTGATACTTTACTCACTATTTTACATTGAGCAGGCAGCTAAATGGTTACCACTCTTGCCTTCGGTCCGAATCCCACTTCTGATTAGTAATTCCTATTAAAACATAGGGCCCGGTTTAACTAGCCTTCGTGTGCCTAAGCCGACGGTTGAGCAACAAACATCATACTGAACAGGGTTTGTGGCAGTTACACTTTACCTTTAACCCTTGTATTTTTCTGTTTTATTTATTTTATTACCTCATTGTATCTTTCAACTGAAAAATTGTTTTTTAAATTTTGCTTTTTTTAGGAAATTTAATACTTGTTCTGTTTTTTTAATGCAGAATGTAAACTTAGGTTTTCGTCTTGCAATAGTCAATTTTTCCCATACAGTTTGAAATAAATATAGTAGTAGCATTACATAGAAAACAGCTTATCAGTGAAAGAATTCACATTTATTAAGTGCATTTTCGTATCATAACTATATTTTTTTAAGACATTCTATGTAAGCATCACCCATAATTGTGAGCTGCTTCGCTCTATTAAATCCATTTATTTGTCCGAAATATAATTGTATAATTCTTTCCATCTCTCTTTAATAGACAATATACAGTAAGACCCCGCTTAACGCGGGGGATATGTTCCATCAAAGTAGAGCGTAATGCGAAACAGCGCCTTACATGTAAAGATAGCGCTAAACGAGGCTATCTTTACATGTAAATATTGGGGTTAGGGGAAGATGACTAGGAAATTGGTTAGATATTAAATTTAAAAAGTATGTTATTTTAAAGTATTAAATTAAAACCAAACATTTATTTCTTAAAGCCCAAATTAATACCACATTATTATTTTTTCCAAAAATAAAAACAAAATATAAATAACAAAACGAATATTCTTAAAAAAAACAAATAAAATTCTAAGTCAGTCATATTTAGTTAGCCTTCCGCGTTTTCAGTGATTTGCCTTTTTGTGACAAAAGCATCTAATGTTGTTTGCCTTTTTCTTTTGCATTATTCTCTTAAAAGTTCTTCATAAACGGATAGAGCATCTCTAACACCACGCCTTACTTTTGAGCTCCAGTCAAAATTCGGATCATTTTCAATGAATTGATCCATTATTTCAGTTATGGTAGACAAATTCCTTTTTACAAACGCCATTGAAAGTTCTTTTTGCTCTTCTTCTGAATCACTGCTGTCAACATTTTTGTTTTCTTCTTATTCAGTTAATTCCTTGAGCTCATCATTAGAAAGACTAGTCGCTGCTTCTTGAAATATTTCTTCGACATTTTCCACATTTACCCCTTCAAAACCGGTTTGCTTCGTTAATTTCATTATCTCTTCCACTATTTCATCCACATCGACAGAGTGTCCAACGTCATCGCTCTTACTTAAATCCGGCCAAATATTCTTCTATACTCCTTTCAAAGATCTTTCTGTTACCTCATTCCAAGAAAGGCCTATGTTTTCTACAGCATCCACGATGTTGTAGTTTTTCCAAAATTCTCTTATGAACTGGTTCTCTTCTCCGTCTGTTTTTTCAAACATTTACTTAAAGGTTCGCCGCAAGTAATAAGCCTTAAAATTTGATATATTGCCTTGGTCCATTGATTGAATTAAAGCAGTTGTGTTAGGCGGCAAGAAAACCACTTCGACTGGAATGCATGTTGTTAAGTCTGATAAATTTGTTGGGTGGCTTGGAGTATTATCAATTAACAGAAGTGCTTTTTGTTCAAGTTTTTTAATTTCGCAATATCGTTTAACAGACGGGTAGAAATGTTCAGTGAACCAATTCTGGAAAATTTTCGCAGTTATCCATGGTTTTTTAGACTCCCAAATTACAGGTAACGTTGATTTAGATATACCTTTCACCACTCTTGTGTTTTTGGAATGGTAAATTAGTAATGGTTTTAATTTAAAATCTCCGCTTGCATTAACACCTAGTATAAGGGTTAAGCGATCTTTTGCAGCTTTAAATCCTGGTGCCCGTTTCTCTTCACGGGATAGAAATGTTCGTTTCGGCATTCTTTTCCAAACAAGCCTGTTTCATCAACATTAAAAACCAATTTTGGAGGAAAATTTCCTTCTTCAATTATTTTTTTTAATATCGCTGGAAATTCAGCCGCCGCTTTTGTATCACCACTTGCTGCTTCTCCTGTAATCTTTATGTTGTGAAGGTTATTTCGATGTTTAAATCTATTAAACCATCCTCGACTAGCAACGAAAGTTTCACTTGTGTCAATTGTCTCAGCCTGAATGTAATTAAAAATTCTTCTAGCTTTTTTCATTATGATAGATTGGCTTAATGGCATATTGCGGTCAATTTTGTCGTCAATCCATATAGACAGTCATTTTTCCATTTCCTCTATGATATTATTTCTAGAACGGGTAATTCTAGTTGCAGAGCTTGACGTAGTTGTAGTTGCCGATGACAGTATTTTTCTTTATTCTTCATGATGGTCCTTATTGTTGAAATTGGCAAATTCAATGAAGCACTAATTAGAGTTTGACGTTCACCAGGGCGCTCCGTGGCTGAGTGGTCTAAAGCATCACCGCTAATCGCTTGAGAGCGTAGGAGTGTGGGTTCGATTCCCACCGTGGCCCTGGGTGTTTTCTTCGTTATTCTTCTGTGGTTGTACATCTGTCATTGTGCTATTTGTTCTATTATCGACGAAGACTTACAAGCGGATCTCAAGAATCAAGCATACAAGTCTGAATATATGTAATGTAATAAATAAATAGACGTTCACCAGAATCTAATCTTCTAATCACTTCCATTTTAGTTTTGAGTAAAATGCTTTTTCTGGTTGCTTTCTTTTCTTTTTCATTATCACCCATAGTAAAAACTAAAGATCAAAATATTTGACACTGTAATATAGTATTAAATATGTAAATTAATACCTACTAACAATAATGTCAACAAATGTTTCCAATAATAAAAATATGTCTGTACAATACCGCAGCTAACAAGAAACACAAGTACACTCTTTCGGATATGTATTTGAAACCTATCGCTGCATAATATTTCGGGGAATCCCCGTATGCTGCGAGCGATTTCGTGGAATCCCCGGGTTGAAATAAAAGAGCGCTAAGCCGAAACAGCGTTAAGCGAGGTCTTACTGTACATATAAACATACACAAACATGTATATATATTTTTAAAAATATACACACATATGTATGTATGCGAAAGAACTTACTTTACCACATTTGAGTGAAAAGTCCTTCTATAGCTATAATAGTTTTGTTTTAGAAAACTTTTCTGGAGGAAAATTACTCATTAATTTTTTTACTTGTTTACTACATAAGGAAAAAGTATCAATGCATAAATATAAACCAATGTATATTTTTCTTATATAAAAAAAATTTCAATAAGAATTTTATAAGTACATATCCATTTCTCTATGGATACTTTAACAACAATTACTTTAATTAATAATCCTAGATAAGAATATTTGAAAACATTCTATCCAAGAGATTCATCCAATCTGCAATTATATCAAGATAGAATCAAAACTTATTAAGCTTTCTCTGTGTGGTAAATCATGAAATGAAGTTAAGCCTAGGACGCAGTGTCGGTGATAAGAAGTTGACAAAGTGTTCACTTAACTATTATGCAAAACAGAAAAAACAAAATTTGTGTTTTTATTCTTATTTATTACCTTAAAGTGATGGTTATGTGCAAAACTCTTTCCGAATTTCATAAGTATTATTTTTTGCTAACAAACAATTCCAATACAGCATATCTTACAACGATACAACTAATTTTTTTTTAGTTCAAAATCGCATCTTTTAAAGACATTTCCCCATTTTTTTTATGCAGGAAAGGAGATTTCATTTTTTCTTTCAAAAAAGTTTCTAAATTTCTAGCCATTCATGTCTGTTTTGAAGACAGTCATAGTCTTCTTTGATATCTGAAATTTTTTCTTACTCAAGCATTATTTTTGTCAATCACCAAATAGTTCTGTACCAATTACATTCCAGTTTATATTCAGCAAGTCTTGAAATGAAATTTCGGGCACCAATTGGAAAGATCTATGCTGAAATTCACAGATGAATAACTCATCTTCACTCAAATCGTCAGGTAAATGTTCTCGGTTTTCTTCAGTTGTGAAAGCAATAAATATTGCATGTCAAAATGGTTTAGATATTTCTTCAGCAACATCATCCCAAACCAATATTTTATTATAAAAGCACTTTATAGCACTCACGAATTTGATTAAATTCTGTTACATGAGCAGTAGGACAAGTCAGATTATATGGGTATATTTGTTTCGTAATTTGTCATTTAAGTCATTCTTTTTGCTAATTAACACTCTAGATCATGTGAGATTTTGTGGTTAAAATCTGGGATAACACATTTTTGATTAAATTAAAAACGGGAATAAATATATTAAAAATAAAATATGATAACAAATGAAAGTATAAAAATGAGTTAGTGAAAGAGATTTTTTTAAATTTTAAGTTGCACACACACACACAAATGAGAATTAAAATTATGATTGCGTATATGAGATCTTTTGTTAAGGACCAGTCATCAGTTCATAAAAATGAATGTCTACAGTAATGACTACCCCATGACACATGCACTTAGTTCACCAAAAATAAATTTTAATTTTATTTTTAACAAAAAATTTAATCCAACAATGAAATGTAAATACATGCTTAGTAAATTTAGTTTAAAGAAGACAAGCATTTCTATGTCCTAATGCTTAGTTCATCAAAGCATTTCTTTTACTCACTTATATATCGGATTAATATGAAAATTTTAGAAGACAAATTTTATTCAAATAGATTTTTATTATAGTTTGATGACAATTTGCAAAGGTGGCAGTTGTAAAGCAAAGGGACAAACTGCTAGTTCAAAGGAAGAAATACATTTACTAGATATGTTAAACTTACAAAATATTGGCACAATTGAAGTTGACGAAAATGTATTGAAAAATTTTTACAGTAACGAAATTGTAACTAAATAAGTATGAATTAAAAAGGCAATATTAGATAAAATTTGAGAAACACTTTAAACAGAAAATCGAAGCTTAATATATTTTATTTAATTTATTTTCTTTTACATTTATGAAATAATATTTATATTATGTAACTTTATGTATGTATATTTGTGTATAAGTTTTATGTGTTAAATTATTAAGTTAACATAATATTGTTCTTCCATCAATTGAATAATTTAATAAACAATTAAGAAAAAAGGATTTTATTAATAATTTACATGGAATGAACAAAACCTATAATTACTTACATATTAAAACTTTATAATGAACATATTTTCCAAATCTGTAATACACATGTATTTGAATTGACTCGCAGATTTAGTCTATATAAAAGATATATATCTGTAAATAACAATCTAAATTGCACGTATTTTATATTTACAAAATTGACATTTTCATTTGAAATTAGAATATACTACAATATAACAATAAAAACTGTTTCATATACATTCGATTTTACAAACTACAATTTAGCAACTTCAACAATAGAAGTTTCAATGAAAATTGCTTTTTAATTATTAAAAAAAGCTTCCAAATTCTAAATAAAAAATGTTTGTGAACCTGAACAATCAATATTATCATTTTAGGTTATTCATAGGTGATAAATAACACAGAAAGAAAAATTTAAAAGTTAAACATTTATTGCATTTAAATAGAGTTTTCAAATAAATTTATGAAGAGAAAAAGCTATTATATGTGAAATAGACTTCTTTATCATCAATATTTGATCTATTATTTCTAAACAATTAGTTTTTGAAAATCTTAAAATTTTTCTAGAAAATTTTTTATGATTCCTTTTAAAATGTAAAATTAGGTTCAATTCTTTGCAATTGTATTTATACAAACAACTTTATCTTAATGAAAATTGTAATGATTTATTGTTTAAATGAACAGTAATTTAACTGTCACATAAAAACGTTGCCTAAACAATTTACTTTTTTCCATCTTTTTTTACATCTATATATTTTACCTAAGTTAATTAAAAAAATGTGGGTGATGACTTTCAATGCTTTACACTTACAAAACCAAGATAATTTTTTTAAATGAAATAATAATTTACAGTTCTTTTTTAAGTTAAATACAAGAAAAAATCAAGAGCATTTAAAAATTTAAAATTTACCAGTAATCGCAGAATTTCAAATAAATTGAGATTCAAAAGGAGTTTACACATTTAATGCATTTTTTATTTTAATCATTTAATGAAATAATGACTGTTGTTTTATTTTGGCTTATACCTCCTGATTGACAGCATGATCAAACCAGGTCCATGAGCTAGAACACATTAAAAAAATGGAGCATAACCTAAGGGCTCGAGAGTAATTTGTATTTATTTAAAACAATGCAGACAAAAATGTGGGCAGGAGCAGCTTGAGTCAAATTGCATTTTGGACACTTAAATAATGACTAATGTTGAAAATGAAATATTAAAATAATGAAATTTTTAATCTTATATGAAAATAATCTTTAGACAGTAAAATAATGAATTTTCAGAACAATGTCTAATAACACAAAGATCAGCTAAAGTTTTTTGAATGGTGTGACTAGCAAGGATGATGAATTTTAGTATCTGAGATTATGTTTAGGCTGTTTTAAAAAGAGCTACATGATGTGAGCTATTTTCTTGTTATAAATTTGTTTTGCAAGAATAAGAAACATTGGTACCAATAATCCCATTTTAAGCTTAAACGGTTAATGGGATTAATGTGAGGCTCTTAAGATTCTGCAAAATTTTTAGACAGTTGGTTCTGTAAATATGATCTCAAGTTATAAATACTTTTATTATATCCTTCTTCAAGTTATAAATACTTAATTAAAATAAATATTACTTTACTTAATTTTAATAAGTTACTAATATTTGTTACATTATATTGAGAGTATGAGTGTAAAATTTTAAAATAATAAATTAATAATTATTCGTGATGTTGCATGTTTTTGTGACTGCAATTTAACTTCTGAACAGCATGCGAGGAATTAAAAGTCAGTTATGAGCATTCCATTATTTTAAAAAAATTATTATAAGTTATGATTTCAGTTAAAAGATCATTATTTTGCATAAAAAATTCAATCATAAATTACAAAATATTTTAAACTTACTTTTTAATATTTTTATAAACAAGAATAAGCATTTAAATTAATTCAACTTTGCTAAAGATAATAAAGTATGGTACATTTCTTTTCAGTACCATTACATTGCTTTTATATACCAGTATATTATTTTTCATTTTCAATCTAGATAAACTATAAAAAATTAATTATTTTAACAAAATTTTAAATACACAATTGAATACTAATCCATAATCTTATTCATTTTAATAAAATTTACTAAAACATTATTTATTTTAATAATTTTTACTTTTAATAAAATCATTCCATTTCAGAAACAAATTTCACTGTATTGTTTCACATAAAAGAAAATAAAGAAAAAATATCAGCAATTTATATTTTTGACAAGAACTTTTCCTAATTTTGGTTAAACAATTAAAAATGTTGTAAATTAAATTCGAAGAAAACAAATACTTCAACAGCAATGATAAATGTGATTAAAATATTTGAAAACAGAATGATGCTTTGAATTATTTCAACATGAAACTCTACACTAGAAAAATAATCGATTTATACAGAGAGGAAGACAGTTATAATAAACACTATTCACATATTTTTATAGAACATCAATCTTCAAATAACATAGTAACAAGAGCAGCACTTTTACACTGGTCATCATCTAGTCTTCTTGCCTAGAACAATGGAACAGAGATACTGATTTTATTATTTATATGAAAGGTTAATATTTCAGAAAATAAATTTGCTAATAAATTAATAATTTAAATAATCATTTAACTTAAATAAACAAATTTTTAATTTATTAAATTTTTTATTTCAAGAAATTTGAAGTTGGAAACGAACAATGAAATAAAGATATACTAGTTACCTTTCTATATAATATTAGCATACATTTATGATAGCACTCTAATATTGCTAATACTAAATATTTAATTTTTTATTACAACACAAAATCTTCGAGTTTACATTGTTTTCTGAAAATATTTTGCATACTTATTTTTAATTTACAGAAACACTGATTTCAGATTATTATAGCAATAAAATATTAAATAAGAGATCAATATGTTTATATCATAAATAAACCAATTAGCAACATAATTCGCTACAATTTAATTTTATAAAAAGCTATAAAGTTTATAGAGTTATATTAAGTATTTTTTTTTAATAATTTAAACATAACTGTTGAAAATATTTCAAACTATACTTTATTAAAATTTATTACAGATTATTGAAAATATTACAAATAATCTGTACACATAATACACACATATATATCTGTAGATATGTGTGACATGTATTTCTGTACTATTTAATAATTAAATTTCCTAACAGATTAAAAATATAAATTAAATTTTTATTGCTATATCTATCAATACTTTTCTTCCATATGATAACAGTTAAGTTGGTTGCTTTGTTTATTGCTCAACGATATTTTTTGCGCACAAAGGCTAATTAAGAGCAGATCTACAGTTTAAACCAGACTCCGAACCCCTGCACACGTTAGGTGGGATTTAAACCCATGAAGTGTTGAATCAATGATAAGAGCGTTAATCATTTGACTACCAGCTTGGCAATAACTGATAAGAAAACTATGAATAAAAAATAAGAATTTAAATCGTCATTCTAACTCACATATGATAATATTAAATTACAAAATTTTCAGTTTTCTACACTAACAGGAAGAAATGGAATGCTTTGATTTGTTCTATAATGTCTTAAATCACACTACAGTTAATATATGAAATTAAACATGTTATTCAACACAATGAGGATAATATAATTGTTCTAATAAATAATATTTAAAGAATATATACTTACAGTATTCCATTTGACTAAAGTTGGAACACTAGTGAGTTTAAATCGTTCATCTTTTCTAAATTCATTGTTTGGATTTTTCCAGCTGAAAATACAGATATTAATGATTAAAAGAAAGCAAAAGTAAGTGTATAATTTAATTTCATATGAAATATTAAGATCAGTGTGATAAATTTGACTATATTATTCCACCAATTATTATTATTAAAAATTTTTTGCAAATTTTAATCATTTTTTTCAGAATATGGGAAAAATATAAAAGTTAACTTCTTCATTAGAACAAATATATAAAAACTTTATTTTCCAATTTTAATATTGGCATGGTTATCAGAAATATAAGCATAAATTTAAAACTATAACATGCGCTAAAAATAAAAAAATATCAAATCTGAGCTTATGAAATAGACAAGGTGGTAAAATCACTAGATTGTAAAACAGAGCGGATACTTTGTGAAAAGGATCAATAGAATGATACATAAATACCATATTCTATCTTTAAAGCTTTCCAAAATAAAGGAAAAACTGATGTATAATTAAGTCAAAGAGAAAAATTTATAAATTATATAATACTTCTACAATGACATCAAGGGAACACTTAAAATTTGTTGCATGGTTCTTTTGAAGAAATTTTCCTTATTGTATCAAAATATTTTGTACATAATACAAATTTTCTACCAGAAAAATTTACCCCCTTTTTTGTCTTAATTTTACTTATTGTGAAAATCAATTTTAAAACTAATGAGGATTGAACCTCAGACCTGTGACTTGGGAGCATGAAAGGCTACCATTAAACCACTGGGCTTCAACAAGAATTAAACTAATTGACACACAAAAGCAATCTTTTTTTTATTATCTAATTCTAATAAAGAAACAAAAACCGGTAAAATTTTCCACAGAAACACACAATTTACATGTGTCAGATAATACAATTTTATTAGTTTAGCAGTAAAAGAAATAAAGTTATATAAGCTGATATATTATCTAATAGCATTAATTTACGGATTGCACTAACATCCAAAATTAAGTTAACAGATATTACTCAGATATTTCAACAAAAAATGATGGGTTTAATGCATGACATATTATTATTTCATAATGTAACATAAAGGAAATTATAAGAAAATTTTTTTGCAGAATTTAATGTATCTATTAGATGTTGTTGTTCATAATATTTAGTTTATTAGGTTGCGTAAAGAACTCAACAAGTTTCAGCATCTAATGGATATTTTATTAGCGTACATCATCAATATTATCAGAGAGTCAAAACATGGCGCTCAAAAATTAACATGTTTTTTCAAGTACAGTTCGGTTTCCAGTTAACAATGACATAAACAGTTAAAAGATATAAAAGTAAAATTACATAAAACTGAAATATAAATTACTACAATTATTACAAAAATTAACAATAATTAATTACTTTTGAATAAAATAAACTTAACATTTATTACTTAAGGAAATAGAATTAATTTGTTTTCTTCATAACCCTGTCAGACATCATTCAATCAATTTGAGAAAGCTGTTTGACAGGTACATCCATCTAGTGGCAAAAATAACAATAACTGTTGTCCTTACATTACTCCCTCACCAGTAACTGAGTTACGATAATCAGATAATCATGGTAGAAGAGAAGTTAAATTATAGATATATATTCAATACAATGTTAAGTTCAATATGTATCCTACTATAGACACTGTACTAAAATGATAAATACTATAAATGAAACATTATAATTTAGTAAATAAGAATTAAATCAAAAATATCCTTGCACATATATATATATATTAAGCAAAAAATAATTTATATAATACAAAAAATGAAATTATAATGAATCTTATTCTCATATCAAGTATTACTAATATGCAAAAATTTTCAGGATCTATTAATTAACAAGATATATGAATATATTCACACAAGGTATCTTAATTAAAGATCAGGACATATTACTTAAATCTGATGCTGAAAAAAATATATATACATATATAATTGAAATACTATACACACAAAATGTGTCATAATTCCATACATACAATATCTTCTTGTTAATAATTACATAGTCAATGTGTTATGCTTTCAATGACATGAAATAAAGAACACCAATGATTCTGTAATCAATAATGTTGTGACATGTATAATGCATTAGATAATAAAATTGGATAAATGTTAATATTTGATACTGTTATATGAGAGAGAGAATACCCAAAATTACACAATTAAATATAATTCCTACATAGAGAAATGTATCATGACAAAATAATTTGTATATCAGAAGAATAATTTGTATCATAAAATAATTATATAAGCATACTAAATTCAGAAGATAAAGTACATATGTTGATACAGGAGAAATTATACGAAAATTAATATATTGATGTAAATAATGCAAAATAAAAAAATTCAAACAATAAAAAAAGCATATTCATGTACTATAAAGGAATAATTTTTTTTACAAGAAATAATAATTAAGGCAAAATTTAAAGGTAACCAATATAATATGGTGAAATTATTTATGTATGTATATATCCACAACATAATTACACACTGAATAACTTTTGATGCAGACTATAATTGAGGAAAAGGTATAAACACATAAAATTTTTAATCTTTAAACCTTACTGGTTGTTTTATTTTTCGACCACACCTGGAAGTTGTTTGATTATTAATTGGAAGGTGTGGATTTCTGTGATCTGAATTCTTATTTGTTTCTTTAGCTGTTGCTTGCTCGTTAACTTTGTCCATGACCAACAAATAGGCAGGTTTTAGACGGTCAATTGATATGTTCACATTTTTCTCTTTCATTGACAATGTGAAAAATTTATCAAAACGCTCAACTACCTTATATGGTCCTTGATAAGGTGGTTCAAGGGCCTTTTTCACTCTGTCTATTCTTACAAAAACATGAGAACAAGACCTTAGATCTTTATGTACAAATATTCTTTGCTGCTTGAAACTACCTGATAGTACTGGTTTCAGATGTTCCATGAACTTCTGTAACTGTGAGACAAAGGTTTCTTGGTCCATTTTGATGGTAGGTGGGTCGAAGAATTCTCCTGGTAACTTGATGCTTGAACCATACACCATTTGTGCAATTGAGTGGTTTGTGTCTGGTCTAATGGCAGCTCTCAAACCAAGTAGTACTGTAGGTAGGGATTCAGTCCACCTTATGTTGTTATGTGCTTTTATAGCACCTTTCAGGATCCTATGTTGTCTCTCTATTTTTCCGTTACATTGAGGGTGATATGAGGTAGTATGCAATACTTTAGCACCACATATAGCAGCAAGACATCTGAATAATTGGGATTCAAATTGTCTTCCTCTATCTGTTATAATTTGAGCAGGGACACCAAACCTGCTAATCCAGTTGTTGTAGAAAGCCCTACTAACTATTTCAGCTCTTATGTCAGGTAAAGGAATTGCTTCTATCCAGGAAGAATACCGATCAATGCAAGTTAGGCAGTATTCCATGCCTTCCGAAGGTGGTAGTGGGCCAATCAAATCTATATGTACTACACTAAATCTTGAATCTGGAACTTGGTATTCTCCAAATTTTGACTTGGTGTGTCTGTTTACTTTGCATTTCTGACATCTGATACATTTCTTTGCCCATGCTGCTACTTGCTTCTTCATATCTGGCCAAATGAATTTTTCAGTCATCTGTTTGATGGTGCTTTTAACTCCAGGATGAGAAAAACCATGTATTTGTTGAAACATATCCATTCGAAATTCCTCTGGAATGTAAGGCCTAATATTTGGTGTTGAGATATCACACCATAGTGTCTTTCCTGATGGTAACGTTGATGGTTTAAACTGTAAAGAGGGACTTTCCTGCATTAATTGTTGTAACTCTTTATCATGCACCTGCTTTTCTGCTATGGCATCATAGTCAATGATCGAGACAGATTCAATTCTCGATAAAGCATCAGCAACTACATTATCTTTGCCTTCAATATGTTGAATATTAGTAGAAAATTCAGAAATATATTGAAGTTGTCGTAGCTGCCTTGGTGATGCTTTTTCATTTTTCTGTCGAAATGCAAACGTGAGAGGCTTGTGATCAGTATAGATGGTGAAATCGTTGCCTTCTAACAGATGTTTGAAGTGTTTTACAGAAAGGTATATTCCCAATAGTTCTCTGTCATAGGTACTATACTTTCTCTGTGTATCATTCAGTTTTTTGGAGTAGAAAGCTATTGGCTTCCAGCTCTTATTTTCATACTGTTGAAGTACTGAGCCAACTGCAAAATCTGATGCATCAGTGCAAAGTGATAAAGGCAATCCAGATCTTGGAAATGATAGAAGAGCAGCTTCAGCAAGATCAGCTTTACATTTTTCAAAGCTCCTTATTGTGTCATCAGTCCAAGGCACTTTTCTGCGGTCCTTCTTTTTGCTCCTTTCAGCAGTTCATGCAAAGGTGCTTGGGTCTTTGCTGCATCCTTCAGGTATCTTCTATAGAAATTTATCATACCAAGAAATGATCGCAAGTCATGAATAGTTGATGGTAATTTGTAGTTTGTAATGGCTTCAATTTTATCTGGTAATGGGCGAGAACCTTCTGCAGTGATTAGATATCCCAAATATTCAACTTGGTCAGCTCCTATCACTGATTTGGAAATATTAATTCGAAGTCCATATTGCTGAAATCTTTCAAACACCACTTTTAGATGCTTCTTATGCTCTTCTTCTGAAGAGGAAGCCACAAGTACATCATCAAGATAAGGAAATACAAAATCCAGTCCAAATAGTACTTCCGTAATGAAACGCTGAAAGGTTGAAGGTGCATTTCTTAGACCAAAACTCATTACATTGAACTCATATAGCCCAAATGGAGTGGTTATAGCAGTTTTTTGTTTATCATTCTCAGCAATAGGTATCTGATAGTATGCCTTTACTAAATCTATCTTAGAAAAAATTATTTTATCCTTCAGGATATAGTGGAAATCCTCAATTCTAGGAATTGGATACCTATCTGGCACTGTTTGTGCATTTAATCGCCGATAATCGCCACATGGTCTTAATGTGCCATCCTTCTTATTTACTAGGTGTAGTGGACTAGCCCACTGAGATTTAGAGGGTCTGATAATGTCATTGTCCAGCATAAACTGAAATTCTTGCTTTGCCAGCTTCAATTTATCAGGTGCCAGCTGTCTCGCCTTTGAATAAACTGGTTGGCCAGTTGTAATGATATGGTGCTCTACACCATGCTTCACAACTCTGTTTACCAAGTTAGGTTTGGTTAAGTCAGGGTAAGATTTAAGCAAGTTGAAATATTTGGAGGTTTTGTTGACAGTACTGAGATCATAATTTCCTTCGATAGAAGCAACTTCCCCTTTGGTTGAAAGGTTTGTTACCCCATCAATTAATTTCCTGTTGTGTATATCTACTAATAATTTAAACTTTTGGAGAAAATCAGCACCTATGATTCCTTGGTTAACCTTGGCAACAATGAATGGCCACTGAAATGGGCGTCTTAGGCCTAGGTCCAGTGTTAGCATTTTCACACCATATGTTAATATCTCTGTGCCATTTGCAGCATATAATTTATATTTAGAGACTTGGCACTCACCTTTTGTTTTAGTCCAAGGGAGAATTGAAACATCGGCTCCACTATCAACAAGAAATTTGCAACCAGTTTCTCTATCCTTGACAAATAAGCGGTATTTGCGGCCCAACATTTCAGCAGCAGGACTCGCCGCAGCGTCTACTGCTGGGACTGGTTTCCCGACTCATTCCAACTACATGGCTGTATGCACTTTTCGGGCAGGCATTTCTTCCCGAATTTGAAGTGGTAATAGCAGAATTTCCCTTGTGGATTGTAGCGGCGTCTCGATCTGCTACGACTCCTACTCCTCTGATGGTGATGAGGGCTACGGCTCCGGGACTTTTGCTGCAGCTTCATTGAGGCAATTTGGCATTCAAGAGAAGCAATTTTAGCCAGGAGTTGGTCCACTCCCACAGCTGTACTGCCGCAACACCCATTGTTCTCGGTCCCATCTCAATGATCTTATCAGCCATAGTCGCCAGTTTATCGAGGTTCTCTTCACTAACGATGATGACCCCCTTGACTGAATCAGGCATCTTATCTAGAAACAGCGTGCGCAATGCTTTGTCTGAGACGTCAGTACCAGCGAGGGCACGCATTTTTCTGAGGAGTTGACTTGGTAGCAAGTCCCCTAACTCAAGTCCTGTTAGAAGCCGTTTTATTATTTTATTTTCGCTTTCTACGAAAATTTGCAGCAGTCGTTCCTTTGCTGCCGAATATTTGTTCGGAGAAGGATCGTTCACAATGTCCCAAATATCATCAAGAATTTTTGGTTCTAACTGAGCGACGAGGTGGCTAAACATGGTCTCCTCCGAGGTAATTCTACAGATTTTGAACTGCGCTTCAACCTGGTAAAACCATATTTCAGGTTTGTCGAACCAGAACGGCGGTATTTTTATACTCACGCCACTTGCTTTGAATGTTTCCGTGTCGGGCATTTTGAATTATTACGCAAATTGAAGTCACACGTCCTAGTCACCAATTATTAGATGTTGTTGTTCATAATATTTAGTTTATTAGGTTGCGTAAAGAACTCAACAAGTTTCAGCATCTAATGGATATTTTATTAGCGTACATCATCAATATTATCAGAGAGTCAAAACATGGCACTCAAAAATTAACATGTTTTTTCAAGTACAGTTCGGTTTCCAGTTAACAATGACATAAACAGTTAAAAGATATAAAAGTAAAATTACATAAACTGAAATATAAATTACTACAATTATTACAAAAATTAACAATAATTAATTACTTTTGAGTAAAATAAACTTAACATTTATTACTTAAGGAAATAGAATTAATTTGTTTTCTTCATAACCCTGTCAGACATCATTCAATCAATTTGAGAAAGCTGTTTGACAGGTACATCCATCTAGTGGCAAAAATAACAATAACTGTTGTCCTTACATATCTTTACACATAAATTACAGCAACAAAAATTACAAAAAAGGTATATTAGACAATTTTTTGACCTTTTTTTTATTGTGTGAGCTAATTAAATATAAGGAAACCTCATACAGTTTTTTAAAGTATCATAGAAAGCTTTACAACTGATTCTTCCAAAAGTGCCGATTTCAACAAATGGAAAGTCATGGGGGTATTGTTTACATGCAATGGCTTTTCTTAGAAAGCTTTATAGGTGTCTCATGAGACTGAGGTTTGGAGACCTTTCTAGCCATACAGTACAGTAAATATACTTATTTCCAAGAGTTATGCAGTTTAATGTGGTTATGCATTATATATGTAAAGAATATGTTTCTGACAGCTTATTGAAAAAATTGCATTCAGGTTTGCACAATATCATCACTGTATCATTCTGCTGTCACTACATGAGCTTAGAAGGTATAGAGCATGTTGAATGGTTGTATTTGTCATTAACAGTCACTTTTATCATTCCATGGCCACACTGGGACAAACAATTTAAAGTAATTCAAAACCAATTACATGCATTCAAATCTAAGGTATGAATCAAACCACATAGCAAATGAACAAGGTGAACTATGTCTTGTCTACCAGCTCAGCAGATTAATAGTGTGTACCCCAAGAAAACATGATCACTTCCTAGACAAGGATTCCAGAGCAACCAAGGAAATTAAATTCTCAGTGTTTTACAGATGATAGCTTTTTAATTTTCCCAAGATGTAAACACACTGAGAATTACTTTACGAGTTGCAACTCCACTTATCACTGATATAGTGCCAATTTTGATTTATATAAGTCTACTATTCATAACTAGGATATAAGTGATTCTATGCATATATTACAACTGCATGTTAATAAGGACTTAAACAATTAGAGGTAAAAGAGCCTCTGAGTTAGTTCTAAATATGTAATTTGTTTGTCATCATTGTTCCAGCTATAGAGGAATCTAGATATAACAGTCCAACAGCTACCTCTTTGATGACATTAACTTTTCTAATCCTCGGAAGAATCACTTTTCTAATCCTCGGAAGACATTGACCTTCAGTGATCTTTTCTAATCCACTTAATTAACCTGATATAGGAATCTGTTACTTCCTTCACTTAAATAATGTCACGCAGTCATTGTAATTAAAACCTGTGCAGTTTTTAATTTTAATTTGAATATTATACTTAAAATGGTTAAGTTTTAAATAATTTTCCCTTTTAATTTTCATTTTATTAATTTAAAAAGATATATTTTTTATCATCAGACAAATACTAAATTCCTATATATATATAAATTAAAATAATTTCCTTAATAATACAGTTTCTAAAATAATAGAAATAGATATCTCTATTTATTGCAAAAAAAAAAAAAAAAAAGTTTGCGCCTTCAGTTTTGGCTGAGAATGGTTTGATTTGTTTGTTACTTTACAGTCACTTTTTGCACACAATGGCTAATGAAACTTAAAGATTTATAGTAGGACATCATTGGAGAGAGAGCTTCTATACAGAAGCTTATTTATAATTATATTAAATTAATAACACAAAATTAAATCGTGCAATTATTTATGTTCATTTCCCAAAAACTTTTAACTATAATGAAAAAAGATATATATATAAGTAATAGTTAAAATACATTTCAAAATAAAATTTTTTTACTTACTATTCTCTACCACCTACACTACAATAAATAAACACACTATCTTCAGGAGCACTTCGCAAACCTTCTTCAATTATTGGTTCAGCTATGAGAGTCAACAGAAATAATTAAGATCAATAAATAATTTAATTTTTTAAATTTATGTATAACTGCAAAAATGACAATTTTAAGACATTTAGAAGTAAAAACATGCAAATAGTGCAGAAAATCACGAGGAGTATAAGTTATTGACACAGATATATCTATATTTTAAAACAAGTATTACTTTTTGAAAATAATTAAATTTTATTAGTATATTTTATATAAAATAGGTATTTTGAAGTATCTATTTTGTATAAAAATATACTGATAATAATTTATTAATTATATATGTATATTATTATTTAAATTAATAATATATCATACTTGATATTATTACCAACACAATTTCAGCAAAAATAAATTAATAGGAAATACTATTAAATTTTACTTTTCATTATGCGAGGGTTGAAAATTAGTTTGTGTTTAAGCAATTATCAATAAATCCACATATTTTGCCCTCTTTTCAAATGCAAGAAAAGCAATGAAATTTTCCAATAATCATCAAAAATTAAATAAAAAGGTAGAGACACTTGGCAGAAGCAATCAATATTAGCTGGGTACAAATGTAAGACCTACAATATCAAGTAGCATACATTATATCTTTTTCTAAGAATTCAAATCCAGATTCAGAATTTAATCATGAAAAACACTAACATCGTACCACATTAACAGTTGTATTGAAATAGACTGTGGATTGGAGAAGTGTCCACGTTAATATGTGACATCCAAAGTCCTTCCACTGGTGTGGCATGGATGTGGAGAGTGGCAGCTCAGGTGTCACCTCGTCACCTGAATGTGGTTTAAAATTACGAGGCGCTTGGTGGCTGGCAAGTATTCCAAACCCATTAACATAAAGGTACAATCTGGGGCTCAACTGCACCGCTATGTATGTATGTATTCATATAGAAAATTATGAATTGCATAGCAAACTATAATTTTTAATAATGAAATCTCAAATTCCTGCCAAAATAATAAATAAATTTTGATTAATCAAGATGAAAAGCACTCACCAAATTAGAAAAAAACTAGTAAATTTCACTGCAATTTAAGGAAATCTTGAAATTTAATTTTTTTTATTATTTAGTAATGATGTATACAGCTTTTTAGGTTAATTTTTACTATTTTAATACTTATTCTCTAAATTATTGCAAGTTCATTACTTTTTAAAACGTGTTTATTAATTCCAAAAAAGAACTCTAAAATGCAGTTTTATATTAATATTTGCAAAATAGAGTTCTTGACCGTATTCACTGATTATATTAAATGATATTATTATTGAATGTCTGGTAATTTTAAGCTATGATCTAATGAAGTGATGCACAACCTGTCAGCACAACCACCTATGCTCATTAAAATGCAACACAAGTATGACTATATCAATTAATATATTGCATCATTTTTCTCTGCTTTATGATAAAAAAGGTTAAAAATTGATTTCAGAATTTGGAATTTAACAATCAAAATTAGAATAATTAATACTTAAGTTTAATTATTCTAATTTTCAATACTTAAGTATTAATGTAGCAGTCAATTTTGTTCTAAAATTTAAACAGAATTCGGAATAAACTGTAATTAGAATTTTTTTCTAATTATGAAAAATTTACTTATAGCTAGAAAAAGAAATTTTGTGAATATAAAACTTTTTTTGAAATTCATTCAACTTAAAAAGTTATGGTGACACAAATATGTAAGTACAGATTAATGATTTTTAAAAACTGTAATCAAATAAATTTTTTTTAAATCTTTTTTTTGGTACATTTTATTAAAGTTAAACTGCATTTCTTTTTTAATTTAACGAATTTATAAAGTAAATAGTCATTGTTACAGTTTTTTTTAGTAATTATGATAAAGATTCATTAATAACTTGTTTCCAAAATAAAAATTCTTAAAGTAATCTCATGTCACCCCCAGCATATTTCTACTCAAATTTCAAAATATCAGCAGAAAAAACAACTTCACTAAAAATATTAGAGCTCAGTATTTTATAGTAGTTATTTACAGAATGACATAGTTACTATGTTTTAAAAAATGTATAAAACAAAAATTAAGCCAATAAACATTTTAGCAGCATAAAAACAAATGAATATAATAATCACGAAATTAAATCTTTAATTTTTGTAGTTTTTAATAATTATACTTAAATATATTTAATCAATAGAATATATATGTTGTTTATAAATGTAATATTATTTTAAATTCTATAAGTAAATATTATAATTAGAATTTACTAAGATAATTGTTCAAACTACTTCTAATATTATGACAGTTTTATTTTTATATTTTTAAACTTATTTAAAATCATGTTAATTATTTCGATTAAATATCTGTATTTATTAAACTTCTGACAAAATTATCTAGGGCACCATCACAATGGCTTAACTTTATACATGAATATAGACAAGGATAGACACGAATATGGAAAAAAAGCTACACGATAGCAAGATATGGATACTGCAATATTTGTGAAAGGATACCAAAATTTAATCCAAATCCTGAGTAAAAGTGCAAAACATTATTATTATTATGAGTAGAATAAGACGTAAAAATTAATAGATTAATATTAAATATAGAGTTCAGACTAACATTTTTTTTTTAAATGATTATTATATTTTTCAAAAAATTCTCATGGCTTCAAAATTCCACTTTGGGCATGGATATTTATGATTCTGAATCCACTTTAAATTGTAAACCTTTGTCTAATTAGACAGAACATTGATTACAAATACTAGAAAAATCTGATTTTTAGTGTCAATGAACTTTAGTCTGTTCTAAACAAGAAGGAATACAGATAAGAAATTTATTTTAACTTTTGTTAAATTCTGAAGAATAATGTCTTACTTTTTCAATGCCTATTAGAACTTAGTTTGGAAATCTACTCGATGACAGCCAAGTAAGTAACATATTTTAAAATTAAATAAAAAATATTAAAGAAAGACGACTTCTGAATTGCATGACTTTCACTATACTTTATTCACAATAATGGAAAATCAAAGTAATTTTAACAAAACAATTATCGAATATTATGTTAGTATTTAAATGAAACAAAATTTTCAAGCAAAAATCAATTGATGCTAAAAACATTTTTTTTGGTCATATTTAACATTTTTTAAACAAAGAAATTCAAACCCACAATTGTTTCAATTTAAAAATAACATTACCCTTTGAAATGTTAAAAAATTTTTTTTATCAACAGTAACTAAAATAACATTATTTTAAAATAAAAGATCACATGTTGTTTAAATGAAAATTTCATTTTGGTGCTTACTACTAGATCTTATTTATCATATGTTTAAATTCTTGAAATCACTTAATATTTGAATAACCAATCACATTTTTCTCTTATTTATAGCTAATTTATTTTCATAACAGCATCAGAAAATAACAATAATTTTTTTAAGAACAAAATTATATTTTTTATATATTTAAAATCAACCCAAAGAGAATAAAGAAAATAAGAAATCTATATTTTCAATTGATTTTTTGAAAAATTGTTAGTTCAAAATTTATGTATTACTTGATTTCTATGGTCCCTGTTATCAAAATGCTAAAATTGCCACCAAGTTATTATTACCTGCTTACAATTTGTGGCTTTAACTTTTAAACAACTGTTTTTAATATGGTCTCAAAAAACTAATTTTGTTATGGTCATATTTAATATTTTTTTAAACAGCCTATTATTTCCCAGTGAAAAAATGAAAAGGCATTTTTCTCCCCCTACAGCAAATGAAAAACTGCAACTGTTATAGTTTTTAAAATATTTAAATTGGAAAATAATTGTTATGGTATGCCATGATTTATCAAATATAAGTTTAAAGTGTATATAATTGTTATTTTGCTACTTTTGATTCAGGAATTTATATGCTCTATATTTCTGACAGATTTTGGCTCTTTATTATAGGTGCAAATTTGGATTTTTAAATTTTTTTACAAGATTTGGTGATTTATTGCACAAGTTAGAAGTCAAATAATAGCAAAATTTTAGAGCATCATAAGTGGTACCCAATATTCACTAAGGTACAGTAGTAGGAAAGCAATTTTTGGAATATAAGGTTTTAAATTCAATCCCAGTCGCAAGTGAGCATCAAGTGATGGTGAATGTCAAATTTGTGATTTCTACATGCATGTCAGTCAATGTGGGTGCTGGAGAATTTTCCAGACTTCCTCCATTATAATGCAAGAATATAACTCATTATCAGTCAAAAAGTATTACTTGAAGACAATTTAAGCAGTGGCTATTAAAATGCCTTAGAACAGTTTTAGGCAGTTATGCTTTCATTATACAGTATCAAAGTAAATTCCAAATTTCAAAGTTAGTTCAATACTTTTATTCGTTGAGGAGGATGTACAATTATTTGATTTGTGAGTTACTGTCATTTTCTATTTAAAAATATTTAGATGATTGAAATTTATTGTTTTTCAGTGAACTTTATGCTATACTACTAAAAAGCTTAACATATAAAATGAAAATCAAACCAAAAAAACAGTTGAACTGAAGGTCAAATATTAAGGATCAGCTGGCAGTTTGTTGAATCTACAGCAAGAGATGTCAAGTTAGACAAATATTGATCTCCAGCAGATACTTAAATTATTTTTAAATATTCGCTGGTTATGAAACCAAGATGGGATTGGTCTAAATAAAGCCAAACCTTGGGCATGGATGTTTGTAGTGGTTCGGAATCCACTTTAAAACCATAGGTCGCGGTCTAATTAGCCCTCATGTGCAAAAAATGACCATTGAGCGACAAACAAACCATACCTTGATTGAAAAATTTTAAAACTGTGTTCACTGATACTCTATGGAAACTTGTAACAGGTAGCATATTTAAAAGTAATACACAGATAAAAAAAAGTATTCTTTATTAAAATAAATTAAAACAATGTTTTTAGAGAAAGAAATTCAAATAAGTAAGAAAATTCTAATATTCTGAGGCAATATATTTTAAATATAATTAGAACTATGAGATATACAAGATATATTTTTTTAAGCATATTAAGATAAGCAAACAATTTTTACATAATATAAATATTATTGTTTACATTTTAAAATAAACAGTCAAGTCCTTAGAAAAAGGACACAAGTGTACTTATATTTATGAATCAGTTAGCATTGTGTGATAAAATTTTAATGTTGAAACCATAAATGTGAATATACTAACTTTTTTTATTTCATTGATTGGTGTATAAAAGTCAGTTTAATTTCTAAATTGTATAAATGCCCGAGATGTGGTCAAAAAGAATTTGAATGACAGTGAAGGTTCCATGGATGAATTTGAATAACATGTAGACACTGAGAAAAGGAAATCTTTTTTTATAATTCAAATTATTAATTATGAATTTGAAAATAAGATTTGTTTGTTTGCATGTTGCAAATAATTGTTACAGAAAGTAAAAAAGTGAATTTTCAAAATTGAATTCAGAAATAATGTTATTCACAATACAGATTTAGCTTGATTGCAAAAAAAGTGATTCACTTAATTGATTTAGCGGCTCAGTTTTACTGTACGGTCACCCTTGGTGCTTTTTTTATTTTAAGCCAAATGTGGCAAACAGAACCTTATTTTTGTCTCATGTGATTCTCGCGAGATGCTCGTCAAGCAGATGAAGACCAATAAGAATTAAGGTGAAAATTCAATTTTAACAACTCTAGAGTTTACGTCATCGCAATGAAATTTAAAACATTTTGTTCCATTTCAGCATTTTACTAGAAATTTTTGTGAGTTAACTTCGTAAGATTTTTTTAGTGTCTTTTACAATTTGCTTGCCAGTTTGGATAATTAAATTGCAGGTTGTATTGCTCTTTTTCATTAATTTAAAAATTTAAATCGAATTTAAAGTTACTGTTTAAAATTGTATTGATACATTCTTTCTTTAGTTTATGTATATGGCATTCTTATAATTTATATTATTACTATAAAATACTATATAATTTATATATACATTTATAAAATTATTGTTTCTGTATTTAATTTCTTAAAGATATTCTATGTAACAGTTTAATTTGTACTTAATAATTTATATTTATTCTTTTCCGAATGTTGCTTTATTTCTCATTGTTATTCGTGTTCGGATTCTTCTGGAATTTTCGTAAGAATTCGTATTCTGATTTTCTTAAAACTGATATTTCCTTTTTCGAAGTTCCCATATTTTCCTTATTCACATTAGTTTCCGAAGTAATTTCTTTTTTTCAACTCCCTCGTTCTTTTCGAAATATTTTTTGTGAATCAAAATATTTTATTGAAATTAAAATATTTATTCAAAATATTTATGTGTTTTGTTTTAATCAAAAAATTTTATGGATAATTTAACATATCAACTTTATTATTTTACTATTGATGTTTAAAATCTATAAATTTGTGTTTCTTGTTAATTTTGTAAAACTACTTGAGTATATTGATAGATACCAATAATGTATGAAATATTTGTCACTATTTCAGCCATTTTTCCCGATCGGAAATTGACGTCATACGGCCTTGGCGACTTTTTGAAAATTTCACCAAGGGTACAGTAAATTTTAGCCGATTTAGCTATATCGCCCGATTAATTAAAAATAAATATTATATGAAAGATCATATATATAGGATTGATTAGCAGTATATAAGAGGCATATTTTTAGCACATTTTACTTTTGTATATTTTACCATAAATATATAAAAAATATTTTTATATTGGTATTATTAAATTCTTATTTTTTGCCATGAAGTATTGCTGTAACACATTAATAAAAACAAATATTCGAAATCGTGATACTCAAAATCCAACACTTCGTTTGGCGGGAAAATGTTTGCCGGCGTTTTTTTCCAACTTGAAAAGCGGGTCGAAACAGCATTTTATTTTTAAAAAATATATTTAATAATCTAAGAATTCTACAGCTTTAAAACAAATATTCTCTGATTAAAAATTTTAACTTTTTTCAATAAGAGGAAATTTTAATCTATGACAGAAAAGTGGCACTAATGTGATTAAAGTATTGAACAAAATGTAAGAATGAATCCATAAATATATAATGAACTATTTCACCTGACACACAATCAGGACACCAGCTTTTTCCATTTTCATCTTTAGATCCAGAAAATAGAACAAATAATGCATTATTGCTAGAATAATCTTCTATCGCTTTTTTAACAGCTTCATAGCCTTCCACATTTATTCGCTTAACCATTTTGCATGCAGTAAATGATCAACAATTTCAAAACGAAAGTTGAACAGGAGAATACTAACATAAATCACGCGCATTCAGGATAGTTTTGTTGTTTGCAGTTTAAAATCTAAATTCGCGGCCAAAGTTATGCGAATGAAAATAAATAATATATTTTCATTGTAAAATATTTTTCTTTACAAATATAAACTGTAGTATTCTATTAAGATAAACTATAATTATTTGGATTTTAGATGTGAACTA
This sequence comes from Latrodectus hesperus, assembly GCA_037975125.1. Taxonomy (NCBI): domain Eukaryota; kingdom Metazoa; phylum Arthropoda; class Arachnida; order Araneae; family Theridiidae; genus Latrodectus; species Latrodectus hesperus. Next base: position 21,912,866 of record JAJQOW010000014.1, read on the forward strand.
ATTAATGAAAAATCATTTTAATTTATTACTATCATGAAATAAAGAAAGTCATTTTCATGAAACTTTGCTCAAAACCGTAACTTCTGATGTTTGTTGTTTTCTGTTTTGTTTATTGTGATAAAATTTAAGGTAAATGCCATGCGATGTCTGTGTAAACGCGGTACTTAGATATTAGAATATTTTGGGAGCAAGTCGTTCATTTATTTATCTTATATTAATTTCTAAAATGGAAGAAAATTCTTCATCAGAACCTTTCAAAAAGCCTTTCTTACCTGCTAAAGGGTCTTTTAATTCACTTAAAAAACCTCATGTTCATACAACAAACGAAATTGAAAGCGAAACTCATCTGTCTTTGGAGAAAACAGAAAAAACTATTGAAAATCCTGAAAAGGACATTAAACCCATTCTGCAAGAGAAGAAAACTAAAGAAAATAAAGTTAATGTTCCTCTGCCTTACAAGGAACCAGATTGGTGTGGAAATCCTCCATCCAGTTACAGTATAGAAATAATAAAAAACGGTACATTTATATCTACTCTACCTATTAAGAACTCCCTTATTGTGTTTGGTCGCTTAGATGTTTGTGATATTGTATTTGAGCATCCTTCAGTTTCAAGGTATCATGCTGTGATTCAGTTTTGTAAAGGTGATGATGAACATCCCAGAGGTTTTTATTTGTATGATTTAGGAAGTACTCACGGCACTTTTCTAAATAAAGAAAAAATTAAGCCTAATATTTATTATAAATTGAAAGTTGGCTATATTTTAAAATTTGGTGGAAGTTCTAGATTGCACATATTTCAAGGTCCCGAAGAAGATGAAGAATTGAATCCAACAAATGAAGTGTCAGTTACTAAAGAGGCAGAACAAGACGTTTGTGACTGGGGAATGGGTGAAGAAGCAAATGAAGAGGAAGATTTATCAGTTAACCCATTTGCACTGTCAACAGATAATGAAGAACTTTATTTGGATGATCCTAAAAAAACTTTACGAGGATGGTTTGAAAGAGAAGGTTATGAACTTGAATATAGTGTGGAAGAAAAAGGGTTCAGGACATTTTCCTGTACAGTTCGTCTTCCAGTTGATAATCCAACAGGAGATTATCTTCCTGTCGAAGCATCAGTGAGCGGTAAAAAAAAAGAGGCTGTGGTTGCATGTGCATTAGAAGCTTGTCGGACGTTAGATAGATTGGGTTTGCTTCGACAGTCTCACCAAGAGAGCCGCCAGAGAAAGAAAAAAAAGTGGGAGGAAAATGATTATTATGATAGTGATGAAGACACTTTTTATGACAGGACAGGTGAAATAGAAAAAAGGAGAGAAATGCGGAAACGGTTAGCAAAGAAAGTAGAGGTGGATAATTTTCAAACTATTGAAGTTAAACTAAAAGCATTAAATGAGGAAATTGAAGAAATAAAAAACAAAGTATCAATGAAAGCTTCAACTGATGATGATAAATTATCTACAAATCAAAATGATCCACTTGATGCTTATATGTCCGAACTGTCAAAATCTAGTAGTACATTGAGTGATAAGATTGAAAGGAGAAAACTGAAACTCAAATTAATTAAACTACAAAAGGAGAAAGTGCGACTAGAAAAATTATCTGATATTGCAAGACCTATGGAACTTCCTTCCGTTTCAAAGCTTACAGGAATAATTGGAAAGAAGAGTAAGACTAAAATGAATATTTTACCAGTAAAAGTTCCAAAAGTGACTGAACCTAATAAAAGCGAAGAAATTGAAGAAAATGATTCTGATGATCAAAAAGATGATGATTCAATCAAAAATGTTAATGATATTGAAGATGAAAAATCTCAAAATAAAAAATATGGACTGATTGTTAAAAGTACTCCTGAATGTGAATCCTTTCAATCTATGGATAAAAATGAAATCTCTACAGTATCTAGTAGCAAAACTGAATCGGATGTAGAAATGAAAATCAAATATGATGTAGAAGAAGTCAGCGAAAATAATTTCGAAGATATGGAAGTTGATGAATGTAATTCTAAAATTATTGAACCAACTTTAAGTGTCCCTGATAAAGTACCTATCTCTATGTCAGTTCCGCAGACTGAAAAATCAGCAGACTCTGTAAAAAAATCTAAGAAAAAGGAAGTATTTCCAAAAAATATTGATGTGTATAAAACAGATACAACTGAATATTGTACATGGATGCCACCTTCAAATCAATCCGGAGATGGAATTACTCATTTGAATGAGAAATATGGTTATTAGTTTTTCAGCAACTCTTGTTTTATATTTCCCGTTTGTGGGAAAAAATATCATTATGTTTAATTATACATTAGTATCAAAATTTAAATAGGTTTTACTTTTAAGAGAAGTAAAGAAAGTTGTTTGCCATATAATACAATATTAATTATTCATGCAAATTTTATATTATTGATTAAGTATTCATTTTATTAAACCAGTAAGATTTAATAATCAACTGTGAATCTCTTTTTTGATGTATGACAATTGTATGAACTAAAAATTTTTTAATGTAAATAACATTAGCAATTTAATGCATGTTGACAATGAGTATCTAGCAAATTTAAAGTGTTATTCAATAATTATTTTAATGTGTAAAGTTAATAAATTATTAAATTTAAAATAAAGCTTGAAGAGTACTTTTTTTCAAAAAATTTTTGAACTTTAAGATTATGTACATGGATAGGTTTGCCAGTTTTCTGAAATGTTCAACCAGAATACCTCTCCCCCGCATCATTGTGGGTACTCAAGGGTACACACCTTGATGGGTTTTTAGAGTGTTTTTGAGGGTAGTTTATTCTCATTGCTATGAATAAATGGTTAATAATTATGAACCTAAATGAGGGATAAAAGTAAATAACTTGAGTATATAAATTTAAAATTTTATTTCTTCAATGTTAATATTTGTACATTACTTAAGTAAAAAGAAACATTTTGAATGAAAAATAAAAATGTGAACAATATTTATGGGTACTTTTCATTGGCTAAAACATTTTTGGTTTTAATCTTGTAAAAGTCTTCATGAGGTAATTTGATATTATTTTGTACATGCCATCAATATTTTAACTGTAATTCCTTTATCAACCCCTATCATCAGTCAATGCATCGCTCATCAAAGAAAATACACTCAAATGGTGTTGATGTACCAACTAAGCAGAAAACATATCCAACAATCTTAATCAGATTGGAGCTGCTATGTGATTCTCCTTGAAGTGACCAAATAGCCAATCAGTTCAATATTATTGCACTCAAGGGGATATAGTGTGCAGTAAAATCTCTTCTTGTACCCTTAGTGCTATAAAAACTTCACTTCTGAGTGCCAAATATGTGAATTGTGTATGGTCAGACAAAAACATGTATGATCCATGGTGAGACAAGACAATATTATTTATTTGCAGACTATCACTCTTCTTTAGTTTTCACACTTCATACAGTACAGAAATAAATGACAAAATAATTACTCTAAACAATCCTTCACAGTTGACTATTTTTAAACTGTTTTGATCATTTATAAAATTAAATTTAATTTTCTCTGGGATGTGAATTAAACTCACCAAAATACTGGGATTTTATCTAAAAACCAAAATTTTCCCACTTAAACTGGAGAATCTAGCAAGTGTATGCATGGATTACACCATAAAATTAATTAACAAGTGTATAATTTAAAAGAATTGCACATTTATTTATAAACTCTCATTGATTTTGAAAAAAAAATTGTAAATGTTTAAAGGCTAAAAATAAACTTCAGTATGAGGATAGAAATTGCTTTCTTTTTATAAAAATCCAGGAAAATAACAACCAAATCTCAAACATTTGTTTAAATTATCCAAATTAATTTTTTCTTAAAACATGAATGTATATGTTTTATATATGTTTTTAAGTTATGAATATTCATAGCTTAAAAATATGTGAAAAGAAATGTAAATATCTACTTATGTGTTTTTAAATATATATTTCTCTTCTTTAAATATCATTTCATTTATTTAACTCTACGTATTATTTAATTCAGTTTCTCCTTTTTTTTAGTATTAACTGATCCATTATGTGGACAAAACTACAACTGTTTTCCAGCAGCTTTATGCCTCATATCACTATCAATATGCCATGTACAGACCTGCCAACTTTTACGCATCGTGCGTAAATTTTACGCAAGATCCACAGGTTTTACGCTTTTACTGATAGCATGAATTATTTTACGTGTTTCGGTTCTTCTGGGCAAAGTTTAAAAAGGAAAAAAATTTTTTATATCTTAGCACATAATGGCGATCTTTTCTTGTTAGCCATGATGAGAAGCGGAAATTAGCACCCCATTCAACCCATCTGTGGGAAGAGAGAAATAACTTCCCGGACAACTTAACAATATTTACATTTTTTGTTCACAGAGGCTCCGAAAATGCACTTGTCAAACCCTTTTTCCATCGGGGGAAGCCTCCAGCTTGAAAAACTATAGATGGGGAAAAGAAATGGTAGAGTTATAATTTTTTTCTTTAGTCGCACGGATTAAAACTGAAAAGTTTTACTGAAATACTTTTATAAAAGTTGGCAGGTATGCATGTACAAACCAATTTTTACCAATGGATCTAAATCAGCAAGACAAGTTGGCTGTGCTGTTGTTTTCTAATAACAGGACTCTTAGCTTCAGACTCCATTTGTCCTATTCTGTCTTCTCTGCTGAAGCTATAGCTATTTATTTATCAAGCTCTTCAGCAGATGTGTGGCCGAGCTGGCAGCCGAATGGTTAGCGCTCTTGCCTTCGGTTCAACAGTTCGTGGGTTCGAATCCCACCTTGGGCATGGATGTTTGTAGTGGTTCGGAATCCACTTTAAGCCGTAAGTCCCGGTCTAATTAGCCCTCGTGTGCAAAAAATGACCGTTGAGCGACAAACAAACCAAACAAACCAATCAGCAGATGTGTGAATACAAATGATACATATAAATACCGTGTGTATACTGAATGTTTGAGAATGTTGGAGGCTTTGTGGAACAATAGTCTTGATTGCCATGACATTGTGTCCAGAAGTTTCCGAGATTTAGATTCCCTGGCTCAGTGTGTGATAACTTATTCTGTTGGTTCCTAAGACAAGTAGGTCTGAATGGCAATGGGAGGACTGATGCAGCTGCTAAATCTGCATTTGGCCAATCTCTGCCAGCCATTACTTTGTTAGACATGAGAAGGTGTGTAAAAAGATTTATTCAAGACCTTTGACAAAAGTTGTGGACTGCAGGTCACTAATAAATTGCATGCCATTTATATATATATATATATATATATATATATATATATATATATATATATATATATATATATATATATATATATATATATATATATATATATCGTCACCTCATTACCAGTTATACTGGTATGAAGTACTGGTGTTCATCTGATTTGCCTTTGTATTGGATATGCACGTTTTACACATACAATTTTTTTAAGTGAACTAAATCCATGGTGTGAAATGTGTGATGAACCATTTACTGTTTATCATATTTTAATTTCCTGTTCAGATTTTAGCCTTTATTGTTATGTTTTTTTAGTTGTGACATTTTAACCATGTTTGATTTGTTGGCAGAACTACCGTACAGAAACCTTTTTGCTTATTTTAAGGTGATAGGTTTCATGAAATTTATTTAATTTTATATTTTAAGCCTCTGTATTATACTTTGTTTTTGTTTTGCATTATACTTAAATTTAGATTTAAAAGTTTTTATATACAAATATTTTTATTTTTTATAGTGATTTTAATGTGATTGGATTTTTTAAAGCAAATGATTTAAAAAAAATTATGTTACTTTCTTAATACTTAGATTTGTCACAGCTTCTTATTTCTACCTTGCACCAGAAAACTCAACCAACCAACCAACCAACCAACGATCCATTATGTTAGTTAACTTCTATGGTGGCAGAAGTTATTAACCCTCTGAACTTATCTTGTAATGGAAAAAATTCAGTGGGTCAATTTCAAAATCAGTATTATGACAATAAAAAACTTCTATGTGCATAAAATTTTTTACTTTTGAAAACATCTAGGTCACATTAGTATTGAAAAACAATACTTAATATATGTATTTGTACAACCATTTTTTTCATTATTTAATACTTAATTGATAAATTAAATATTATTTTACATTTTTTAGTTTAAAGATACTAGATAGTTAACTAAAAGTAAATAGATAAAAATTATTTTTGCAGTTAATTGATTTAGAACTATATTTTAAAAATCATATTCGATTGGTCATCATATAAGAAACACGAGCTTATAAGCTATACTCTTTTTTATACACAGTTTTAAAACTATTACTGATCATTATAATGAAACATAGCTATTACATGGCAGCAAATATAGCACATTAAATACATTATTGGTAATGTGTTTGTTGATATAATATGATATAATGTTAAAAAATTTATGCTTTGTGATAAATGTTCATTTTAAAACTTGTGCAATTTTATATAATTATCTTTTCTTTTAATATGGCCATGCTGGCAAATGTTAGTGCTCTGGCCTTCAATACAGTAGGTTATGTGTTTGAATCCTACTTTGCGCATGGAGTCTCGTGTACAAAAAATGATTGTTGAGCAACAAACCAAATCAGTTTGATTAATATAAAAAAAGATTGCTTTGTGAAAAACTGAAGTACTGTTACTATTTTCCTTTGTATTTTTAGTAGCTTATTAACTTAACAACTAAAATGTGTTCTCTCTAGGAGATAATATTTCAAATTAAAGGCATTCAAACAATTTGCATTTTATTTTTTCACCAATTCAAAAAGGAAATGTTAATTTCGGAATTTTCACCAACTTTCACAGGTGAAATTACATTAGTTTCATCCTTATTTTTTAGGCGAGACCAATGGAATACAGCTATGAATTTTCTGGTATTTATAGAAACAGTTAGTATAGTTATCAGGTAATAAACAGTGTAGTTTTTGGTACATAAACTATTTTATGCAGGCTCAAAAACTGGAACCCATATATACTGGTAATCAATACTTTAAATTCTCTTTTATCTTATACAAGAAGCTTATACCTTTCATCATCTCACCAATTTTGCTGAATTTTTTTAAGGAAATAAATAATATGTGTTTTTATTTCCTGTATCAATTTTATTACCTAATATGCTCTGTATGAAAATATGCAGTACTAGTTCTATATTTTTTTAATTAGCAGTTTTTTCCTATACTGCTCTTTTTTTCTTATTGATTCACATATTTTACTAATGGTTTACAGAAGTAACCATTTTTGCTGGAACTTGTTTTATTCCTCAAATCATTAATCATTCTTTAGGATTTATGTATTCATTAGCTTCCAAATAACTTATAACTGAATAACTAATAATAATAATAATTCCAAATAACTTGGATTACTGAATGCATTTCATAGATTCATATTTGAATACATTTCAAATCAAAGCTAAATTCTTTTTAATTTTTCTATTATTCAATATAATATGAATTTTTTACTTAAATTTTTTTATAAAGAACCTTAAGCATTGTTAAGTTAGATTATTTTAAAGATAGCTAACAATTAATTAATGCTGCTAAAAACTAGCGTAGAAATTTTGAAAACCTTTCATGATTTGATAAATAAAAGGTTAACTGTATAAAGACCTTGTGTGAGCATTGACCAGTTAATTAAAACAAAATAAAATATATTAATTTATATTTCAGTCTATTTATTTTTTAATTGAATGATCTTAATATCAAAACTGCGTTTTTGATGTATGCATACACATAATTGAAAGTAAGTCTGATAATTATGAAAAATTACAGTAGCTTACAAAATAAACAAATTTGTTTTCATCAATTTATTTCACTAAAAATTAATTCTGCAGAATACTGGAATAGTAGAAGTGTGATTTGATTTTTCTTCCTATTAAATATTAATTATTTTCATGTGTAATACTTAAGGAAGAGTTCTTTTAATTATTTATCCCCATCGTGGTAGGATATCAGATGCAATTGCTAAACCACCATATGTATTACTTCGCGTGACACACGTGCAGCGCTCTGACCAAAGGCCAGCACAATACCCGCCTCTTCGGCCTTGTTTTCTACACAGTTCTGTACATTCTTTCCAGTTTGCTGGACATAAATTCCTTGTTCTTGACAGCAAAGCATGTGGTACTACAATCAAAAGAAAACAAAGTATTAACATAAGTCCATAAATTCCATTAAAATTTGTATACTTAGACATTGCTTTCTTTTTATTTTTTTAAAATTAATTTCTGATTTTATTTATTGATTTTCGTAAATAAAATTCGAAATCAATTGAAATGAAAAATATTATTTAATACTTATTTATAGATTACTGAAAAAATTATCGATTTTGAAGTGTATGTATATATGCTAATGACTTAGTAAATAGTCACAGAAATTAATGAGTTGAAATTTATGTTATTTGACCAGTTATGGAAGGATACAATATTTGTAAAAATATAAAAGTTAGTGTATTATATCAATTATAAACTCCAGTGAAATTAATTACAGTAAAAGTTCTAAAAATTATGTAATTGCATATCATAAAGACATTTTTTAGAAGGAAAAGCAAAAATACAGAAAAAAATTAATATATTTGATAATTTAATAAGCAGTATAACAAAAAAGTTTACATATTCCTGGTGGTTAAAGTCATGTTTTCAAATTCCTTCTTTCAGAAATTGACTCGTAATTGTTACGGATTTGTAAATTTTGACATCGAACAATGGACTATTTAGCATCCTTATAGAACCTTTTTTTTATTCCTTTTTATAGATAGTGAATTTTATTCAATGTATCTAGGGAGATAACCTGGTAAATGTGCAAGCACCTACTCTGACAGATGTGTTCGCAGAAGGCAGTAACGTGAAATTAGTTTTCCTTTGTTCGGCAGTAGCTGGTATCGAACCCAAGACCTTTAGATTCAAAAAAATGTTTTTTAGGCTATGTTGTATGAGTACTTTTATCAGAATATATGCTGATAAATTTTTCAATTTTCCTCCCTTTTGTTCCATGAACAAATTTCATGAAGGAAATTAATTACTCTGCTGCCACACGCACTTAGTACAATGCAATATGTGACTCGTATCCACTCCGCGTACAAGAAGGCAATATGTGACTCGTATCTGCTTCACATACAAGAAGGCAATATGTGACTCGTATCTACTTCACGTACAAGAAGGCACAATATGTGACTCGTATCTGCTTCACATATAAGAAGGCAATATGTTGTATCCACTCCACGTATAAAAAGGCGATATGTGACTCGTATCTACTTCACGTACAAGCAGGCACAATATGTGACTCGTATCTACTTCACGTACAAGAAGACAATATGTGACGTGTATCTAAAGTTTCAAGGTTTACTGTTTTTTCTTTAAACTTATTTTAATTTTGTTTTGTAAAGGGATTACATGTTTCCATCTCCGAAATGAAAACTTCAAAATTATGCCATCAGGTGATATTCGAATCGAGTGCTTATTTTTTTCATTGTAGGTATTCTATAGTCAAATATGAGAATTTGCAAGCTTAACTTTATGTGAATTTATTCATTTTCACCACTTAAATGCAATAAAAAGTGTTACACTGTTTTTCCAAATATATGTTTCTCAAATGTTTGATAGGATAGAATAATAAAAATCGCAGAATTAATTTTAAAAAAAGAATTGATCGTATATATTGCTGATTTTTTTGATTCATAAAAGTAAGCTGATTTTTGAAGATGAAGAAAGCAAATTTATAAAATAAAATTTCTTCTTAATTAAAAGAAATTTTTTTATTTTTAAGAAATGCATTTTTCTATTAAATCAAAATAAAATCATGATTTATATCAAAAGTTTGCAAAATTCTAAACATTAGCGTTTTTTTGTTACATCATCCTAACTTTAAATTCATTTAATATAACAAATTTAATTATATTATCAATTCTTTGTTGATCGAGTGAAGAAGGAAATATTTTTAATTTTTATTATCTAAAAAATGCAGAGTTACACTGATGTCTTAAATAACTGTTAACATAAAAAAAGTTGAATTTAAAGGATAAGAATTTACTGAAATTACTAAATTTTCTTGTTGAATTCTATTAATTCTAGCTGCACTGATTACAGTTGAAATGACTGAGTAATTCATATAGAGAGCTATTTTTAGGCTAGAAGCTGAATAGCTACTAACAAAAGTCTCTTCAACTGCAAATGTTGAGAATTATGATCTCCAGAAAATGACTACAGAATCAGATATTGGTGTGGATTCATTAGAAGGACTTTAGTCTAAGCAAACTGTGCAGAGAAGTCTATCTGAGAGAACTTTTACGCCCTGAAATTCAGCATAGTGTTTGTTTCTCTCATGCAGTTTCACGGGATAGCTCGTTCATTTGGAAGCCGTGAACGTTGCTTTTGGAAAAGTCGAAATTGGCTCGTGTCCTCTTCAAACGCAATCGAGATTCAACACGAAGTAATTTTCGATGAATTTTCATTTGATGAAAACCTGAGAAAGGTTGTTGTTGTTGTCGTGTGACAAGTGCAAAAAGAAGGGTAAAAAAAGACAAGTCATGGGACCTAGCCACATCTTCAGCCCTTTCCGTATAAAGGTGTCATGGCAGCAGTTGGGATCGATGGTAAAGAGGGTCGAGGCAACAGAGATGCCTCTGATCCAGCGGAATTCCTGTGCAGTGATTGCATTCTGCGTAGGTTCTGGATCCGTCGGGCATGATTTTCATACCTCATGTCATACCCAGTCCGCATTATGCTTATGGTAGAGGTGATATACGGTCAGGATTGAGCTCCGGTAGGCACCATTTTTTTCCGTAGTCTCCCGCAGAGCTGATTCCTTGCGACGGCATTTGCATCGAAGCAAGTGATAGTCGTGGGAGGGGGATTAATATTCCTTGCCTCCTTGGTGTGGGAGTTCGCCTGTTCATTTTCCTCGATGCTAACATATGCAAGGACCCATTGGATGGTGCAGGTTTTCTCCCTTGCAACTATGGTGGACAGAAGCGCGTTGATGTCTTGGACAAGTCTCATTTCACCTCCTTTAATGGCCTGCAGAGCAGATTTACAATCAGAGAATATGTTGATGCCATTCGAGGGGACTGATTGAGTGAGGTAAATGGTAAGAGCTGTTTTTAAGGGAATCAGTTCATTGGTGAAGTTAGAGGCAATTTTTCCTGCTGCTACACGATGTTTGAGGGATGATTGGTCTGGAAGTATAAGGAAAATGCCAGAACCACCCCTGTCGCATTCTGAGTTGGAAGAGCCGTCACTGAGAAAGGTTATAATAGTTAAAATATTAATGAAATCGTTTGTTTTTATGATACTGGGATACATGTACAAAAAGGATCTTGTTTGATTGGCGTACATTGCACAAATCTTTTCTAGTTATACAATAACAGCAGACTGTTATAAGAACAAGATCTTATTCGAGGAGTTGTCATTGGCAATTCATTTTTACGAACCATTTCGACCACAAAAAGCCGCACTTGTCAATGGTTATCCGAAAAGAATGTGATGATGGCTATGTTTTCAGATTTTAGTCCCTTAGAACATGTGTGGGATGCTTTAGAAAAAACTCATTACATTCCTACAACTTTCTTTCAGAATCCTTTTGGTCAAGGCTTTTGAAAAAATAGGAATTACTTCAATAATCATTAATAAATGCTCTCATTAAATATAAGATGGTTTGGTTTGTTTGTCGCTTAATGATCATTTTTTAAGTATGAGGGCTAATTAGAACGCATCAAGTATGTAAGCTTATTTTGACGCTTGCAATGCTGTACAAGGTTGCTATTAAATTATGCAATAAAAAAGAAGCGTATATTAACTATGCGCCATTTGAGCATCCCATTTTGATTGGTTATTTTCATTTGCATATCATTTACATTAAACTTTTGTACTTTTAATAGCTTTAGAGTGAATGGTATTGGACTCTATAATATTTTCCTGCTTGAAATCCATTTTTTTTTATCGAAATACTTTATTTTTTGTGTTTATAACCTTAATTTTAGACGCCTGTGTAGTATTAATATGTAAATTAAATTAGGATTGAATTTCATTTCTTCAATCATCAGCTTGTATTTTTCAAATATCAAGAAAAGTTTGAATTTATTTCAGCGGGTTCTATACTTGACCCAACTGAAAAACCGTGATGCCTTTTCTTGTTAAATTGACTGTAATGTTCAATGCCTTTCCACTGGTTGGGAAGAAGAAAATGTCTACTGTGAGATATCGATCGCGTTACTTGACTATAAAATGATTCATTCAAATGAAAATAGTAGATCAGAAATGTATATTTAATTTAACTTATTTAATTTTTTTCATTATTAAGGTAAATCGAAAATATTCTACAAAAAATATATCTAAACTATGTATATAATGTACCTATTTTGTAGAATATTCTACAATAAAAAATATTCTACAAAATCGGATCGATTTCATCAAGTTCTATTTATCGTTAACGGTGATTAAATTCACTTTAAATAGAACATAATACAATTCATTTAAAAAAAGAACACAAATCGTTTTTATGGTCATTAAAAAGTGAAGCTCTATAGCTTGATGAAAAAAGTAATTCAAATGTTTTAAGCATCATTCAACCGAATATGTCACATATAGAAGTCTAATTTACTGATTTTTAATGCTGTTATATCATTTACTTATTATGCTGAAAGAATCAATATGCATATTTTATGCCAACATATTTGATAATAATAATATACAAAAATTCTTTCCTTGATATCTATTAAACAGGTTAAAATTTCTCATGATTTTTTTACATGTAGGTACAAGTGTTTTAAAAGCATTTTATTGGAAATCTACAAAGCAATGAAAAAAAAAAATAGCATTCGAAAAGCACTATATATCAATATTTTTTTGAAAACTCTTTTTTTATTATTTGTATCTTTCATTTATAGAATTTTATATACTTTTGTTTTAAGTTGCATTGGAGTTATTATATTTAAAATTATTCTTAATGCTGATAAATATATTAATAAATAATTTTTTTCAATAAGAATTATAAAAATTTCAATTTATTTTTAAATATGAAAGGAGATATTGTAAAAGTATATACTTTAAATTAATTTAGAGTTAAGTGCCTTTTAATTTTAATAAAAACTAAGTGTTTTAAAGTTAAACTACTTACACATTTCTCATTATCCTAAATTTAAAAATTTCATAAACGTTATCTTAGATTTAAATTTGTTTTTCTGTTAAGCATAAAATATTTTTTGTCATATTTATTTTTCGAGAGATGTATAAATTGAGCAAGGAAATTTATTTTATATAACAATTGTTTCGGTATTTCGCTTAAAAATATTATTTCACTTGAATTGCAATTTAATTGAAAGAACTTTAAAAACAGGCAACCATTTTTCTTTCACAAATATTTATTTAAATCCAGGGGATGGATTAATCAATTGACTAATTAATTTATCACTAACAACGATAAATAAAAAACATTTTCAACTTACCAACAAAGATAAAAGTATTAAATATTATCAATATTTGTATATATCTTTTTGACATCATTCGTATTCTGAAAATTTACCATACCAATTCTTTAACCTTCAATAAATAGAATAATAACGACATTATTTCATTCAGATTGAAGTGATGTGAAGAGCACAAAAATCAGGTCACGCACTGCCAATAGTTCGTTACAGAATCATACCTAGAAAGCAAGCCATTAATTATCCACGAGCGATTGTTTGACGATATAGTATTCCCGGTTGTCTTATTTTTTATATCATATGTGTTAACATTAATGATGGGGATTACGTTTCAGCAATTCTTTATTGGCAATTTTGATATTTCATTTAGAGATTCATATTATGCAATAACATGCTTTTCAGTTGACCTTATATCATAATAACAGCATAAGAGTACCGATTAAAGATATAAAGATTTAAAACAGCTACTATTGTTATAATAGTGTTTATTTTTAGTTGTCTCTTAACGATATTCATAATATAATTATTTGTATTTCGTATTTATATATATTTCGTATTTATATATTATTTCGTATTTATATATATTTCGTATTTATAAATATTATTATTATTATTATTTTTTTAATAACGGCGGGCACTTGGGTGACTAACCCTTCGCCACAACAAGGCCGGAAACTGCTACTCATTTGTCGTTACCCAGCGGGCACCTGTGAACCAAGTCACGGAGGCGAGTAGCATTACCCGCGTCATACCACCACAGACCCGTTTATAGGGCTGGCCACATTCATACATCAACACACAAGAAAGGACAGAGAAACACAGAGAGATAGTAACATCCATGCCCGAACCGGGATTCGAACCCGGGACCCATAGCTCAAGAGTCAGAAACGCTAACCACTCAGCCATTGGTCGGCTTTATAAATATTATATATATAATTACATAAATAATAAATTCTTTAACAACTGCAAAGATTAAATTCTTTAGTTATTATCTTGTAAAGAGAATATACAATATTTATCATTTATAGTCTTGCGTATGTATATATATACATATATATATATAGTTAATAGTATATTTTATAAAATACAATGAAACAAAATACAATAAAAAATGCCAAATGGAGAATAGTACATTGAAAATATTAAATGGAAAGCAATACATTGAAAATACTTACAAGAAACTTCAAAGAAAATATCAAAGAAAGATAGATAAAAATAGAATAAAGTACCAATATGGCCAGCTTCGTCAGGGGGTGTTGACCACATTGGCACAAATTATGGTTTTTCTGCAATGGCTCTAGGCATAGTCTTAAAGAAGCCAGTACACCCCAAAGCCATACCAAAAATTCAAACCAAAGTATCAAGCCAGAATGAAAGAAGTAGAATTTAATCTAAAATATATAAGTCAAAATCCAATGTTGCCAAAATACATTTAATTTATAATAATTAAATTAAAACCATATCTAAATTCAAGTCCAAATCTGCAAGAACCTCATCAAATACGTTAATTAGCGACTAAGTGTAAACACTATCGGCATTTCAAGCTTCTTATAAGACCTTCAAGGCTTGGGTGACCCTTCTGTAGTATAAAACTACGCCTTACTCACTATTATAAGCAATGCTCTACTAGCCAAATAGTGTATATATATATATATATATATATATATATATATATATATATATATATATATATATATATATATATATATATATATATATATATATATATATATATATATATATATATATATGTATACATATATATATATATATATATGTACAGTAGAACTCCAATTATTCGAATCAATTGGCACAGTACCCCATTCGCATAATCAAAAAATCAGTTAATTGGTTTTTTTTTTAAAAAAAAGGGATCCTTTTTAATTAATTATTGTACGTTGAAAATGAGAGAAAAAATTAAATGATAAAGCAACACTTTTTTACATATTAAGGTACTTACATTGCTGTCCATTAATATAGTAAGTATGTACAATGCTGAAAATAGAAGTTATTGCTTGCTGAACATCTCGGTCAGAGTAAGCTGTTTCACTGCCTTCTTCCATTATCGAGCTACCAAGTGGCGCACCCACGTGGCAGTGAGAAGAAGCATGTTGCCATGCTTAGGCTAAGTATCCATCCACTTCACATCAGTTCACAAGTCGGCAAATGCTTCACTAGCTATGTCCCACTGTCAGCTTCAACTTGGACCTTAAGACCATCTTCTTCTTCGACTCTGCCAATAAAATGATCATCTGCAATTTGAAATCCAGTGTTTGATTCATAATTCATTCTCCTATATCTTCAGCCCTAACTTCTGAACATCCAGGAATTTTAAAGAAGTGCTTTTGAATTTCTCAAGTGACACGTCTCCTTCTCATTTTCTCCTTTCTCTCACTTTTTTCTTTTTCTCATTTTCCATCTAAGCGATTCAGGATAGACGGATATTTGGAGATCTACTGTATATATATATATATATATATATATATATATATATATATATATATATATATATATATATATATATATATATATATATATATATATATATATATATATATATATATATATATAAATATATATATATATTATATATATATATATATATATATATATATATATATATATATATATATATATATATATATATATATATATATATATATATATATATATATATACATATATATATATATATATATATATATATATATATATATATATATATATAAATATATATATATATTTATATATATATATATATATATATATATATATATATATATATATATATATATATTTATATATATATATATATATATATATATATATATATATATATATATATATATACATATATATATATATTTCTTTGGTACACATAAGGTAATTATTTATTATATTTTCATTAAGGTAATATTTATTATCTTCATAAAAATACTGAGGAGATTTAAAGAAGGAGAAGAACATTTTTGAAATATTCAAGCATTATAACTTTTAGACATGTACAAGAACAGGATTGCTGGCGAACCAGATATCGTTTTGAATTGTATAGGCTGTATAGCCAGCCCCAGATTACCCAGGTTATCAGGAGCAACAGGCTAGGCCATGTCTGGAGAAGACGGGAAAACACACCCCACTAGAATATCAACGTTTAAGAGCCCCGAAGGATCCCGTGCTCGAGGAAGACCACCAACAAGATGGCTTCTTCACACTGAAAATGACCTCAAGATACTGAAAGTTAGGAACTGGCAAAGTGTCGCTCTGGACAGACTGGGCTGGATAAAACGTGCTGTAGAGGCAGCTAAGACCTGTAATAGGTTGTTACGCTATTACAGAAGAAGACAACTTATAGAAATATTTTTCAACTTTTCACAAAGAACTGTGTTTTGGGTGTCTCAATATAAAAATACATCTTTTTAAAATAATAAATAAAAATAATGCATGTTTATGTTCTTCAAATACATATTTTTTGTAGAAATACATTATAAATAAATATAAATTGTAATGCATTTTTATGTTTTAAAACACAAAATAAATACAAAACATAAAATAGCATCATTTTGTTTTGCTAAATATAAAAAGATATCTTTATTAAGATTAATTCTAATAACGAAAAATTAGAGAATATAATGTTATTGACTTGAAGTTGTTATTTAATATTCTTAAACAATTATCAATTAAAAACAAATATCCAGTAAAAAGCTTTATTACCTTCCTTTGCATTTAATTATAAGCAAGTGCATAAACCATATATTTTAATGAATTAGTTTTAGTATTTTTATTCCTTTATAAAATGGAAGTAAAGTTTTTGAAATTAAATTTACACACGAAGTTTTTATTTGTTAAAAATATTTAAAAGAAGTATGAACAGTGTGAAAATATTTTATAAATTCATTTCCAACTATGCGACACAAACTTACTTTAAATTTAAAAGCGTTGAATTTGTATGGTTTGTTAAATTTATATGATTGCACATGTATAATTACTCAGATTAAAAGAATTGTTGCAATGCTTTGTTTTTTATTGTTTCTCCTTCAAATATAAATACAATAATTTACATATATTTAAAATAAAACCTAAACTTCAAGAAAAATAGTGAAACACATTTTGTAATATTCAAAAAATTTAATTAACTATTCAAAAATAATATAGAAAATGGGATTTAGTTTAAAAAAGATTTTGTATTATTTTTCAAATAAGCACAATCTTTTTAATCCACTTTAAAAATTCTAATTATATTGTATTTAATTTTTTATATTTATTTTATTCTCATTTAGTTTAAATACATGCAAAAAACGTTTCAAAATGAAAGAAAGAAACATGGTTGAAACACAAATACATAAATTTGAGACATATTCTAAAACAGAAAAGTTTTCATTCTTAGATCTTTATTATACATTTAGCATCTTATAAATATTAATTTATGATATTTTGCATTTAAAAAAATAGTGGTATATGGTGGCAAATTTTCCATTGTAACAGCAGTTGTACGGTCACAAATTCCATGGTCGAGAATCTAAGAGCAGTGGCATTCTCTTTTATTGGTTCCCAGACAGTGTCCGTTTTTGTTATACATGGTCTGGCAGAAGACGTCGCATATAATATCATTTGGGCAGCCATGCGGCTCATACGAAACAGTGCTTTTAGATAGTTCTTGTTCTGAAAAAAAAGCCCGGTTAGTTGGGTTGGCACACATTCAATAAATAATTAACAGATTATTTTAAAATATAATGTCTATATTCATTAAAATAAAATAGCTTACGATTACTAATGTGTATTGGAATGATATTAACCTAAAAAGAAGCTTTAACTAAGAAACAAAGATGGTTCATAATATTCCTAAATAGTTGTAAATTAAAGACTAGTTATTTAATAACAAATTGGAAAAGAAAATGAAAAAGGATTGGAAAAAGTTTTTTATAAGCTTGAGATCTGTTTTTTGTGTCGAAAATAATTTAGCTGTAAGAAAATATTTAACCCATTCAGTGTTATTTCCTCATAAACTAAACTCAAATTGCAACACTAAGACAAGATATATCACAACAAAATTTATTTTTTAGATAGCATGTTAACCAAGTACCAAATGATTAAACTTATAGGCTTCTGTGAAATGTATTTACTGCCAAAATCAGTAGCCAGAGTAGCCGAAATTGTTGGAGATCACCGCTGCCACACGCCTCGGCATTGATTCAAAGAGACTTTGGATGTGTTCTTGGGGAACAGCAGACCAAGCAGCTTCCATTCGTTGCCAAAGTTAATCTAGTGTGGCAGCTGGGGAAGCAATCGGGGTCAATCGTTGAGCAACCATGGATTACATGCTTTTTATTAGCAAAATATCCGGAGAGCGAGCAGGCCAGGGAAGCAATTCAGTTTGGCGATTGACGAAGAACCCTTGGACAATGAGTGCCACGTGTGGTCGCGTATTATTCTGTTGAAATATGGCTGTGGGCAAGCTCTGATGGTAAGTAAGGACAACTGGCTCCAACAACTCGGATGATTTCAAGTTCGGCAACTGTGTTTTTCTTGTGTGTGTGTGTGTTTTTTTTAATCCATTATGCCTTGTAGAAAACAGTTATTATTTTTTGATCAAGTATCCGAGTAAGAGGAAGGAGTTCAGAGGAAGGATAGTGGCTTACCGAGATTGTGGATTATCTTTCTGGGAAATCGGTAGTTGTGTTGGATAAAACCAAACAACTACAATGCGAATATGGGATCATTGGACGCCGGAAGGTACGGCGGACCGACGTGTTCTCTCCTATTCCTCTTACCAACAGCTGCATCATTATGGACGGAGGCTCTATTATTTTTAAAATTTACTGTGAATGATTCTTTTGATGTTATGCTGGGGCAAGGGATAGTCAAGTTGTGACATGAGAGGTCCTGCTTTAGCAAGCCTGTCAGCCCGCTCGTTTCCAAAAATGCCACAATGGTTTGGAATTCACTGGAGTTGAATGCTTTTCTTAAACTTTTTAAGCTCAATTAACTTCATTCTACAGGATGAACTAATGCGTTTTCATAATGCATTGAATTTATAAATGACAAAATTGCAGCTTGTGTATCGATAAAAAATATGATATGCTTAGAAATTTCCAATTTATCGATCGCAAATGACATTGCCACTATCTCGCCGTCAAAATTGTTCCTTCTTAACAGGATAACTAATACTAAAAGCACTTGAATAGTCTCTAGAACTAGCGTTTTCAATAGCATCTTCCCCTGAGACATCTGTATACACGTGGAGCCATTTGTCAAGAGGATATCTTGAATGTATAATAACAAGAGCAGCACTTTTCTTAAGTCACATTCTACAGAAATTTGTTTATCAACATTCCAAACAAGATCCAGATGACTCTCTAACGATACTTGACTCCTAATAGGGTTAAATTCAATAGGAAAACTTGGTGAATGGGTGTAAGAAAATCGTAAAGGTCATAAACTGTTGAAAGGAGGAAAGATTTATGAATTTTTAATCTCTCATTTGAAGGTTTATAATAATTTAGGAAGTTGTTTCTACTTTTCTCAGATTTTTTTATTATCAAAGTTTAGAGCACGTCTATGGCTCCTTTCACTTGATGATTCCAATTGAATCAGAAGTTTTAAAGCAACTACAGGGGTTAATGTGGCCCAATCAGTGATTAAACGTAACACGCTCTGTTTGGGAAAAGTTTAATACTCTTTCTAACAAAGTCTGCAGCAGTAATAAAAACCTCATTTCCATATTTAACAACAGGTCGTATATAACAGTTATAGGCTGTACATGAAACATTTTGAGTTGAATCCTATGTGACACTAGCTAAACGCTTTAGCAACTAAAATATCGAGTCTATCAATAATTGAATCGATATGTTTCTACCATATTAATTTAGGGTCTAAATGAATCCCCAAGTAATCAGAATCTTTTAACAAAGCATTTAACTACATTTGAAATTTACTATGTATTTTTCAATTTAAAAGAAATCTTCCATTTCATAAATAATAATTTAATTTTAAAAGCTAAAATTTAATAAAAGTAAACAAAAGTTTTCAAAAATAATTTCTAATTTATCAACTTTGGAATGAAAATCTGCATTGAAATATCGATTCTGCATTGACATATAAGAATCTGCAGTCTATGTTACAAATTGTATTTTGAATGAAGGCTTTGTTAATTATATTTTTCGAGCATAAGAGTAAACTAATGAAATACTTGTAAATGATCTTTCATTGCAAAGCTCAGAACGAATGCATTGTCCAGATTTATTCCTGAGATATCCTGGCTTGCAAAAGCAAGCCATAACGCATTTTGTGTCACAAGAGTCTTGCTTTGGTTGAGGATTATCGCAGGTTGGGCGACATCCACTTCCACAAAGTGAAAACATCTCATTCTTTGGGCAGCGAGGCTTTACTAAAGAAAAGAATTTCCCCTTGAAAATAAATCAGGCTGAGTAAAAGAATCAGTTACAAAAATTATGTACTTGATGAATCAAATAAAACATCTTTATTGTTTTGGTGGTTTATTCTTTGTTGATTGGAGACAACTCTGATCTCCAACGTCTGTTTTGGTTGGATTTGTGACAGAAAATGATTTATTTCCAATGAGATTGATCCAATGACTCATAAAATATATTTATACTCATTAATTTGCTATTAAATACTTTATGAAAATAATAAAGGTGAATTGTAAGATAGTATTGTTTTAATTGTAAGATTGTGTATAATTGCAAGATTGTATCTGATAAGCTATACAGAAAATGGATGTCACATTTTTAAGGATATTTTTCCCTCAATCGAGTTAAAAAAAATATTTACTATAAATTAAAGTTGTGAGATTTTAACATTTTTTTTTCTATAACTGGTCTTTTTCAAGTTACAACACTGTAAAATAAATTTGTATAACCTATTAAATAAATGTTCGAAATTTTAAAAAAATGTATATATATTGTATATTAAATATAATTATAATAAGAAAATCAGTGTGCAAAAATTTTTA
The DNA here is from genome assembly GCA_037975125.1 of Latrodectus hesperus. NCBI lineage: Eukaryota > Metazoa > Arthropoda > Arachnida > Araneae > Theridiidae > Latrodectus > Latrodectus hesperus. Next base: position 21,934,240 of record JAJQOW010000014.1, read on the forward strand.
TACAGTTGGGTTGAATAAAAGATTCAAACTGTAGACTTGAGAAGTGAGAAATTTGGGCATAAATAAAAATTTTCATATATAATGTAGATACTTTTTAATAAATAAAAATATAAAAATAAGTAAGATATTCTTCTATCTATCTTAAAAGTTAATTCTACTTAAATGTGTTAAGATTTTACAAATTGTTCAAACTATTTTCTTTAGGAAAGTGGCTTATCGTTCAGATATTGAGTTGCGTTTAATAATTAGATGATTTTGATATTTGTTGGAAAAAAAGCAAATACCGAAAAATATCAAATTTTAAAATGTCTGATCTCGTTTTGGTGGTTTTCTATCGGTCACATTTTAATTTCTGCAATATTTCAATAAGTAAGGGATATTGCCAGTGCACACACATATTGTATATTTTAAAGTAAATCTTAGTACTCAAATAGTACACAAAGTACACAAATCTTGCAATTATTAATAGCAATATATTGATTTTTTTAATAGAAACATATCTCTCGGTAGTTTTCATAAACTATGCATTTTTATCGTATTATTGATTGTTATTAATTACGCAAGTGAAGTTTAATAACAATAATTTATTAATACAATGTGTACTGATTTTGCAATTAACTTGATTTTTTATACCACGCATAATATTCAATGTCATTCAAAATACATTCATTATTTTTTACTTCATTACAAATGAACATATGCATAATTATTACTTTTTAAATTTTATTTTCTTAGGTAAATTTATTAGGGTTTTTGAAAAGAAATTTCGAATTGTGTTTGAAATGACTTGAATTGCAAATGCAATTTTCAAATACTTGATGAAAGATCTATGTTGGAATTGCTATGAAAATATCCCATCTCTTTCTCTCTCTCTTTTTGTCATCATATTATGATTTTCCATGTTTTCAAAATGGAATTTAATCAGGAAGAATGCGCCCATTAATATTTGGAAAAGAAGTTCCATCTCATGTTACTGTATTCAGATGATTTAGAGTTTCACAGAGGTTCTAACACTAAGCAGAATGAAGAGCACATAAGAAGGCTGTTATCAACTGTAATTACTGATATTGTAACTACCATATGGAAAATGTTTGTCATTCATAATCCGTATCCATCAAATGTTACCGAAGGAACTTAATATTAGATTTGTCACTATATATAAAATTATTCATGAAGTATTTAATGCGAAACAATAGCTTGCTGTTGGGTTCTAAGCTACCAGTGGATGAAAAAAGAAATCAATTAATAAAAAAAAGCCCTAACGAAACTATCATTTAGAAACGAAAACGAAAATTGTTACAGCTGACACGTATTGTCCTCCAGAAAGAATTTTCGTAGAAAATGGACTGATGGTTATAACCGCGAAATCTTCGATTGAATAACCAATTTTCGCTTCTATGTAGTCAATGCTAATATCTGTACTTGATTAAAATTATTGTCTATGATAAACATCATTATTTTGAAACCACCTAATGATGTTAACATGACCATCTAAAGTGATTTTGAGCTGCCTCCCTACTGTCTCCTGGAAAGGATTTTCAAAGATAATGAACTGTATTCATATTATGCCATCAATAGCGTTAATCAGAAGATTTTAAAGGGGAAAACTGAAATGTAGCACCATTGTAGCACCATTGTTATTTGTAGTTGGGATTTTCCTAACCGAAATATGTGGTTCTATCACCAGACCAAAGTGAGTCTTCATGCAACACTAATGGAATGATGTTTTAATATAAAATATTTGTTAGTAGTTTCGATTGGAAATACACTCATAAGTCTAACAGCCAACTATAGCTTTATATGGAAGGAGATCTGTTTTAAATTTATAAGCTTTTCTATAGGTAGAATGAATTTTATTCTTTTCGAGACTACTTCTCTGTGTTGTTGGTGTTTTAATTTAAAAGTGTATTGATTTGTTCTTTCAACTAAATCTTATGATTTGATATATGTTGCAAATCATTAACAATCGATGACTTTAGTAATATTTATTATCCAATGAGTGTTCTGATTTGTTAAGATGTAGTCGCTCTTATTATCAGAAGACAAAGAATTTGAATCCAGATTTAAATGTTATTTAGTTCGTATTCACTAAAGACGATTGGTGTACATTAAATAAGTTGTGATGGTGATGTCCTCCAAGTGAATAGATAACATGGGACTGACAGGTCTAGTATGGGGACTTTTTTACTTGGTCCCAACTTCTAGAATACAAAGACTCCCATCCAGCTGCTTCCATTTAACTCAGTCTTTCCCAAAGTGGGCGATAACGCCCCCTTGTGGGCGTTTGAGACCTAGAGGGGGGCGTTAAGGGGCCCAGAAAAAAATAGGGGGCGTTGACTTGGGTTAGGAGGGCGATGGTAGGTTTGTAATTTGATTTACTTTAGATTTTAAATTTCACTAGAATTAAAACCTACCTACTACACAATAACGAATACTTAGTTAATATTTCTACCCTGTATGATGGTATAAAAACTTAAAAATACTTAACATAGATTTCGTAAATAGACTGCACGCCGTATGCACGTACGTTATAAAATGACGAAAAGCATACAGCTGTGTAAATGCATGAGTTGTTAAATGTGGCAAACATTCCGGGGATAAAGACTAGCTGCGGGAGCCGGTACACTTATGATGTTGTGCTTATCCGTTTTCGTTTTCAGAAACCTTCAGCGCTTTTACGCATGCGTCAGGTCTGCTTCGAGTTCATCAAAATAGGGTTGAGACAAAAGATAAATGTTTACTTAACATGCGTGCTTCTGAAACACCGGTCTGAGGAAAAAGTCCATCTCAGCGTATCGCCCTTTTTCGGAATAGAATGGTCGACAGGTGGCGGTTTTGCAATGCGGAAACGGACTGTACGTGGTAGCAATCGGCTGGTTCATCGATACTTGTCCTAACTTGCTCAGTACGATTGAGCGTCGAAAGAGATAAACGAGTTTGTGCGTGTTTGCCGTATTCCTGTCGGTGCTTGCTGTATTTAAATCCTATATAAAAGCTCGCAATTTTTTTTATATTTAAATTTGTGGTTTCGCTCGCTATCTTTAAACGAGTATTTAAGTTCAACACATTATTTACATATTTTTTTTAAAAAGCCATGTTGCAAGCAAAATAGAAGAAAGGACAATACAGTGCAGAATATATTAAATATGGATTCATAGAAAATTCGACAAACTCATCTTTGCCTTTGTGCCTTCTTTGTTCAAAAACATTTTCAAACGAAGCGATGAAGCCTTCAAGACTTCAAGTTCATTTAAATAAAATACATCCAGATAAGGAAAAAAATGTAGCCTATTTTCAAGACCTGGAAAAGAAGCATAATGATCAGCCAAGTGTATCGAAACTTTTTTCAATGGCTGCTAAGCAAGATGATGACGGACTTCGAGCTTCATATAATATCTTTCTGTTAATTGCTGAAACCGGTAAACCACACACCATCGGAGAAACGTTAATTTTGCCGGCTATAAAAGAAGTTTTAACTATTGTGCTCCATAAACCGGTGGCAGATATAATTCGAAATACTCCTTTGAGCAATAATTCTATGCAAAGACGAATTGATGAAATAGCTGAAAATATTGAAGAGTGATTGTGCAATCATCTGAAGACTAGTCAATTTTCAATTCAGTTGGATGAGTCCACTTTACCAACTAATGAAGCATTGTTGTTGTCTTACGTGAGGTTCATTAAAGATGAAAAAATATGTCAAGAACGTTTGTTTGCTTGATATTTAGAGACAGACACAAAAGAAGAAACCATATTTAAAACACTGTAAAAGTTTTGTGATGAAAAAGGAATTCCCTTGAAGAATATTATATCAGCTGCTACAGATGGTGCTCTAGCTATGACAGGGTGTCAAAAAGGCTTCATGTCGTACTTAAAAAATAAAATTCCTGATGTGATTGCTGTACATTGCGTTATACATCGACAGCATTTAGTTGCTAGAAATTTAAGTGAACGACTGTTTCAATCATTGCAACATGTCATCAGAGTAGTCAATAAAATCCGAAACAACTTTTTAAATGACAGATTATTTAATCAGCTTTGTGTTGCTAATCATGAAGATTTCAACAGTTTGATCTTTCACACGGAAGTGCGTTGGCTATCAAAAGAAAAGTGTCTGACTCTTTTTTACAATATGTTTGACTTTGTCATAGAGTTCTTGGAAAACAAAGACACAGCATTGCGTGAAAACCTCATAACATCAAAGAATGATATCGCATACCTGACAGACCTTTATGAATTTCCAACTTCAAGACGATGACTTGAACTTAATAAAAGCAAAAAATATCGTCGCTGCTTTCGTAGCCAAACTGCTTTTACACAAGAAGAATATCGGCAGACGTGAGTTCCATAATCTTCCCAATTTATCAGTACCCTGCAACAGCGACGACTTGCTCGTCTACTGCCAACATTTGGAAAATCTTCACAGTGATTTCATTGAAAGATTCCAGGACATTTTGAAATTGGAAATACCAGACTGGGTGTTAGATCCTTTTTTAAATGTCAACATAGCAATATCATCCCACCTGGAAGAAGAACTTATAGAACTGACAACGAATGAGGAAATAAAAATCAAATTTAAAAATGGCTACCAACAATTTCGGCTACAAAAGTCAATTCCGCAGTTGCACCCTGGATTGTGGTTGATCATTCAACAATTTTTGATATCCTTCCCATCGTCATATTTGCGTGAACAATGATTTAGCACTGTGACAAAGCTGCTTACTAAAAAGAGAAATCTTTCGCAAGTTACCAAACGCGGCGACTTACAACTGTTTTTGAGTAAAATCCCACCTGATATCAACAAACGTTAAAAATCATCAAATTCATCCATCCCATTAGATTAGTTTACGAACTAAAATTGATTACCTATCTATATTGTTTCTTTTAATTTGTATGAAAATCTGTTATTAATATTATAAAGTTGCGTCTTAATTGCTCTCACTGGTAAAAATTTCTAGTTAGAATGTAAGTTTAAACACCAGAACCGACTAATATAGCACACTATAACTAAATTAATTAGAGTAATGAAATTGTGGTTTTTAAGTTTTAGGAGTGTATAAAAAATGGGGGGGGCGATGAAAAATAATTGGTTTTCAAAGGGGGCGGTAGAAGAAATAAGTTTGAGAAACACTGATTTAACTGGTAGAGTCCAACTTTGAGAGATAAGTACAAGGAACCTTGCTTGTGCAACAACATTCAATGGGCTTTGATCTTAAGGAAGAGCTTTCCACACGCAATGAACCCTATTCTCGTATAATAAATGAGGAAAATTAGAAAACTTTAAAGCATATACACCAATTCATTTTTAAATAATTAATATGTAACTCCTAGAGAAAGGGTCCTTAAGGTGACGGATTGGGGAACGCCTCCACTTGCCTTCCAATGGGTGTTAGAAGGGAAATAAAATACCTTCCGCGGACCAACAGGTAGAAGTCCAACCTCCCGAGGGAATGGCAAACCTCTTTATGACAAGTGCAATATGTGCCTACCGGAGCTTAATCCTGACCATGGTATCACCTCTACCATCAGCAGAATGTGGACTGGGCACATGAGAAGTATGAAATTCATGCCGACGGATCTAGAACATACGCAGAATGCAGGCACTGCACAGGAATTCCGCTGGATCCGAGGCATCTCTTCAACTGCTTCTCTGTTGCTACGACCCTCTTCAACATCGACCCCAACTGCTGCCATGATACTCTTTAAACGGAAAAAGATGAAGATGTCGCCAGGGCAGTGCTCCATGCTTCTGGTCCCATATGACTTGTCTTTTTTACCTTTTCTTTTTGCACTTGTCACACAACAACAACAACAACGATAATTAATATTTTAGTTAATATTGAAAATAACGAAAGATGATAATGCAAAATGGAATTAATGTTTTAATAGATCAAGTGTCAACAATAAAAAGCATTTTCAAGTTCCCTCAGAACTTTGATGGCTCTTTTATAATTTAACAACAAAGAATAACTTCACTTTTACAAGCATTGTTCTACTGGGAAGTGCTTGACAAAATTTATTTGAATGTAATTGAAAGAGGAATATAAAACATTTATAATTTGTTTTTTTTCTTATAAATTTCCATATATTTTTCATATTTCCCGGTACCTAGATCAGATTTAGTAGAAATATTATAAATTCTAGCTTATTCGCAGACATTTTCCTAAATTTTATTTTTTTTCAAATGGCGGGCACAAGAGGGTTGAACCCTATGCCACAACAAGACCAGACATTGCTACTCATTTGTCGTTACCCAGCGGGCACCTGTGAACCAAATCACGAAGGCGAGTAGCGTTGCCCGCGCCATTCCACCACAAACCCGTTTATAGGGCTGGCCACATTCATACAACAACACAGAAGAAAGGACAGAGAAACACAGAGAAGGAAAGAAACATCCATGCCAAAACCGGGATTCGAACCCGGGATCAACAGCTTAGGAGTCAGGAACGCTAACCACTCAGCCAATCGGTCGGCGTATAAATTTTAATAGAGAACCTTGTATTTTAATATATTATATTAACATATTAGAGAATTAAATTTATTTGTCATAGATGTCGATGAAATTGGTTTATAATTTAACATTCATAAAACAATTCAGAATTTAAAATATTACTATTAGTTTCAATTAAATTCACTTTTTTGGGTAAATATTTTTAAAATTTTCTCAAGAGTTTGGAGAGAGAGAGAGAAAAAAATTAAAAAACCATCTATATTTAGGAACACTGGTGGCATTTTTATGACAAAAGATCATGCATCATAACGTAAAAATAAATTAGGCATGGGATTTGAGAATTTAAAGGCATCAATTTCTAAAAAAGTTCTTCATGTTAAATATTTTGTTATTATAAAAACGAGAAACTTTTTTTGTTTCAATAATAAATGTATCTATTAAAAGAAAGAGCTGAAATCAAAATAAAATGTTCTTTTCAAAGATTCAGAACATTGGGAAATATATTTGAAGTTTTAAATGATAATGGAACATTTTGTGCTGTAGACTGCCTAACGGCTTCAGACTGCTGAAACGTATACTAACATCCACAATATAATTGTCTTCCGGAAAGAATTTCATAAACAGTTGGCCATATTCATGTGTCACAAGGGAGGAAACCCAGAAAACTTACAGACGTGCATGTAGAAGGCACAAGTGTAACGTCCATTTTACGTAGTTCAACAGTGGATGGGATCGAGCCACAGACTTCATTTTCGTACTACTGTGCCACGAAAACCCTATACCAGAACATTTAAATGTAAGCTAATTAGTTGAAAGTTGAAATATATATATGTGGAAAACAACTTATTTTTTATGGAAATTACACACACATAAAACACGCTTGTTCCAAAAAGGGGTTGAAATATCTACTATGCGTGGATGTTCCTAATTAATGAAATAGAACTGTTAAAATTGCATCCAAAATAACACAACTTTAAGCTGTATTAACAAGGAAAGTACTTTTTGACGTAGCATGCATATATTTTGCTAAAATAAGAATTTTAAAAATCATAAATGCAAAATATCCGTTTTTTTTAACAGCGAGCGAATTGAATGTCAATGAATTGCTATTAAAAAAGAACGCATAATGTGAAAACAAAGTAATGTTTACACAGTTCTTAAATTAACGCAAAGGCACAGAGAAATAATTCAATGAATATAAAGGTAGGTAGTTTTTGTTTTAAACTTAAAGGATTTTAGCTGCAGCTAGCTACCGTAAATGATACACCCTGAAAAAAGCATGCAAATAACATGAAATTTACAACATGCATTAGCGGCGATGAGATATGCAAATGATTAGAATTTCTGCGCAGACGCACATCACGCATGTCTGTGAGGCCACTTCAAAGCGCTATTTAAGGCTCGGAGATTTCGATGATTTCAGGTTCGGCAAAAGCGTTTTTTTCAAAAAATCGATCAATTATGCCTCGTAGAAAACAGCTATCATTTTTGATCAAGTATCCGAGTTCGATAGAGGAAGGATAGTGGCCTACCACGATTGTGGATAATATTTCAGGAAAATCGGTTGTCGTGTTGGACGAAACCAAACAACTGTTGTACGGATATGTGATCGTTGGATGCAGGAGGATACGATGGACTGACGTGTTCGATCGCATCCACCTCAGAGCACCATATCACGTGATCACAGGTAAATTGTGCGCATGGCAATGACAGATCACTCAGCCACATCATGAACCACAGAACAGCACATTCAGTCTGTAACGCATTCATTATCCAGTGTCTGCGGATACCATTGGACACCGTTTACAGCAAATGACTGTCCGCATGACGTCCATTACTTCGTCTAGCCTTGACGCAGAATCACAGACGTCTCCACCACCAATGGTGCGATGAAAGAAGAATGTAGACGGCAGAATGGAATGAAATTGTGTTTACTGATAAGTCACATTTCTGTCTGCAACAATACGATGATCACAGTCGAGTCTGGAGACACCGTGGAGAGAGGATGCTGAACAGCTCCGTTATGCACCACCACACTGTTCTGCACCGGGTAATACGGTATGGGGCGATATTGGATACCACTCTTGCGTTTCTCTAGTATGCATTGCCGGTACTTTAAACAGCCAACGCTACATCTCCGAAATGTTGGAGCCAGTTGCCCTTCCTCACCTTCAGGGCTTGCCCACAGACATATTTCAACAGGATAATGCACGATCTCAAGTGGCACGCATTGTCGAAGGGTTCTTCGTCAATCGCCAGATTGAATTGATTCCCTGGCCGACTCGCTCTCCGGATCTTTCGCCGATAGAAAACATGTGGTACATGATTGCTCAACGATTGATTCAGATTACATCTCCAGCTGCCACACCAGAACAACTTTAGTTGTTCTGGTGTAGCATACTGATCTGGTGTTGAAGCTGCTTGGTCTGCTGTACCCCAAGAGCACATTCAAAGTCTCTTTGAATCAATGCCGAGGCGTGTGGTATCGATGATCTTCCCCAATGGCGGTTAATATGGTTACTGATTTTGGTAGGAACCACACTTCACAGAAGTCTGTAAATTTATTCATTTAATACTTGGTCAACATTATATCTACAAAATAAATTTTGTTGTGATATCTCTTCTTTCTTAGTGTTGCAATTTGGGTGTCCAGTAGTATATTTATAAACCAGTTTTGCAAAAGACCATATGCAACAAACAGTATTTTACGTTATTATAAATAATTAAAAAAATGGAGGGTTAAAAAACCCGAAAAGAAATATAATATAGTCTTCAAACCATTATCAAAAGGGAATCTAAATACAGTGGGTAAAAAAAGTTTGGGCAATTGTCTTAATTTATTGATATTGAAAAATAAATAAAATGTTATGCAATTTTAGCTGTTGTGTAATTAAATACAAAACATCTTAGATATATAAAAATAGTAAAAATTTTATTTTAATTTGCATTTTCTACGATTTTTTCTTTCAAAAACGAAAAGTTCCATGTCAAAAAAGCATTGGCAAAGTTTTAGCTGCTATGCAAGTTTTGTTACATTGAAGTCATGTGTTTCGACTGATAAGAAACTCTACAGGTATAAAGTCTGCAAAATTACTCCAAAAGTGTCTATGCATTATTTTGCGATTACTGCAGTAAAATGACTTCGAAATCGAATGAGATGGACGTTAGTGTTAAAAATACGATTATTAGGCTCAGAAATGAAGGTGTAACTTATCGTGCTATAGGAATGCAGTTGAATACAAGTTTATTTACTGTCAAAAGTGTGGTAAAAAAGTTCGAGGAAACAGGATCAACGGAAAATAAGACTAGAAGTGTACGACCTCGAATATATTCTACAAGAGAGGAGAGTATCCTTATTAACAAGGTTAAGAAAAACCCTAAAATAAGTGCACACCAAATAGCTAGAGATGTCGCTATTACTTCGCAAAAGACTTTCAGCGTACAGACTGTACGGAATGTTTTACACGAGAGAAGTTATTATGGAAGGGCAGCTAAAAAGAATCCATTCACCTCGGAAATAAATAGGAGAAAGAGGTTAGATTTCGGAAAATCCCACGTTGATTTATCTGAAGAGTTTTGGAACGCAGTTATTTTTTCTGACGAATCAAAGTTTATAATTTTCGGCAGTGATGGACGACGATATGTGTGGAGGAGGCCAAATACTGAATTGGAAGAGCAACATTTAACTGCTACTGTAAAACATGTTGGAGGCAGCGTCTTATTTGGGGTTGAATGGCAGCTAATGGAGTTGGCAACCTGTATTTTATTGATGGTATTATGACAGCACGTACATACATTGACATTTTGCGCCAAAACTTAAAAATCAGTGCCCAAAATCTTGGTTAGGAACATCATTCCTTTTTCAACAAGACAATGGCCCCAAGTATACAGCGAATCTCACTCATGAATGGCTACTCTACAATCCTCCTTGCCAGTTAAAAACCCCATCTCAATCGCCTGACATCAATCCAATTGAAAATGTATGGCACCTGCTGGATTTAGAAATCAGGAATCATAAAATTTCAAGTAAAAACGACCTCAAACGTTTACTCTTGCAAGAGTGGCACAAAATTCCCAACAGTACAACAAAGATCTTAGTTTCCTCCTATGAGAAAGAGATTGCAAGCTGTTATAGATGCAGCATGCTTACAAAGTACTAAACATAAACTGATTTTGTTTTTGCTCATAATTTTGTCAATTTCATAATTTTGCCAATACTTATTTTATTATGTAAATTTTGGATTTTCTCGTAGATTTTGACTAAAAAATATTAAAATGAAAATTTCGTTATGTTTGTTTGTCTTTTCTTCTTCTGTAAACGCTATGTTAAAATAAAATTTGTAAACATACTTTGTTAGCAAATATGATCATTTATAGGCAATTGCCAATACTTTTTTTTATCCACTGTATTTTTGTACAACAATCTAAATAGATATTTTGACACAGGATGTAAGCTGAATGTTATGATAAATCAATTTAATATTATAAAAAATTATAATCTTACTATCTTTGTCCATATGTCTTTGGTGCTTTGCTACATGAGCTGATGAAAGAATTTCAACACTACCTGAAAAAAATAGAAGAATATATCAAGAAAACTTTTTTCCGCAGATAAAAATTATGGTAGTTTTACTTGTAGTCTTAAAAACAATTATATTCAATTATTTTCTAAAAAAATATTGACAAACTCACGTAAAGTAACCTTTTTACCTTTGCAGTCCCGTGCCAAAACACATGCTCCGGTGCTATTTCTAAAGTAACCAGTTTTGCAATCACAACCACTTTTGCATGCATATGGGATACCTTCACATATACCACGTTGGCGACAGTCATTGCACGGATTGACACAATCGACGCCAACTTCATTACTTGGACAATGATAAGATTCTTGTTGGCGAAGTTCTAAGAAAAAAATTTTTTTTTGATTCTTTCTTAATTTCTAAGTAGTGTTATTTTTTAGTGAATCATTTGAAGAAATTTCTTCTTGATGAAAGATGAAGTACAAGATATCGATAAAATTTCTTACATATTTTGATACTTAATGATACATAAAATAATAAAGATATCTACAAGCTTGTGGCATTTATTTATAGAATAACTCATATTTTTTCCACAGAGTCAGATTTTCCTAACACGATTTCCTTTCCCAGATTAAATAACCTCTGTTTAGGAAATAAGTTTTTGGATTGTTATTGATTGTCAAAAATTTTCTTTTTCAATTTGAATACCTTTTTTTTATTGTTTACATTGATTATTTTTTACTGGGAGATGCATTGTGCACTAAAAATCACCTGATACAGAACTGTAGAAACGTTTTCTGTGAGGAATAGAAAAGGACATAGTTTACAGATAGACAGAGAGAGAGAGAAAGAGAAAGAGAGAGAAAGAGAGAAAAAGATAGAAAAAGAGAGAGAGAGAAAGAGAGAAAAAGATAGAAAAAGAGAGAGAGAGTTTTGTTTCAAACTCATTAGTTACACTCTTTAATAACAAAAGAATAAATTATTTCCAAACTTTTTGATCTTCAAATTGAATTTATCATTCCTGCTTTTTCCAATCCAATTTCATATCCAACTTCATTTGCTTTAAGGAAGTTGGGATGAAACCACACAGGGAAGCTTCATAACATTCTTTAATGTTTCTTGATTTATTATGAGTTTTCATGGGCATTAATAATGAAAATTAATTTTTTGGTGATGAAGAAATGTTGCCAAGATGACGTATTGTGACGTGCGCGATGACCTAAGTACTAGGGTTGCCAAAATAGAATTTTCTGCATAATTTTTTATAGGACTCCATATCTATGACGTAATAAAAACCAGGTTACCATATGCATAAGAAAATCCGCCAAAAAAATCACCAAACTCATAATTTGGCATCCTAAATTATACACATCTGTGCCTCCCTTTCTTCTAGAGGTAGCTAACAACGCGATGTTCATAATACGAATGTCTGAGAATAGTGTCGAAGTTCATTTTGTTCATAAAATGATTTCTTATCGGCCGAAGAAATTTAACACAAAATAACTACCTCACAATTTTGAGCCATAGTCAAGAGGCGGAATCGATAGTTGAACTTTTTCCCTCCTATTCATGCGACCCCAGTGTATCGAGTAAAGATTTTGGCCTGCATAAACCCTCTCAATGCTATATTTTGGAAGGTTCTGGTATAAAACCTGATACTTCACAATGACAAAGAAGAATGCCCTTTCCCCAGAAGGTTACATGGCCCTTGCAAGACTCATTCATATATATTATCAATTTTTTTTATCTATTTTATAAAAGACATTTAAGTAATATAACGAAAATCCCATAAAACATTGTGATAAATTTCTAAATTAGTAAATAGTTATTGAAACTAAACTATAAACTTTGTTCTGATTAACTTTATAATAAGAGCACAGTATAGCAAAAAGGTCATGAAATTTATTGCCCAATGTAAGGGAAAAATGAATAATTGTCAGCAATTTTTTTGCCAGTTACAAAAATGTAGTTCATAATTGAATTATCATATAATCATGTTACTAAAAATTGTTTATAAATTGAAAATAAAAAAGCATAAACATTATATTCCCTGAGAAGGAAAATTCTTCTAACAGTTTATTTAAAAGAGAATGCCGATATATAAAATATATTTTTTAAAAAATAGCATAAAAATTCTTTGAAAATTAGATGCATCTGTAAACAAAATGAGAAAAAAAACTTTTTAAAAAAATTTATTTTGCAAAAATAGATAACAAACTACCTGAGCTTTTCTACTTAAATAATTAAGCCAATAATACGTGAGAAACCAGAAAATTTGCAATATTTTCATGTCCTTCCATATTTGATTTAGTTTAATATATAGAGATATAAAATTGTAAGTTTTTGTCATTAATAAAAGATAAGTATAATGTGCTTTTTAATAACTATTCTTGTAATTTTTTTTTGTCTTGTACTTAGATTTAACTATTTTCAATCAGTCTGGAATTTTTAATTAATTTGGAATTTCTCTCAAATCGTTAGTAAAATATTTTTAGTTAGTTTTCTAAATTTAAGCTTTCATGTTAGAAGATGAAAGTTTAAATTTGAAATACTAAGAAAACGACTCTAAAAATTCAAGATATAGATAAGAAGCCATGAATCAAATTCATGAAATTATACTTGCCTAGAAAAAAAGCAGGAATGAATAATCCGAGTTGCAAGACCGAAAAATTTGGAAATAATTTATTCTTTTGTTATTAAGAGTGTATGTAACTAATGAGTTTGAAACAAACCTTTGAAAATACGAAATATAATAAACAAATGGAAGATGCTGTTCATCAGATAGTTTAAAAATTTCAAAGAAACATAGAATAAAAGGAAAGTGGAAAATTGATATTACAGTCATTTTTTGTGACTTGAATTATAATCAGAATTCACGTTTCATTTGAAAAAATAAGTATGAGTAGCTTCTGCAGTTGAAAATTAGCTGATCAGACTTCAATATTTCAAGGAATGCGTAAAAAAATAAAACTAAGATTATACGAAACGCCTTTTAGTGAAACATGTATCTTCATATTCTAAATAAATATGGTCAAATAAACTACAAAAGAGTTTATAATATGGCTTAGTGACCAGAATTTAGAAGACATTTTTGTTTAATCATTTATCTTTTGAAATTAGGCATCACACAGAGAAAATTTCGCCACCATTATTGTATAAACATTTCCCCTTAACTTTTCGGGCTGTATGGTAAATTTAGAAGATTTTCATTGATATTATTCCACATTACTTTGTTTTGTTAACTAATAGAAAAGAAGAAAAATTATCATTTATTTATACTGAAACTCTAAGTCTATAAATGTCACAAAATAAGTGAGAAAGAATTATTTATAAAAGATATTTTAGTTGAGTTGGAAAGATGTTCAAAATGAATTTTGAGTTGAGATGTTGCACGAATATGAAAATGTATTTATGTGATGTTATTATGTGATAACTGTGATGTTATTACTTAAAGCTTCATACAATAATTAAATTCCAAATGATAATTACATAATTCGTGTCCAGACGATAAATATATTTATATGCGTGTTCATTACGCGTGTGTATGTCTGTGAATATACAGTGTCTCACAAAAGCGATGGGACACTTGGGATTCACAAAAGGAAACTGTAATAAAATTAATTTAAAATACATGTACAGATTTTTGTGGGTGTGTTTCATATTTAAAGTTAATTACAATTATTACATAACATACATTTTGTTAAAATATAATAAAATATTAATTAAATAAAAGTATAATTGTTTAGAACGGAGCAAAAAAAGCTCACATAGTGATGGGACACTTACTTTTCCATCAAATATTTATCATAAAAGATTTTAATATTTTGTTAGATTTCCTTTTACTTTTAAAACATGATTTAATCTTCGTGGGATGGGTTTGACTAATTTTTTTTGAGATTTCTGGAGTGATTTTACCCCCTTCTTCTTGAAGCACCGATTTCAATTGTTGTTTTGAAGAAATGGTGTGTTTGCGAATTCTCTTGATTACAGTTCTTTACAAATAATCTCTATGGGATTTAAGTCTGGAGATTGTGGTGGTGTTTTTATATTTCAGGACAGTTATACAGCAGCCAAAGTCTAACGTTCAAAGCAGTGTGCTTGGGGTCATTGTCCTGGGAGAATTTAAAATCGTTATGAAGGTTCAATTTTCGTGCTGAACATTTCAAATTTTGATTTAGAATGTCAATATA
This sequence comes from Latrodectus hesperus, assembly GCA_037975125.1. Taxonomy (NCBI): domain Eukaryota; kingdom Metazoa; phylum Arthropoda; class Arachnida; order Araneae; family Theridiidae; genus Latrodectus; species Latrodectus hesperus. Next base: position 21,949,401 of record JAJQOW010000014.1, read on the forward strand.
CTTGTACTGATCCATTTTACTGTCAATAAAAACAAGATTACCAAAGGTCCAGATAACGACATACACACTCCTACCATAACTCCTCCATGTTTTACTGTTGGCACCAAGTTCTGTTTACGAAATTCTTCACTCGGTTTTCTCCACACCAAGATTCTACCGTCAGAACCAAGTATATTAAATTTACTCTCATCAGCAAATATAACTTTATTCCAGTAATCAGAATTTTTATTTATGTTGGATTTTGCGAAAGCCAGTCTGAGTTTTCTATTCTTTTCACTTATGAAGAATTTTTTCCTGAGTACTCTACCGTGATATCTAGCAGATCGAATTACTCTTCTAATAGTTTCAGGATTAACAATTACTCCATATAATGCTTGTAAATCAGCAGCAACTTTACGAGCACTCATTCTTGGATTTTTTTTTTAATAATTCGAACAACAATTCCCTTTATTCCATTGGATAGCTTTGATGGTCGGCCATGTCTCCTTTTATTCTAAATCATATGATTCTTTTTATATCGTTTAATGATATTGAACACTGTTGAATAACTCAAGTTAAATGTTTCAGCAGTTTCTCTAATAGATTTTCCACTTTCAATATACAAATTAATAACTAATTTTCGAATTTCAGGTGAAGTTTCTTTTCGTTCAGCATTCATGGCTGCACACAGCTAAAAAACACAAAAATTCCAAAGCAATCTGGAGAGAAATACTGTAGACTATTTTATAAATGATTGCCAATTGCTTTTGAGTAAAAATAAAACACCTGTTACACACAAAATATTTTTATTGCTTATTTCAGACGATTTTTGTTGCTTACCTAATGGTGTCCTATCATTTATGGGAGCTATTTTTTGCTCCGTTCTAAACAATTATATTTTTATTAAATTAATATTTTAATTTTTTGACAAAATATTTGTTGTGTAATAATTGCTACTAAATTAAAGTATGAAACACACCCACAAAAAATTTGTACATGTATTTTAATTAATTTTATTAGAGTTTCCGTTTGTAAAGCACAAGTATCCCATCACTTTTGTGAGACACTGTATATTTATATAGAAGATTATTACGAAATCTATATATAATATTTTTCTTAAAATCCTAAACATTTTCACAAATTGAAACTATTTCTCAGTACTAAAAAATGGAACAAAGTAATATATTTTTAAAAGCTTGTAAGAAATATTCAGGAAACGATTTCAATTAACGATGATATTATTAGTAAACTTTTTTCATTTTTAAGAATTTGTTTTCAGTAAGAGTATTTTTATTTAAACAAGTGTTTTATCAAATGTGCAATTACGAAACTCGATACCCGCTTATCGCCTGCCCTTGCATTGATACATCTGAAATTTAGCTGATTAGGATATCTTTATCTAATCATGAGACAAATCAGAATATAATATACGAAAGTCCATGAAAATAAACCAACAATAAAGTTATACAATAACACACAACTTAAAAAAGTTTATCTGCAAATTTTATTAAAATTATTAATGCAAATTAATTTTTATTTACAAATAATTCCTAGCAAATTTTATTATAATGATTATCCAGTTTATATTTATTCTCTAGTGATACATTTTATTGTTTTGGTACAAATGTAATGACGAAAGATGCAGAATTTTAATTTTTATAAAAGGGAGAAAAAGAGAAATAACTGAAATGACATTCGTATTAAGTAAATGTTATAAATGGATAATTATTTTATTCTTTATAATAATGTATTTCAGAATCATTATAAAGTGTAATGAAAAGAAATTAAAACTGAATTCAATTTTTAATAAACATAACATAATAAACACAGATGTGAAAAAATAGAGCATTAATAAAGATAGAGGAAACACTATTAACACAGGATGATTATTTTACTTAGCAATTATATATAATAATCATTAGTCTTGTTTATCGAAGTAAGGTTGACATATAATTAAATTTCTAAATCATTTATAATCAAGCAGAAATATTTTATATTTTTTGAAAAATAGGAGTAGTCAGTAGAGGGATTTTATAAATATTAATAAGCACAGTAAAATAATTTAACTTAGAAACGTCAACATTTTGTTATTTCCAAAAAGAGACTAATTTTTAGAGAAGTTTCAACTCTAAACTTAATATCACTAAAAAATATAAATATCATTAATAAGTCAGTATTTGTCTTTCAGTGGTTTATTAAATTTCTATGAAAATAAAAGTAAAACTTTTCTTACCATTATCATCTGTAGATATTTTCTGTGTATGTAAATAAGAACCCTGTAGTCCCAATGCAAACAGAAAATACAAAAGAGAATTCACAGCCATTATTTCAAGAAACTAACGTCAGTGTACCTCAAAAGTTTCATGTAAAGCTAGACTGTCTGTGAATTGTGAATATTTGTTTATACTTAACAACACACCATTTCTTTACTTTGTATGTCAGCAATATCTAACGTGACGTAGACTAAAAGGAAATCTATCAACATAAAGTTCCTTAAGATGTTGTCTAAGGAATAAAATAAACAAATCAGTTAATATTCTTATAAAATGCTGATAACATTGGAAGTTTCATTTAACACTTTTACATTATTTCTATTTAGTTGTGGCATATTTTAATATGTTTAAATAAGGAATTATATGTTACTAAAAACAATTTATACTATTGTTTTTCGGTTTTCAAAATCCTTAAGATATATAAGATTGCCTTGTTTATAATTTATACATTGTTTTTTAAATATCTTTCTTTATATTAAAGAATAATACGAAAATTAGAGAAAAAAGTTATAACTTAAAGGTCTGTTTATAAAAAGTTATAAAGGCAACATTGAACATCCTTTTCTTCTAGTCAAACATAATATCAGCTAGAATTGTGTGAATTCTAAAAGACATATAATTTTAATGAATAAACATAATTAAAAGCAAACAAAACATTAATTATGTTTTTATAATTTATTTTAAAAGAATATCAATATAAAAGTTATTCCATCTATAAAGAAATGAAGGAACATTTAAGGGCTCCATAGTACATCAGACGACACTGTCTCGACTTTCTACTGGCCACTTGAAGTATATGATCTTTGAGGACGGTGAAAGAAAATACCCATCATGCCCCAAGTGCGACAATGCTCCGTTTTGCCCGCAACACATCTTGAAGTGCATGGGGTTTTCAAGAGAAGAGGCTGGGAAAAGTTCACATCTGCTTTTGGAATTTTTGGCTATCTATGATCTCATGGATCTGGTCTAGTTCCACTAGATCAGTTGGGGATTAGTCCCACCACCACCAGAAATGAAGGCATTTCTCAAAATGAATAAGTAAGTTTGTAATAGAAAAAATATTGTTACCATAATTTATTCATTTTTTCTAAGTCAATATAAACCCATATATTACAGCTGTCAATATCTTAATAAACGAAACTTATATATTAGTTGTAGTAAAAAAGAAATTAAGTAGATACATATTGCTAATTGAGAAGTATGTAAACGCAATATTGCTATGGGCATGAATCACATCATAAGAGGAAATAAAAAGCGAAGTATTGCACTTCAAAAAGAGAAATATTTTTACTCATCTATCAATTATAATCATATATATAATTATATATGGTTAAACCTTTCAACTATTGTAGTCCGAGTACATGCGATATACGTTGCTAGTTAAAACTGTGGAATCGAAAATGCTGTGGTCGGTCGTTGAGCCTTAGGTGTAATGGTCTAAAGAAAATTTTCTTCCCCTTCAGATCAATGTCAAAACTAAGGGGAGAGATCTTTTGGTGCTGCCATCTATTGGAAGAGTTTAGAGCAAAGTCGTACTTTCATCTTCGCGGCGCTCTGGTTAAACGGAAGACGTAGTCTAGTTAATTAAATTCGCATAGCCAAGGCAAAGCGAGCTTGGCTTGTCTAAGTGTCATAAGTAATAACAAAAAACAATAACAACTATTGTAGTAGAGTTAAGCAGAAAACCTTTATGAAGTAGGTACAATAAACTCAAAAAGAAATGGTTTATTGCTTTTATCTAGGATCTATCTATAATAATTTTAAATTTAATTTTTAACACAAATTAGGCTTATTGCACAAAAATAAATTTTAATATCCACTGTGAAAGATTTTGGCGACCTTTATGCTTACAGAACTTACCAGTAACTCACATTAAACTAAAAAAAAAAATATGATAAAATAGTTCCATTCGTCAAATAGATATCTTAAAATTCCACTTACAAACATTGAAAATAAGTAGATACATTATGGAAACTATACATGGAAGTTTCATGCATTAGTATAAGGTTTTTTTTTTTTTTCACTAGACTTGTTTCTCAGTTATAGTAAACTAGCCTAGAATTAATTAAGGAATTTCAGAAAGCATGACAGTAAATGCTATCGGCAATTGACAGAAGTTCGTTTCAATTGCATTTTGGCTTAACACTAATGAAAGAAGAACAGATGAATAATTTAATGTTTATATGAATAAAAATAATTAAAGAAAATAGCACTAACATTTATTATTATGTGAGAACTTTATTTATATTTTTAAGAAACGCAACAATATATTATTTATTATGAATATATACATTTTTTATTATCCTACTTAGAAAAGACACAATCTGTTTACTAGTTGGAAAAAAAAACAACTATATTAAACACTTAATGATGCAAATGAGGTTTGTAATTCAATTTATTAGTTTGATGAATATATATATATATATATATATATATATATATATATATATATATATATATATATATATATATATATATATATATATATATATATATATATATATATATATATATATATATATATATATAAGCGATAGTTTTAATAAATTACATAATTTATGTGATAAATGCAAGTGTTATGCTATTTTATGTGATTGAAGCATTACTTAGTGTAGGTCACCTATTTAATTTCCCTAATTGATTTACTAAAAGGAAAAAAAAATTCATAATGTAATACTGAAAAAATTATTATTTTAAATATTAACGTGAAAAGCGTTAGCCTACATAATCCCTGACATTTAGGGTGAAATATTATTTTCTCTTAATGGATATATGCAGTCATCTATATTGATATATGCATGCCAATTAATTTAAATTAATGAAATGGTTTAACAAAATACGAATAGTATTGTGACTAAGGATATCAATTCTAAAGAATTGATATCCTTAGGTCGTTAATTCTGCCTCTAAGTGATGAGTTTTGGTAAGGGCTTTGTTGCAAAGGCAGGCTGTTGCAACAGAATAGTCTGCTTCAAAAGGAAATGATATCTGATATTTATTGGGATCAATCAAATACTTATTTGGATTCATAAAGGAAATGTGATTTTGTGGTCAAATCCGTTTCAAATCACAATTTCCCGAAAGTGAATGGACTTAAAAGAATTTGCTTCCTTCTCCAATTTACTGGATGTTTGTTACTTTTATTAAAATAAAATTCAGTTTTTAGAATTTATAGATTGTGATTTATTCACATTTCTTAGCCAGACTTTAAGTGCATGCTTTGTAGGTGTAAATTCATAAAATTTAGATAAAACATAAATCAAGACGTTACACGGCTAATCATCTAAATCTGGAGGAATACTATAAGAAATTTTAAAATTTGTGGGCAGGGTAAGAGCTAGTATGATGTCATTTTACATTTGATGTTACATTATCAGCATTTTTAATAACAAAACTTTCTTACATTGCTCATCGTTCTACATACAATTTTAAGAAACTGTGATAAATAGATAGTGTTTTCGGTGTTTTATTAGTTAGCCCAGAAATATCTGAGATATGAAACTGTAGTGTTGAGGAGGGCTTTGAAACATAAAGGCAACATGTAAACAAATACACAAGCACAATAACTCTGGACAACAGTTATAATTAAATACATTACAGAGACTGTCAGAAAGTTCAAAACAAAACTCAATCATGAAAAGTTGCTGACATTCAATGAATGGGTTACACGAAAGCATAAAGATAATATATAACTTCCCTAGTGCTTAGGTGGTGGAATTTTCCAAAACTATCTATTTCTCGCGTAATATCGCCAATTGGTCGCCAAGTAGTTAAGAATCTTGCCAAGTACTGGCTAATGATCTCACCAAGTGGTCGTCAAGCTGCCAAATCATCTGAAAAGCCGTTTTTCACCGGTATCAATTTAAAATAAGTACATTAGTTTCGATGCAAAAACCTCTGAGATAAATTTAAATATGAAATCAGCATGGGCAACAATGTGGCAAGACGAATTTCGATTCATTGGAATGGATATTATAGATAAAAATGTTTTAATAACGCAAACTGATCAGTGACTTAACACTAGTTTTTCTTCTAAAAATAACATTGTATAAATAATTTATGTTAACAAGATATATTGCACCGAACTTCAGGGTTCGTGTTGATTGAGAGTTGATAAAATAAACTATAAACAATCACTGGATTTTTACATGTAGAAATTTCTAAAAGATGCCGGAAAAACCCAGCAGTTACAGCATTTACGAATTACAATTATACTCTATCAATTCAACTGATTCAACGGTAAGCAGCTCCCAAAAACAGGGGTCTTCAAATACCTCAGACAGGCAGCTCGTGTCCACTTGTCTATTACTGCCGCTGAAAACTTAGAAACTAACTCGCTCGATCCATGGAAAGGTGGTATTTATAATTTACTTGGAGTGAAAGCCTAGGTCTTTCTCTTCGGTGCTTCTAGGCTAGATTCTAGGCCATCTTGCTTAATAACTTCCCAAGAGCTTAGGTGGTGGAAATTTCCAAAACTCTCTATTTATCGCAAAATATCGCCAAATGGTCGCCAAGTAGTTAAGAATCTTTCCAAGTACTGGCTAATGATCTTACCAAGTAGTTGCCAAGCTGCCAAATCATTGGAAAAGCCGTTTTTAACGTAAACACACACCTACATCGCTCGATTTTTGTCCCAAAATCTGAGATCTGTCTTAAGACGAATGCAAGAAAAATTTACACACTTTGCAATATTTAACACTATAGTTTTTCATGTATTAACAACAATATTACCTAAAATCAATTTCTTTTGGGGCACTTTCGCAATAAATTCTTCCAATGACTATATATTCCAAGTGCTTACGTTTAAAGTGGAAACGAAAGCAACTTTATTCCACATTTTTTGATGAGGAAATAAAACTTTCCTGCTGGAATGAGGCTAGACACATGTTAATAAATGCTAATAGTGGGTACAAGTTCTGAGAAATTTGAATGAACCTGTTAATTTCTGATACCATTTGAGTTTCTATTATTTAGATGGAATCATTACTAGAAAACGGTTTATATTATACTTGATACACTTAGAAGTTACTAAGAGATACTCAAAGAGATAGTTTTATGTTTGCAGAAGCGGCCGTATACTGCTGAATTCATTGAACAACAGGACAATGCTTCTATAAATTAATCTATTCTTTGGAGAAAGCTTCCTTAAATACTGAATAAGTAAGAGCAATACTTAATGATTAACTTAATTAGCTCGATGATAAGATTTTCATGTAATCAAGAACAATTGTCATTTCTTTCAAGAAAGTTTAGTTTGTAGATTTTGTCTACTTAATATTAGTGGGAGAGGAACTATTCTAATATAACTCTAGATGGATTAGGTTGGAAACTGGAAACTTCCTCTGCTTTTTAGAAAACAAAACAAAACAGCGACAATATATTCTCATCTTAACAAGAACAATTGCTAGAGTGAAATCATTAAAAGATATGTTAAAGCAGATTGAAAAAACGGTCTGTAAGTTTATTTTCTGATTTAAAGGTTAATAAGGTGAAATAAGATAATAAATAAAATTATTCTTTCAATGCCTTTACATGAATGATAAAATTTATTAAATATGACTTGCGTGTAAGTCAATTTTCTTCATTGAATTATGAAATAAATTCTGCTCGTAGATTTGAATCCCATTATGGAATAAAACTTTTAATAGTTACATTGTGTCTTGTTTACTCTGAAAAGCCTTCTTTGTTAATTATTTATCATTGAGACCATATTCGTATCCACATGCCAGATACGTTTACATTTTTATTGAACTTCCTTTCCATATCTCAGCTTCAAAAATAAAAAATAAAAATCAAATAACTAAAAGCATTTATTGTTGAAAATAGGTGCGTCGAGAAATAAAGATTCTTCTTCTTTAATAGCGTAACAACCTATTACAGGTCTTAGCTGCTTCTACAGAACGCTTTTTCCAGCCCAGTCTATCCAGGGCGACACTTTGCCAGTTCCTAACTTTCATATCTTGAGGTCATGTTCAGTGTCAACGAGCCCTCTTGTTGGTGGTCTTTCTCGGGACACGAGATCCTTCAGGGTTCTTAAACGTTGATATTCTAATGGGGTTGTTTTCCCGGCTTCTCAAGACATGACCAAACCATCTTAGCCTGTTGCTTTAGATAACCTGGGTAATCTGGGGCTGGTTATACAACCTATACAGTTCAAAATTATATCTGGTTCGCCAGCAGCCCTGTTCCTGTACAGGCTTATTGATAGAGATGGAGATTATTTGTATAAAATAACCCCTTATGAAAGTAAGCAATCGATCTCTAAAAATATTTCTAAAACCATTTATAGAAATTTTTTAAACATTAATCATAAACTTTTACAAAAACAAACACTGGCTCCTTCGATTCAAGATTTTAACTTTAAAGTTTTTCTTCGGTACTTAGGTACAGAAATATAATTCCTTATTGAGATATTTCAGTCAATCACTGAAAGGGAAATAACACAAGCACTTTTCTTATAAATCATCAATTTCGATTAAGCGAACCAGTCTTTCATATACTGTATACTGAAAATCATGAAAGGTCTCAAGCGCAACTTATTCCAGAAGAGTTGATCTATGCATCCGTTTGTTGATTGTTATTGTATGGTCTAAGTAAAATACAAAATGATAGTAAATTAGTTACATGGTGGACAATTCTCTCAGTTAATTTTAATACTGTGTGCAAGTTTAATGACGCTCAATTAAGAAAATGATCTTCGATTTATCTCCAATGAATAGTTTATAGTAAGCTTTAACTCCGTGGCACGACAGCCTATGTGGGCCAAGGCCTACATGCCTATAACTGTTTTAATGACCGAGGGCCCTGGGGTGCGACGCATATGCCCCAGTTAGGTGGTCAGCCTAACGTGAGAACCCCAGTGCTTAGCTCTCAAGCATGCTTGGTACTCAGTTTATCGACTCATTGAAGGAATGAAGGCTGAGTCGACCTTGCCCAGCCCGAGTATCGAACCTCGGACCTGTGCATTGGGAATGTGAAACGCTGCCACAAAGCCACCGGGCTTCAATTTTATTCTGAATTTGTATAAAACTATTCACTAGAGGGATAAATTCTTCCCATTAAAGGTGTCTTACAACTTAATCCTACCAAAATAGTGAACTCAAAACTTTTAGCTCGGCCAAATTCAAAATTGTCTTCAAAATTTGTAAATAACTTAAATTGAATGAGAGAGAAGAAAATTGAGTGAATATATATAAATTATAATTATTATATATCACAATTTATTACCACTTAATTTATTACTTTATTGTATCATCATTATTACGTTATTACCATAACTGCTTTAAATGCAATTAATAAGCATGTGATTAATATATAGAATTTTCTCTGCTCCGAATGGGAAATCCCCTTATTATTTATTAATCGCAATGTGCGCTTGTCAGATAATGAAGTACTGACAATGGTTTTATCACCAACTTCTTTTCTGCAGCTGTTAGGCGTGATTTTCAGTTGCAAATATCAGCAACTATCATTATGATAAATAATATTATTGTTTCGGATGCTGGAAACGAAAATCCTTTAGAATTTTTAATGATTTAAATGTTCAGATAGTAGAATGTTCTGAATAATAATTCATACTTGAAATAACTATAAATATAGTTACGCATTGCATTATAACAAAATGGCAGGTAAGAAAACTTTTATTTGTGGTTTTAAGTAATTAAATTATATTGATTTACGAGAATTATCGATAATTATTTTAAGTATGATATAAATAATTCAATAATTAAGAATGTGAAATTTTATACAGATTATTTTACAGCGTTTGTATTTGTTTCATTATAGATTTTTTGACTATAATTTAAATTTAAAAAAACGTTGTGTGTGTAATATCGATAGTGATACATACAAATATGCTATTTAATCATCATTTGCTTAAATATAACTATAAAATAGCTCCTACAAGGTAAATTTTAAATAATATAAGTTTTACGAACTGATTATGGTAGCAAAACTATTTTTTATACCAATTTTTCTCAAAATTTATTTAACTCTCTCTCTTAAAAGTTCTTCATACACACAAATAAACCTTATAAGAATTTAATAAAATTATACTATAAATAAGTTTAACACATTATTCATTTTCTAAGTATCTTATTACACTACTAATGACTAGTAAAATAATGAAGAAGAGTAAATATGCCATAATATTAAATTAATATCATTGTATTTTGTTAGATTAATTATAATTCATAAATTATTATATTATTGTAATCATGAATTTTCAGTCATCTTCAATTACGAAATATTGTTTGTGTCTTTAGTTACACGAATTTATCAATAGAATTTATTATTGCAACTTTAAAATAGGCGTCAATAGAATAAAAATTTACGTTTGAAAAATTCTGTGCTCGACGAAAATATATGAAATATAAAGAAATATTTTTTCCCAGCTTCTGGAATGTAATGGGATATAATAACAATATATTGTGTGCCATGTAGTGTTATATTTTGATGGGAAGAAGACACTTTATTTAAATTGTTACTCAAAAACACTATCAGAAGTATTTTTCCTTCAAAACTATTCGTAAGTTTTAAAAATCATATCCAGAACTAAATAAAATGAGAATGAATTGTAGAACTGTCATGAAACTTGTATCAGGATGGAACGCCCTGCTTAACATAGCTTATATTTCCTTTCATAACCTTGGCTACTACATTTCCGTTTAATATGATTTATAATTAACACTTATTTAAGCTTAAGACAATGTTGCTTATGCAGCGATGCACATAGTTCCGGAACTCTGTTCGCTTCGAGAACGGAGGAGCGTGGATTTTTTTTTTTTTAAACTTTCCTCTATGTATAACTACCGAGTGTATTGAGTTTTTATTTTGCTTTTACATTTAGAGCATTATTTTTTTAACTGAGTATATTTTTTGGATTTGTGAAAAATAACACTTCTTTTAGCCACTGCAGCGAACGTGTTTTCGGGTTTCACAATAGGCTGCCTCTTGGAAATGCATTGAAACCATGGTTGAAAATAGTTCCAATTTCATTATTTAATAACTTTGTAACAAGTTTTAAGTGTTTGGATTTGTTTATAACTGATGTCTCTTTCTTTAGTGCAAAATAACATTTTGAACGAAGCTAAGCAAATAACAGCTTTAAAAATAGTAAATATCTTTATTTTTCAGTTTAGCTTCATAAGCTTCCAGAGGAATTGATTCCTAATAGCATATATAAGGTAAACAAGAAAATTCTTGACGTTTTTAATGACTCAAAAGAACATGATCTACAAAAAGTGTTAATTCTCAAAATAATCACCATCTGGCGTAGCTTGTTCAGCAAAAAGTTGGAACAGATCTCGAAAATTTTATAGCCTTCAGAAAATTTTAATGATCTGAGGTGACCACATCGAAAGCGGAAGATAGTAGTCGAAAGCCAATGAGCCTCACGGACGAAAACACTGATACCATTGGTGCTCTGGAGAGACAACCCATGTGGTCCTAATCCTGCTTTTTACTCTTGAAAAGATTTCCAAAATGGTGAGAGGTGCCAACGATTCCGAGGCCCCATGAGATGTCCTTAGTCCAAGGTGTTTGCAATTTCATTTCCATCTAGACAGACATGGGAAGGTATCCATTGTAGATGAATGTCATGGGACAGGATAGCCTTTTTAATTTGTTGAGTATCGATACTCCAGCTTTGTCTCTCACACTTTGCCAAATGGTCACTTCTGCTATCAGACAAAATCCATATTTCTTTTCCAGTTGGGAGGAACACAAGAGAATCCAGGGTTTTGTCAAAGGCTATTATCTCACTGCGAAATACTGAACAGTTGTTAGGATTTCTCCTCCGAATCTTTATTTCATGGTCTTGGCATCTGAAGTAAATTTCACTTCCAAAATGGTTATGTTCATCTCTACTACCATCCATATAAGCTTAAACAACACCAATTGTAATCTCTCCAATTCTGTTGAGGGTAAGTTGCTTTAGATAAATAAGATAGTCTGTTTGCTTATTAACAAAAATTTACAATTCAGGCTGGAAAAAGACACCGCTAAACTGCATCAGACGATGTGACTCCACAGCACTAATTACCAAATTATAAGAGGCTATGTGGCTCCACAGCACTAACTACTAGATTACAAGAGGCTATGCGGCTGAAGAGACTATTTCTCATGAGTGTCAGATTATTACATCAGTATCAGAAGTAAACAGAATTACGATTTTGGGAACCAAGACTGCTGAGTTTGTTGTAGTATTTTGCTAAGCATGCACATCTTCTAAGATTAAGGGGCTATAGGTCTGCTTCGAAAAGAACAATGCCTCTGAGACAAGTCTTTCGAAGACCGGTGATGATCCGTGCAGCTCTAAATTGGACTTTTTCAAGTTTCTGAAGATTTTTCTGAGGCACAACAGTAGATTGGAATGCCATATTCCAAGAACACTTGTTGGTTCTGAATGCAGATAAGAAATTAAAGCGACTATCGTGTCTTGTTTACATCTGTGTATTCAGGTTTTTAATAATTATCTTTCGCAAATTGATAGGCTCATCTGTAAAAACCTAATCTTTGGATTATTTTAGAAGAAATTCCAGGAAAATTAAGCATAACTCTAAAACCAGTTAAATTTTATGGTCTCTCACGGATGAGTTCTTAGGGGATGTTACACAACTAGCAATAATCAGTGGTTATTAATAAGTATGTCTCAAGAATGATATAAAAGGTTTGAGGCTTTTTCTTTGATTTAAGTTCATATTTTGCTTACTCAAAACGTTAACAGAATACCCGAGACATTGAATTGGATATCCTAAGTATCTCAGATTAATTTAAGAGTCTTTTTTGCACATTTGATAACCAAAAACATTTCAGAATTAGAGTAAACAATATTTGCTATCATTATAATACAAATTGTTACATTGCTATTAACACTAATTCGAGATACAAAGTCTTAGAATAATCTCATTTGGGAATTTTTTTGTTGTAAATTGTTTTATCTACCTGAAATTGAGCATATTTACGTACGATCGATGGTGCTAATATGCATGAGAATATTCTCATTTAATTCTTACCATTCTTTCTTTGCACTGAAATGTTAATGTTGTGTAATATAAAAATGTTCAAAAAGTAATTAAGAAAAAAAAATATTTTAAGAAATAGTTGCAAATATTATTTTAAAATATAATGAGACATTTCACATTCAAGTAGAATTATTCCCATAGTTCCATATTTCAAAAATAGTATGCATAGCGTATTAATGGTTTAAGTTAATAACTTAAACCATTAAAACAGATTCATTTTGAATACATTGATTTTCAAAATATTTATATTTATTTTCTAAATTCAAAATATTGATTAAAACAGCTTCATTTTGAATACATTGCTTTTCAAAATATTTATATTTGTTTTCTATAAATTCAAAATATTTAAATAAATTAACATTGCTTTATTTTAGGGAAAAAGTTTACTTGGAAAGATACCATGGACCACCAATCTAATTTTAGTTCACCACATTCTGGTAAGATAAAATTTCTTATTATAATTTGCATTTTTGACATTAATTAAAATTAAATTACTTTTTATAGATGCAAATGCATCGGATACGTTTTCCCATTATTTTATGGTTTTTAATATTTTTTGTTCCTGTTTTGTTGAGGTTAATTAATATTATTGTAGTTTCATTGCTAAAAATGATGGCAAAGAGCATTGTGTTCGTTAAGGTTTTGTTTTCTGTTGCAACTATCGAATATCGTAAACGCTCGTTTTTATGATCCTCTAATTTACGAACACTCATGATTTTACGAACTAGTGGTCAGTTCCTAACACAATCCTAAAATACACAATGATAATTTTAATTGGCCTATATGAAACAATTAAAATTTTAAATAATTTCTTTCTTTCGAATTCCGTTTCCCGCCTTTTTCGTTTGCATTTATTTGTTTAATAATATGTTTATTTTTATTTTCAAATTTCCTCCTAATTTTATTTTATATTTTATGGATGAGAAATTTGGATTAACGCTTCCACTGGAGAATCGTAAACTCTTCGAATTATGGATTTATGACTGTTGATGTTGAAATTCTGGATTGTCAACCGTCCCTAATCTAACGCCCACTTTACAGACAATACAGCACATTATTAAATAGCTTCGAGTGCAAATATCGTACAGTACTTTTGCACAAAGAGTGATCCTGACTTGGAAATACCTTATGAAATTGACGTTTTATGGAAATGAACTTGACAATTTATACTCGGAATAATATAACAGAAAGAATTATATCTTAGCCATTTTAATATACAGGCTTTATTGTTAACACAATTGAAAAAAAAAGCAAGAACATTTACCAAATAACTTGTGTGAAGATGAGTTATTCACCCATGAATTTTGACAAAGTAACTTACAAGGCTCTGGTGGCTTGATTGGTTAGGCCGTTGTTCTCATTATCGGAAGATGGTAAGTTCAAATTCCGGCTTAACTGAAGATCCGTCGTGTTTACTAAAGGTGGTTGGGGCGCGTTGAAGAGATCGTGGTCGCAATATCCTCCAAGTGAAATGATACCTTTGATGTTGGCATGCCAAGTATTGGGAATCTTCTACTTGGTCCTTGCTTCCAAATCCCGAAGAATCCACACGGCAGCTTCTATCTAACCCCCATACGATAACAGTCGTAACGGGAAAGAAAGAAGTCGTAATTTACTGTAGTAAATATTTTATTTGCTTGCATTATCTATTGTTTAAAAAGACTTACGTTTTTAGAAACTACTAAAAAAATAATACCAACATTTTATGATTACATTTTATAAACTACATAAAGCACAGATGCTGTATAATCCAGGTGGGGAAATCCTGAGTTTGGTGATTATTTTGGCCGATTTTCTAATGTATCTGGAAATCTGATTTTTATTAAGTCATAGGTAAGGGGACTGATAAGAATTAGGCAGGAAATCTATTTTGGTAACTCTAGTATTTACGTCATCACGCACGTCACAACACGTCATCTTGGCAGCATTTCTTCATCGCCAAAAATAAATTCAGAATTTAGCATCCTGGATTATACGGCATCTGTGCCCTAAATAATTATCACTTATGATAAAACTTATTTAAACGCCAATTATTTCTGGCGGAAACTATTTAGCAATCGCATCGGTGATCGATTGCACAAGTGTGATGTAATAATACCCTTTTTTCAATGAAACAAAATTAAACTTTGCTGTATTTGGCTTTTTATTTTTGTCTTTATCGATTTGTGATAGTATTGTTCTTTTTAACCGACAAAATTATCACTAAGCAATCCTTTGTACCAACTAGCATTTAGCTTGTTTACCATTAAATATCACTCTTTAGTTAAAAAAAAGAAATTGGAATATATTAGATTTTTAAAATAAAATTTTGAGACATTAAAATCATCCTATTTACTCATCTGAAACGTGGACATTGACTGAGAAGGACAAAGAAACCATCTCCATTTTCGAAAGAAAAATTTTAAGAAGCATCTTTGGTGGAATAAAATGTGAGAATACATGGCGAAGAAGAACTAATTCTGAGCTCTATAAACTATATAAAGAACCAGATATTGTTAAATTTATCTCAATACAGAGATTAAAATGGACAGGACATTTGAGCCGGATGAACGACAATCGGATGACGAAAATAATTTTCTTAGCTCGCCCCATTGGCACCAGAAGAAGAGGACGACCGAAACTCTGATGGCGTGACTGCCTTGAAAATGACCTAAAAACACTAAAAGTGACAAACTGGATGACCTTATCCAAAAATAGGGGGTCCTGGTACGCACTTCTTAGGAAGGCAAAGGCCCACCCTGGGCTGTCAGGCCAATGAAGAAGAAGAAAATCATCCTATATTTACATTATATTATTTTCGCTTCTCCATCAAAAGCATGATATTGTTTTTAGGATCATTAGCGGTGTTACAATGGAAAATTAATGAAATATGTTTAGTTGAGTGATGCATTTAGATCATTTACATAGGATTATCTTATGATCCTGCAGAACATTTTGAACAACAAAAGGTGCTGTTTAGAAGTTCGTCAGTATCAGTCTTGAGAAAAGATAGTGAGAAATGTCAATACATTGACCAATTTAGGAATCTAATAATATGATTTTGATTAATGTGGAATATTTTTGCCAGACCTACATTTGAAACGGTCATGTTTCATCTTTAATTTTGCTATAAATCAATGTAGGTTTTGAATGATACCCTACGATCATATAAAATATATTTATAAAAATGCTATGTATGCATTTTCAATACAATATTTTTTATTATAAGTGTAGAAACATCATTGTTATCAGAAACTCACAATCCACGCAACTTGTTAAAACCACAACTTGCTGGAAAGAAAACAATCAAATCTAATTTGGATAGATAATCACATTTTGTGAACGGATAATTATTTTATTTAATAGAGAAATTTAATGTTGTGTTTGAATAAATTAATCATAAAAGATTATGTATATAATTTAAAAGCTTATTATTCATATATTTAATTGCAGGTAGCACGTATTCTTTGGCTAGTGAAGTTGGTTTCCAAGATGATGATACTTCGTCTCAGTATTCAGATGCATCTGGTACAGATACTTTACACTTTCTATATATTTAATTTTATTCGTTTTTCTAAGATGTTTTATTTATTAATTCAAACTGTCATAATATACTTGAACATAACATTAAAAATTCCATTTTTTCATGTAAAATTTCTATAAAGGTATAGGAACATCACACTTGCATATCGTATTAGCTTCTCTTTTGAAACAAAACTTAAAATACTACAGAAAGAAAGGAAATGATAAAATTAAATTTAATAAAATAATTTTATTAAAAATATTAACATATTAAAATTTAGATATTTTAATCATAAACATGTTTAATAAATGCTATGAATAACATATAATCGAATATTTCAGGACATTTGATTCAACACATAATGAGACCTCTCTTTGAAAAACATAACTGGCTGACAACATATCACAGAAAAAATAATAAAGATAATTATATTTATGCATTAAACAAATTTTTTTTTCCAAATTTGTTAGCTTTCACCTAGAAACAAATGACTGAAAATTTTTATCATGAAAAAAATAATAAAACTTTAGAAAAAGATAAAGAGGAAAAATATTTCGTCAATACAAAGTAATGAACCCTGATTACAAAGAGGATAATTTTACAAAACTAAGAGTTATTTTTTACACAATGATAACATAATCAATTGAACATTAGGTGATCAGGCTATATATTTAGAATGTTAAATGATCGTCTTTAAGTATTCTAAGAGAAGCATGTGATTGTATTTGTATGATATGGTGTTTGCTTAAAGAACTGTTTTATTTGTGTGATCTACAGAAATATAAGTGAATAATTTAGAATTATAAAAACGAAGTACAAATTGCTATGAAATTTTTCTATTGCTGAGTCAAAATAGAACCAGAAACAATACAATTAATAAAATTTTTAAACACAAAAAAATCTACTTGTCAGATGTTGAGAATATCCCAATATTGTTCCTAATTTTGTAACTAACCTCAATCCCATCTCACACACACACACGCACACACACACACACACACACACACACACACACACACACACACACACACACACACACACACACACACACACACACACACACACACATATATATATATATATATATATATATATATATATATATATATATATATATATATATATATATATATATATAGTTACAACTCTATTGATGTTACTGTTTAATTTTGTAACTATATTTTTTTAAAGCTTGAAACTTTTGTTGAATTAAAAAAGAAAATTTTTTATGTTGGCATAAGCAAAGAATTAGCATTAAGATTTAAAAGAGATATTTGACAAATATTGCAATTATTAATTTAAACTTCGATTAATTCATGAAATTTTTAAAAATATAAATTGTCTTTGCTCCGATTTAAAGTAACCATAAGGTTGTTTTGTTTTGTCTTTTTCATTTTGCTTTTTCTGTTGTATTGTCAACGTGTTAATGGCCTGAATCAATGCAAAACGGTTTCTCAATCCAATGCTTTGGTATTAGAATTGTAACAAAATGGGAACTGGTAGGATATATTCCCCATTGGCAACCATTGCGACTTTTTTCATCGCCAAATTAAGCGCATGTTTTTTAACGCGGGAATTTTCCCTAAGTTACAAAAACATTTTAGAAAATTTTGATACACATAATGGTATACAAAATCTAAAAAAGTATTACTAAAAAAATGAATAAAAACTTTTTTGTTGGGTTTGCCTTCTCTTTAAAACAATCAATAAAAGAGAAAAGTAAATAATAATGGACTTACTTGATATGACGTCAAGCTCACATGTCGAATATGCTCGGTGATATTATGGAAAAATATATATGAAGAAGATAATAATAAATAAACAAAAAGAAATGGGAAAAAAGAACAGTTTATGATGTTTGGACGCTAGTGACAACGAAACACAACAACAAACGTAGAACAAAAAGTTCGAATTAAAAGTAAAACGAAAACTTCAAATGCTGTTGCCACTGAAAAGAACCATATATAGGACGTAAAAATGATGTAAAACACGAGAAAAACCAAATCTGGCAACAAAAAAATCTGAAAAATAACAAAAACTTAAATTGGCAACAGGATAATTAAAACAAAGGACGCTAGATTTCTAGCGAAATCACTTGGGGGGGAGGGTTATCATACTTACACCACAAAATTGGCTTCGACAATATTCTTAGACATTCTATGGTGAACTTTGTTTTGTTTGCTGCCGCTTGAAGAATGCGATTTGAAGGCACCTAGCAAATTCATCGACAAGTCGGATTTACGACGTCGTCTCATTGATTGTAGATGAAACGTTATCTGACGTCACGGATATTTTAAACCAATGAGAATTGCAATAAAGTGGTGTAATCATGATCTCAATCGGAACGAAAGAAACAACCATTTTATGGTTAATAAGACACTTATAAGAGTAAATAATTTCAAAAGTCTAAAATTTTTAGATGACGTAGTGATTAAAAATGTTTGTCTGACAAATTAGTTTCTAATTGACAAGAAAATGTTGAGAATGATGCGTGGAGAATGCGAAAATTCAATGTTTAGTTGATGTCTCTGTCTTCTAACATCGTACGATATTACAATGTTAGAATTTCGGTCGTACGCAATATTTTCTGGTTTTCCAAATTTAAGAACCAGTTATGTGGACAAACGTCCTTTTCTCGAAATCACTATGCCATCCAATAACTGTAGACTTACTAATACGTTTGCATTTGTAAGCTTCTTTCAATAATTAACTACTTTTGGAGCTGTGTCACTCAAACGATAGTAAAGCTTTCTCGCACAACATATTTCGTTTTTCAATTCAGAATAACTCACCTGTTTTTCTTTAAAGCTAATAGAAACAATTCTTTAAACAGGCACAAAACTAATAAAATAAAATCGAATGTCTTATTTAGAATATTTATAAATCTTGGTGTAAGTATGATATCCCCCTCCCAAGTGATTTCTCGCCAAATCTAGCGTTCTTTGTTTTGATTATCCTGCTTCCAATTTAAGTTTTTGTTATTTTTCAGATTTTTTGTTGCCATATTGTGTTTTTCTCTTGTTTTACATCATTTTTACATAATATATATGGTTCTTTTCAGTAGCAACAGCATTTGAGATTTTCGTTTTACTTTCAATTCGAACTTTTTGTTCTACGTTTGTTGTTGTGTTTCGTTGTCGCCAGAATGCAAACACCGTAAACTTTTCTTATTTTCAATTTATTTTTGTTTATTTATAATTATCTTTTACTTACATATTTTTGTTAATTTATTATTATATTTTTCCATAATATCACCGAGCATATTCGACATATGAGCTTGACGTCATATTAAGTAAGTCCATAATTGTTATTTACTTATCTCTTTTACCGGTTGTTTTGAAGCGAAGGCAAACCCAACAAAAACAGTTTTTATTCATATTTTAATAATACTTTTTTAGATTTTGTATACTATTATGTAATTTAAAGTTTTCTAAAATGCATATTTTTGGAACTTAGGGAAAACTCTCGCGTTAAAAAACATGCGCTTAACTTGGCGACGAAAAAATATCGCAATGGTTGCCATTGCGGGGGATATCCTACTAATCCTAAATCTTGACACTGAAAAAAATTACATGCTCATTTATTTTTTAATTTCGACGCATTGTCACTACGTACATAAAATAATCAGTTCTTATGTAATACTCTTCGTACATTTTAATAGGTGATTGTTCCCATTCATTACTGTAAAATAAAATTTAGTTGCAAAATAAGAAAATTTCTATATTTAATGATTTTAAATTGTAATTTTTTAAAAACTTTCTTCATTTCTAACTTTAAACATTATATAAAAGATTTAATTAAAATTTTCAAAACTAAATCTCAATAAATATTAAATAGTTTTAAATATTAAAAATATAAGTAATTTGATTTTTAAAAAATGATTGATCATTTTTAATTTTTGATAAATGTTCGTAGAGTTAAAAAGTAAGTGAGAAACGAGCGAACAAGTTGTCATTATGGAAGGATATTTTGAGTATTCTAAAGCTAGTATTAGCTTTGAACTAACTGAACACAAAGTACATTAACTTAATTATTTTTAGCCACTTCATTCTTCGAATAAAAATAAATGTTGGTATACAAATATTTCTAAATAAGATTATTTCAAAACCGAAAATTTATTTGAAAATAAAATATTAAGACTTGTTTCACATTTAAATTAAAAGCTTGTAATTTAACTTCATGAAGAATTAACTCGATTAAGATTTTCGATCAATGTAATGACGTATTTTGATCTAATAGTTTATCATTATTTTAAATTGATTAACAAGTAGCATAAAATTAAGATTTTTCCTTGAAAATATTACGAATAGATATGTATATTAAGAACATATGTTTTTTCTAATACCTTTATATACAATTCTTATAGAATGTTACATATTTTTACAATTTCTGTATTAATGTTACTTATATATTATACATAATTTATCACATATTTTCATTTCTAATGAATTTTTTATTTAAATTTGCGTTACTGATCTTAAATTTAAAAATATGAATTATTTTTTCAGCTATCGTTGCACATATTTTCAAAAACATTATTTTTAAGTCTTTCCTCTCTCAGGATCATTCTTATCATTACGAAATCAAAGTATAAATTTTGATCTCGTTTCATATCTATAATAGAAACGCATAGAAATCTTTGTATGGCTTTTCTTATGTCAAATTTTGCTCTACCATTCAAGTGAAGCTCTAATATAAAATCAAAAGAATGATTTTGCAGCTGAAAGTTAATGAACTTTATGATTAAGACAGTCATCAGTAGTGATATTATCATGCTGATATTGTAGCCACTTATCGTCTTACAAACGTCTTATTAGAAAAATTCATTGACATAAAATCATTGGCATAAGACGTGGATGTAGAAATCCGCAAAATTGAAAGAACAACATTTCTTGTCGCTTATTTTATCACATAAGATCATGAGACATTTAGTTTAGGATTCAAAATTTCAAAATCTATCGATTCGAAATTCGGTTGAGAATCACGGGAATTTGAATAACACAAATGAAAATATTCCAAAACAGAAAATCTTAGTTACAAATGAATACGATATTTCCGTAATAGATTACAGGCACTAACTTCTTCCTTACACGTAGTCACACATTTTCGTCACGACCGTTAAAAAATAATTTCGATTCATGAGTTTAAAAACAAAAAATAACATCTATAAAACACTATTTCAATCAATCCTGCTTTATGGGAGTGAATGCAGGGCAATTACTTGAAAACAAATTAAATTCAATTACATGAAAATAAATTATTAACCTTTGAATGTAAAATCGTAAGAAAAAGCTTTGGTGTAGCCCATGAGAATAATAGCTGGAGATATTTGTTTAATTTTGAAATCTATAAGTATAAGCAACTTGATATTATTAAGATTATAAAATGTATTAGACTTCGATGGCTTGGGCATTTGCATCTATCTGACATTGCAAACCCAGTAAAAAAGCTCACTTTTACTAATCCCATGGGAAAACAGAAGAAGACCACAAATTAGGTGGATTGACTCAGTCGAAAAAGACTTTAATTTGATAAATAGGGGAAACTGGAGAAGCCTTACAATGGATAGGACCATTGTGAGTCTCCTCCAGACTGGCAACGACTATCAGGGACGGTCTTGACTTGCAATAGGTTGTAGTACCTTGGAAGAAGAATTATTTTATATTCAATTCAGATACCAAACAGGATAGTAGAGCAGCGCACCCCATATTGCCAGCCTAGCTGGCACACGACAACAACCAAACAGGAAATGAAATAACAATATAAAATTTAGTTATTCATTGTTGTACCAATTAAATAAAATGTACAATTTTACAGGCAATGTACCTTTAACGCATTTATAGAAGGGAGGAATTGCATGTATTTTTAAATATAAATTGTGTGTGTGTGAGTGTAGAATCCGATTTCCTTTTATTCCATTAAGAAATGGATGAAAAGAATAAAAAATTAATTTCAAGCAATGAAATTTGATGTATTAGCTATAAAGTGGTTGTTCCTTTCGTTCTAGATGATCATGGCTACATCACTTTATCACAATTTTCATTAGTTTAAAATATCTATGACGTCAGATAATGTATTATCTACGTCACATCGTTTTGAGACGATGTCGTGAATGCTACTCGTCGACGAATTACCCGCCTGTCTTCAAATCGCATTCTTTTAGTGGCAGAAAACAACGCGATTTTACCATCGAATGTCTCATAATAGTGTCGAATTTTATTTTGTTCATAAAAAGATTTCTGATATAAGGACCAAAGCATCGGTTTGAGAAGTCGTTTTCCATTGACTCAAGCCATTGAGACATAGGCAATAGATCAGCAGAAAAGCAAAATGAAAACGACAAAATAACCATTTTATAATTAGTTTAAATGGCACAAGTCCGTATAATCCATGGTTACAAATTTTGAGTTTTTTGGCGACGACGAAATGTTGCCAAGATGACGTCATTGTGACGTAAAGCCGCGCGAATATGTTGTAATTGAGACGTAATAAAACCTTTTTTGATAAACTTTACATATCTAAGTATTAAATTTAAACCTGATAAATAAACAGCGTGAAAATATATATATATATATATATATATATATATATATATATATATATATATATATATATATATATATATATATATATATATATATATATATATATATATATATATATATATATTGTTACAAATTTATAAATAATGATTTTATTTGTCTTAAAATATCTCGGACAGATCGGAAATTCTCACATTTTGGGCAAAAATTGCGGTATTTAGACGTGTTGTACTTTTAAAAGCGGATTTCCTAATAATTTGGCGACTTGGCGACAGTTGGCGAGATTCTTGGCGACTTGGCGACGGTTGGCGAGAATTTTGGCGACTTGGCGAGAAATCGATACTTCTGGAAACATCCATCACCTAAGCTCTAGGACCAATATTTTTCGAGATAGCCTAGAAGCTTCCAGAACCTTGGCGAAATTGGTAGATTTCTCCGCCAAGTCAGGTATAAATACCGCAGCCCGACATGGAAGAGTCAGTTTCTGTGAAGACAGTCAGTGAGTGAAGACGATTAGTTGTGACTGCTAGTTGTTCTCTGTCTGAGGTATTTGAGACCTGTGATTAGAAGCTGTTTCTTATTATATCTGACGAATTGTAACTGTATAATTGTGATTGTTACAGTAGGAATTTTGTTTATCTAGTGAAGTTTTTTTTACGAATAAAGTCTTGTGTTCATTAAGTGGTTGCTTTATTCAACTCTCAATCGACACGAACCCGTGAAGCTCGGTACAATATATATAATTGAAATAATAAAATTAAAAAAAAATAAAACATTAGAGCAGAAAGTGAAACATTAGAAAATACCAATATTTTCCTTATTCGTATTCGTTTCCGAAATTACTTCGAAAACGAATGCGAATAAGGAAAATACGGGAACTTTGAAAAAGTAAATATCAGTTCTAAGAAAATCGGAATACGAATTCTAACAAAAATTCTAGAAGAATCAGAACACGAATAATAATGAAAAATAAAGAACATTCGGAAAAAAATAAATATAAATTATTAAGTACAAATTAAACTGTTAAATATAATATCTTTAAAAAATTAAATACAGAAACAATAATTTTAAAAATGTATATACAAATTATATAGTATTTTATAGTAATAATATAAGTTATAAAAATGCCATAAATAAACTAAAGAAAGAATATGTCGACACAATTTTTAAACAGTGACTTTAAATTCATTCAAATTAATTTTTCCAATGATTTCCCAATAAGCATTAAATGTAGGTCCAATTTCTTTTCTTCACAGGATTTATGGAATAAATAAAATACTACATAAAATTTAAAATCTCTTTGGCGATTATGTGTCAGCAATTTACTCTTAACTTGTCTCCATGTGCTTTCAATAGTAATTGTATGGCATCCTGTAGTTTCATCCACGAAAGTGACACTGTGACTAACAATTAAATGTTCGCTTCCTATTGAATCATCATTCACCTATTGAACCCTCGCTTCCTATTGAATCACAAGCTTTCCAAGAATCGGAATAAATGGCTGTGCCTGGCTCAATCCATTGTTTAATAATATTAACTAAAGTTTCCCTTGTTCTATAATGTACTACTACCAAAAATTATTTTCCGTTACCTATCTCGACACCTCCAAATACCCACTGACCTTCTATCGCATGCCCTTTATGGTACTTCCTCTTTCCAAATTTTGACTCGTCAATTTTAACAATTTTTCCTTCATCACCTATCTTCTCTGAAGATGACTCAACTGAGTAAAGCTTTGTTTCATTTATGAACTGCTTCCAGTCGGCTAAAGCATGTTTGCTAAAAGAATATTTCCTTTGAATATCAGTTGTTTTACAACCACGGACAATTTCGTAAGTCAAAAGAAAAATGTCCTCAATCTTCAATTTGCTGCAAGAAAACCAAGAACCATACCTAACAGACTTCTGGGAACCACAGGACTCTTCAAAACTTTTGTTGCAATAAAAAACATATCCATGTGAAAGGCTTTTCTCAGCTAAAATTTTCAGTTGACATCCGCATTTTAAGCACACTAACTCCGATTTTAATACTCCAATTTCACGCAAAAATTCTAGAAGAATTTACTTTTCCTCACACAATTTAAAACAGAAAAAACGATTAGCCTCTTCATCCTGACCTAAAATCTGCTTACCACCGGAGAAATTGAATGTCAGTCCAGAACTAAGAACACCTTGATAACGTATTTTTAGCTACAGACATAATTAATCTAAACAATTTTGACAAATACTGAAAAAAATGCAGAACACAAAAATTATTATTTAAAGTAATAAAAAAGAGCAATTTTGAGAGACAATACAAAGAGCAATTTTGGATACTTAAATTCCAAAATGCTTGACATTTTGGAATTTAAGTATCCAAAATGTCAAGCAAATTGTAAAACACCCAAAAAAGAAAAAAATCTTACGAAGTTAACTCGCAAAAATTTCTAATAAAATGCTGAATTGGAAGAAAATGTTCTAAATCTCGTCACGATGACGTAAGTACTAGGATTGTTAAAATTGAATTTTCACCTTTAATTCTTATCTTCATTTTTATTATAGGTCTTCATCTGTATGATGTAATAATAATCAGGTTGCCATTGAGTAAAATTGATTTTTTTCAGAAAACTCGACAAAATTTTAGGTAAAATTTTACCGTACGGTCACCTTTGGCGAAATTTTCAAAAAGTCGCCAAGGCCGTATGACGTCATACTTAGGACGAAAACCCGATTGGGAAAAACGGCGGGAGAAAAATTGCAGAAATAGTAACAAATATTTTATACATTGTTGGTATCTATCAATATGCTCAACTAATTTTACAAAATTAACAAAAAACGCTAATTTATAGATTTCAAACATCGATGGTAAAACAATAAAGTTGATATGTTAAATTATCCATAAAATTTTTTGATTAAATTTTATATTAATGAATTTAAATCGGTAAATATTAATAAGAAATTCATTTCATGAAGACCATTTAATTTTATTATTAATTATACGTAAATAATGAACAATAAAAATACCTCTCTCCAGCTCCTATTTTGCCATCGAAGCCGCTACTGCCTGCTCCGGGTCAAATGTTTTTGGCGGGTAGACCCGTATAATGGAATCGATGAACGCAAGGAATTTATTACACATTTTATTGTATTTTTTCCTCCACACATATTCTGCAAGATAATAGCTGAAAAAAGCAACGCACAGCAGACAACCTGTTGAAATAAAATCTCGGCGACAATATTTTGTTTACCGCAAATTTTGTTTATTTTACTCTACTCAACAGAATTTTATTTGCGAAGAAAGGTTAGAAACGATATCTGAAAATTCGTAGATGATAGCATGAGACTTGTCTCGCGAGACAAGCTGAGCATCTCGCGAGAATCGCATCAGACAAAAATAAGGCGGTCCGAATGTTCGCCAAATTTGGCTTAAAAAAACGCGCCAAGGGTGACCGTACAGTGAAACTGATCCAAAATTTAGAACATCATGTGTAAAAAAATGCGTTACGCGGCCAATAGAATTCTAAATTAATAATTCCGATATTTGTAAACAATCTCTCTTAAATTTTAACACTAATGCCTTACTTACGCCGACATTTTATTTTTTGTTTTTATTTCTTTCTAAACATCAATTAAATTGCTAATTTTATATATTATAAAATTAAACAGTGTCGTTTCGTGACGGGTTTGGATATTTTGTATAATAGATTTAATTATCTTGTCCTAAAAATGAAATATGTTTTCTTCCAGACTATAGGAAAAAGATATATTCGCACATTAATTGAATTTGTAATTTTAATGGAAGAATTGGTTTAAAATTTAAGCGGAATTACAATTTCACTAATTTATGATTAAATTGATTATAAAAATCATAACGTGCAAGAATTATAATCGTAATTTTGAAATTTACTAATAAAAATTCTTGAATAAACGTTTTGTATTATACACATTAGTTGATCATTTACATATATGAAATTGATAATTACCTCAATTATGATGCTATGAAATATCATAATAATTAAAAATGTGTAGCGTTTAAGCCTAATTGGAAATCTTCTTTTTTTCGCGAAACATGGTTAAACACTGAATTAGAAAAATCGGCACTAGTGCCTTATAATCCAGGATGCCAAATTCTGAGATTGGTGATTTTTTGGCGGATTT
The DNA here is from genome assembly GCA_037975125.1 of Latrodectus hesperus. NCBI lineage: Eukaryota > Metazoa > Arthropoda > Arachnida > Araneae > Theridiidae > Latrodectus > Latrodectus hesperus. The sequence goes on from JAJQOW010000014.1 coordinate 21,976,857, forward strand.
TCTTATATATTTGGCAACCTCATTTTAATTACGCCATATATATGGAGACCTATAAGAATTATGCAGAAAATTCTATTTTGGTAACCCTAGTATTTACGTCATCGTGGCAACATTTCTTCATGCCGAGCTGGCAGCCGAATGGTTAGCGCTCTTGCCTTCGGTTCAACAGTTCGTGGGTTCGAATCCCACCTTGGGCATGGATGTTTGTAGTGGTTCGGAATCCACTTTAAGCCGTAAGTCCCGGTCTAATTAGCCCTCGTGTGCAAAAAATGACCGTTGAGCGACAAACAAACCAAACCACCATCTTCATCGCCAAAAAAATTCAGAGTTTGGAATCATGGATTATACGACCTCTGTGCCGAAAAATCTTTTGTGGGGAATAATTCACGAGTTCATTATAAGAAACAGCACCCTTCTTAAAATGAGCGTCATGTAAAATGGAATCTTCATTGCGGTTATAAGAACTTGTAAATAATTACATTTATAAATCACGAAGAATGGAAATGATGTCCAGACTTTTTTTATTGATCAAAAATTAAATATCCTCATCTCCAGGGGACCAGAGTCCAATAATTGAAGATCTACTGATTTAAATATTATTATAAGAGGAGAAAGTTTTAAGATGAATTAATTATGATGAATTTTGCTATTGGAATTACAAATAATTATATTGACTTTTAAATGTGTGTGTTTACATCTTCTCACATACAGTAAGTATAACATTACTTTTTAAAACTTCATTACAAATATTTGTACATCTAAAGACAGTAAAATAAGAGTTATTATTTTATTGCATTGCATTAAAGGATCTAAAAAATCTATATGTAATTATGTGTCAAATAATGGTTTGTGTTTGACATGTTCCTTGTCACATCAATGTGTTGTTAACCTTTGCCAAAGTGCATCGTTTCTAGTAATAATCTTCAATAAATAATGGCCTAATTTTCTTGTAAATATAACATAGTATTTGAGTAACTATTTAACTAACTTATTGGTTGCAATTTTTATAGGAAACAATATTGTAAAATAATTAGTTCCCAACCATTGATTTTTTGAAAATTGAACTTTACACGTGATATGTTTTTGAAAAAGAAACTATATATTTCTTTTTTGAAAAATCAGATGTTTAAAAAATAAATGAATATAAGTTTTTTTCATTAATATGCGAATTATATTTTATTAATAATTATTTATGATGAATAAATAAGCTGAAATAAAGAAAAAGATAATTCTTACATTCCCATTTATGTATTGAAATTTTACAGTTAATGACATGAATAGTGCCCTGGAAGTCAGCAAGCGTATTCGTTTACTTTTCTTGGAGCAGAAGTATACGGACGTGAAGTTTGTGATCAACTGCAGCACTGAGCCCAAACCGACTCTCCTAGCCCACAAAGCTATTCTGGCAGTAGGATGCGATATGTTTAGAGAAATGTTGTACGATAATAAAGCAGGTGAAGGCTCCTGCGAATTCAAAATCAACAATATTTCTTATGATGCCTTCAGGAACGTTGTGGAGTAAGTATTAGCTATATATTGTTACAAAATCTGTAAATATCTTTTTGTATTCATCTTGAGATTTATCAAACAGATCCGAATTCAGATTCTGGGACAAAAATCTGGGATGTAGGCTTACGTTAAGAACGGCTTTTCTAATAATTTGGCAGCTTAGCGACCACTTGGCGAGATTTTTGGAGACTCTTTGGCTAGAATTCGCGAGAAATAGATATAGTTTTGGAAATTTACACCACCTAAGCTCTAAAGCTGTTATCAAGCGAGGTGGCCTAGAATCTTCCAGAGCCTTGGAGAAAGATATATTCGCACATTAAAAGAAAGACGTAGGTTTTCACGCCAAGAAAGCTATAAATACCACCGTTCCATGGACCGAATCAGTTTCGGAGTTTTCAGTGGCAGTAATAGACTAGTGAATACGACCTGCCTATCTGAGGTATTTGAAGATCTCTGTTTTTGGGAGCTGTTTACCGTTGAATCAGTTGAATTGATAGAGTAATTGTGATTCTCGTAAATGCTGTAATTGCAAGGTGTTTTTTCCCGGCATCTTTAGAAAGTTCTACAAATAACAATTCTGTGATTGTTAAGAGTTTATTTTATCGATTCTCAATGAAGACGAAAACCGAAGCTCAGTACAATATATCTTGTTAACATAAATTACTTATGCAATATAATTTTTAGACTTTGCTTTATTTTCTTCTAGCGAAAAGTTATTCTCTCAATTTTGTTTGGTTCTAAATTTTTTTTATTTAATAAATTTTATATTATTATACATTTTATTTTCAATAAAATTCTATTTTAGGTATTTTCGCAACTTATATAATATAAAGCAAAATGTCAGAAAATTTAATATCCAAGTTGTTTTAGTTAATTTTTAATTTTTTAAAATTTTTTTTAATTATTATCTACTGTTATCATTTTTAATTTTATTTTCAATTTGTGTTTCATGTCATTTGCTTTACAATCAATAGCATGAGTTGGCAGTTTCTTAAAATTTTTAAACTAAGAAAGTAAATAAAATCGCATAAATAACTAATGATAATTAACAGTTTTATATTTATGAATTTAAATGACAGATTTAAATTTATTTAAGAAGTTTTCTCAAGGAAACTAAAACGTGAAGTTCCACTGAAAATCAGATTTTAAATCATTTAAAAGTTTTAAATGACTAAATTTTCAGAGAGGAAATTTTTTTATTATTGAAAATTTCCAAATGATTTCTTTTTGTTAAAACTTTTATCTTGTGTTAAAATTTTGGCATGATGCATATAACATCTTTTTCGTTCTTTTTCATTTGCTTAATGCAAGGGCTGCATGAATAAATCCCGTTTGTTTTCTTTCTGCACTTTTTGTTGCCGGTCTCGGTATTATCCTTAATATATAAACATGTGCATTTTTAAATATTTCTCTAAAAGTGACAGCAATCCATACATTGATTTTTATGTTATTTGCAAATAACTATTATTCCAAATTTTTCTTTAAAAGTTTTGTAAAAAATGAAGAATTTAATCAATGAGGCAAAGAAAATGCATTAATTGTTACTTCTTCAAGAGAGTATCAGCGAAAGAAAGCTGGAAATATTAAATATCTATGGGTAATATTTTATTTGGAATAGGAATTTTGGAATAGTTTAAATTGTTTGAAGAAAGTTAAGCGAGATTTTATTGAGTGTGAAACTCGTTGTAAAAGCTTTTTCCGACAATTTATGAAAATCATATAGATCAATTTAGATATTTAGTACTAATTAATTCTCACTTATAGGTGTTAAAATTATCATAAAACAACTGGAACTCATTTATAACTTCAATTTCAGTTTTAGCAATAAATTGACACTTGCATACACAAGAATTTTTTTTTTTTTTTTAAATTATGAATGATGAAATTCTGTAATAACAAAATATTTTAAAAACAGAATATAAAAGTTATTTAAATAATATTTAGATTATTAAAATAAATCTATAAAATTTAGATAGCATTGTCAAAAAATGATTTAAAATATGAGTTAGTAATTCATATTTTTTTAATCTTTATATAATTAAATACTAAAAATGCATTGATATTTGACAATTACATGGATAACAATTGTCTTTTAGAATCACAAAAATATATTCAGTATTAATTTGATGGGGATTTTCAATACTTCCATATTAACTTTAACAATATATACAATATTAACATAAAAATGAATCAATATTTATAGAAATAAATAACCATAACCAGCCCTACGTCGGTGAAAACTGCTATCGTTGGCCAAACGGCAAAGGGCCGACGGATAACCGTATATGGGCACGTACTGGCAATTACATGGGGCACATGCTGCCAATATGGCATTGATGGCCACCCGGCGTTGAGCCAACAGCGGACCGTACTGCCGGCCCAGCAGCAATGACGACGACCACTTTATTGACGGAGCCGACGAGGCCAAATAGCGGCGGGCCGCTGCTGGCCAAGACGGCTGACAGCAGCGGCCCGATGGATGCCCGGCATCTTTGTGTTTGCTGGGTAGTTATTAAAAAATTATTGTAGAAGCTTCCAGATTTAGATCTTACAGTATAATTTTTATGTTACCAAATAATTTTCTAGTATTTGAAATAGGCAGAAAATTTTAAGAATTTATATTTCCATTCTTTGAACAACTATTACGCGGTATATTTTTTCGTGAACTATATACATTAAAATTATAATGGCATAATAATTTAATGCAAATATATGAAGATTTGTTTATTAGAGTTTTTTTATAATTTTAAATTGTTGTATTTATAGGTGGCTAGCAACAGAATCTTTTCCACATTGATATGATAACGAATTAAAATACTATTTGTTCTTTTATAGATACATATACACAAATGAATTGTTTTTTGAAAATGAAGTATCTGCAATAGAAACTTGGTCTGCTGCTTTGAAATTTCAATTGCAGTCTTTAGCGGATAAGTGTGAACAATATATTGATGCATCTGAACTGACTGAAAACAATGCTTGCACCATGTTTCAGATGGCAACTAATCACAAATTGACATCTTTGAAAGACAGATGTGCAGAATTCATTCAAGAAAACACAGCCTCCATTTTAAGGTAAGTATATGTCACTAACTTTCTTGTTGGGAAATTTTTTGCAAGAAATGTCTTTCTTATATCTGATTGCTGCAAATAGAATAGCCTTTGGGTGAGCCTCTGCTTTGTATGGCATCTCAAGTGCTCAAATATATGAACTTTGAGCCAATTGATGGCAGCACGTGGGAACGACGATATCAGAAGCAAAAAAAGTTCCAGATAATGCTAGAGAGAACAGAACTGAAAATCATTCCCCGATGCCAAATTCCGCAATCTAAACTTGTGGCTCAAAAATGAATCCCGAAGTCATCAAATAACACTACTGGAAGAGAAGGAATCAAAAACTTTATTTTAAAACAGAATCTTTTCAAATTTTGCTTCAGATGGTCTGCATAATACATGTCCACCATCCAACTATTTCCCAACATCTTGTTAACTTTAGTAAAATGTTGGAGCTTGACAAATCATTTATTCATTGAAGCCAACAAAACGTAGATTTAAATATCTGCTTTGACCTCTCGAAAAAATATCTGGGAACAAGAGGTTTTCCCCTCAAACTGCGATAGAAGTCAATGGTATGAAAAAAAATAAGTTCATTTATACAAACATGATAATTTGGATTAATAACTTAAAAACTAATAGAATTTTAAGAAATTCTTACATCACGGTGAAAGGAAAGGAAAGAAGGGGTTTCATTGCTCCATATATGAGGACTGTTCTAGTGAGAACGCTTTAGTAATATTCTCACATAGGAAGCGTATTTAACTGGGTCTCTTTTTCTTAAATACATACATGTTTTCATTAAAATAAACAAACGAAAAATTATAAGGATCTAATGGGAAATGTTTAAGAATGTTACAATGTACGTGTGTAGAACATTTTATTTGAGCGTCTTTTATCCAAGTTTTAATGGTTGGATTTTTTCTGTGAAAAGTATAGAGTTGATAGTGTGAATCACGTAGAATGTTTGTTTCCACCTAGAACTTTTGGATACAAAAGAAAGAAGTGCCAGATAAATGTCTGAAAAATAGTAACAGAGTTTACTAATGAATAATATGCAAATCACTAGTAACTAAATAGACTGGGAAAGCAAAATGATTGAGCATTCATTAAATAATTTTGAGAATCAACAAAAAGTGTAAAATACATGTCATTATATATGGTTTTAATGACTTTTCAAAAAGTTGAAGTAATTAAAACAGAGCTGAATTTGTATTTCAATAATAATGTTTGTGTTCAGCATCCTCAAAAATAGGATAACTAAACTTTTATGATCAAAATTAAAGAAAAACAATATTAAAACTTATTGTCTAATGCTATTTTTTATCTGACTGCAAGTTTTACATAATATACATTTTTTTGGCATTTAGTTGAAATTAAAAAAAAAAATTATTAGATATTTGGTAAGTAATATTGTTAAAAACTTCATCATGTTCATTAAAATAATTAATTTTCATTTCTAAAATCTATTCTTTAAATTGTTACGAAACTTATAATAAAAACGTTGATGATTACAGGTCTTCAGATTTCCTAGCGTCCAGCATGTCAACAGTCCGTTCCATTTGCAAAATGGAAAAATTAAATTTGAGTTCAGAAGTTGAGCTTTTCGAAGGTGTTCTTCGATGGGTTGCTGCTCAGTCAGACTCAGAAGAAAATAAAAAACTTGTCATAAAATCTTTTCTGAGAAACATACGATTTCTGACTTTAACTTACAGTGAGTTCAATCAATTTGTTCAAGACCATCCTTCGCTATTTACAACTCCAGAAGTTGCGAATATTCTCACTCACTTGACGCATCCAAAGCAAGGTGTTAACTTACCTTCTTGGTGCAATAAAGGTATCAACAGGTGTACAATGTCAATGCAAAATGTCAACAAGTGCAATCAACAAGTGCCAAAAAAACCAAGAAGAAAACGTAAGTGAAATTTTGTGTATTACATAAAATAGTCTGATTTTTATTTATGGATAAATGTGAATATGATTTTGGGCCTGTTATAATTCTGAACGATTTTGGTAAATAAATTTAGAGTTTTATGTTTTAATCCTACTCTATTTTTTCTGAATAATGTTATATAGTTTAAATTTTATATTAATTTAAAATGATTTGAATCAATACAGAACATATAACAATAATAAATATAATAGAAATAACAACAGATAACGGAAAAGCAACAATAGTTCTACATGAATATGAAACACATTAAATGAGCAGAAAATTATTAAAATTTTTTAAAACTTTTTTTGAAGAAAGAGGGTAAAATATAACTTATCCTTAAGAATTAAAAAAAATATTCAATTAAGAAATTACTAAGATTTTAAATGATAAGTCAAACTCAAGTGGACATAATAAATAATCCGTAGACATTGCACAATGAAATAAAAAATAAAAAGAATTATATCAAATCAAAGAACTGCCTGTTATTAAACAAAAAATGAGCAATTTAAGCAAAACTATTTAATTGTGATTTTTAATCAATAGTTCTAAAAAATAGAACAAAATTCTTAAAATGGTTAATATTAAACATCTTATAAGGAAAATATCCTTATTGAAAGAATAATTTGGAAGAAATATACAGGAAACCGAATAGAATATGGAAAACTGATTTAGTTGCATGCATTGAGTGAACCATGGAAAATTTTATCCAATTTATCTTAAACTGCAATAAATTTACCGTGTTTACAAATAAATATTTAGATTTAGATACAATACAGAATAAGAAATGTTTATTTGTAGTAAAATATACACATTTTATTGACATAGATGTTAATTTTTCGTAGATGGCCAAATTACTTGTGCTATTTTATCAGTCACTTAATATTTAACATTGGAATTTACATAATTATTATATGATACCGTGTGTGTTTGAGTGTAATAAAATTTCTCTCTCTCTCTCTCTCTCTCTCTCTCTCTCTCTCTCTCTCTCTCTCTCTCTATATATATATATATATATATATATATATATATATATATATATATATATATATATATATATATATATATATATATATATATATATATATAAAGCCAATCCGGTTAAGTCCAAAACACAAAATTTATGTTTTTTGATGCATTAGTTTTTAAAATTCTCGGTTTATTAATTTAATTAGAAAAGTGTATAGTCTTTTTTCGAGGTGTAAATTCTGCAAAAGAAAACAAATGTACAGAATGTATAAATGAAAACGTAAGTATTTATAAAAATAATGACAGCATCTTAAAAATTTTAGGACTTATACCTTTTGGCAGCTGAAAAACATATGAAAATTTGGTACCTTTCCATTTCACCGGCGCAAATCTCATCAAGCGCCAATCAAGTCGCCAATTGGCGACAACACACAGTATACACATAAAAATTTTTAAATAATGTTGACAACACACAGTATACACAAAAAAAATGTTAATAAATGTTAGCTATAAGAATTTTTTACTTTAAAGGCATAAGCATTTTAACATCACTTAAATTTTTTCATAAATCATAAAAAAATGTGCATATTTTTGTCACGAAGTGTTTGTGATGCATATATCAAAATCTTTTTTCTTTTTAATATTTTTTGCGTGATTTTGTTACGATTATTATTTTTTAAGATTTATTTTTAAAATCAGATTTTTTTGTAGCGAGATTTTATGAAATTAATAAATTTATGTATTTGGCAACATAGCATACAATTATGAAATGAAAAAAAATGTTGAAAAAAGTTGTTGATAGTAAAGGGCCGTCACATGTTTTGGAAACGTAGCAGTAAAAGGTTACCAGCGGAGATATTCCCTCTAGCGCTGGTTGTATCATTTTTGGCGACTTTATCACCTGCGCTGGCGAAATGGAAAAGTACCGAAATTTATGTAAAAATTATAAAATAACATTTATTGTGATAAGTTTTATGTTTATTCATCATAACAAACATTATCTTCTTCCGAGTTACTTAAATGCAAATCTTGATCTCCACGTGTTGTTCTTAATGTCCTGTAAAAGTCGTGTTTAATTGGAGGTATATACTTTAATAAACACATGATGTCTTTTTTGTTTCTCTTGAAATGGTTCTGCCATTAGGATATAATATAGGTTGAGTTATATTTTTTTAATTTACTGGCCTTGTTTTTTTTATATCAATTACATGAAAGGTATCATCCTAGTCAAAATTATATTTGAACTTAATGCTGCTTGGGTTTGACCTTTTCAATTTTATCCATCTCATATTAAGCCAATTGACTGTAGGTCCACTTGTTGATTTTTTCTGTTGGTAACTCTCCTTGAATTAATATGAAGTATCGTATCACTTTCACTTTCACTGTGTTCTATTTCCATTGACATTTTTTGTTTTTATACCCTTACAATAAATCTTTTTTATAATTTTAAAAAGTCAGAGTTTTTACAGTTATTAAAGAAAATTTATTTAATGTTTTTGATAACACAATAATTTTCGCAAACACTTCAACGTAATATTTTTGTGTTTTGACGCACATGCATAAAACTCAAACAATTCTAATTAGAAGTAACGGTTACAGTTACTATGAATTTCTTGTTTTTCTCTCAGTGTTACCAACAATTATCGAAAGAAGAAGAAGAATTTAATTTTTATTTCAAAGTTTATGTAAAAAAAATATTGATAAAAGGTGAACTTATTCACAATGGTTTCTGAAATTATTATACAATATATTCAGAAGCTATTAAAAAAAAGGGTGTCTCAGAAAAAAGTAACCAACGAGTAAATCCTTTAAAATTTTTTTATTTATTTAAAATTTCCAAAAATCAGAAAATATCAAAAAATGGACTTAACCACATTGGCTTCTGAGCGGCTCATATATATATTTTATATTCATATATAACGTATATATTTTATATTCATACGTCGATTTATAAGATTTTCGATTCCTCACTATCCTTTTATGGATAAAGTGTTTCACAAAGATAAGTCAATTTTAAGGTTATATGAATTTTTCAAAAATGTTTCAAATTATTTTTCTGGTATTTTTGCTAATTTCGCTTTCTGAAATTGAAACATTACATATATTCTTTATGAATAAATTATCTGAGAATTTCTTCTACAAAAGGTTTATAATTGTATTTTTAATACTATCACAAACAATGCCATTTTAATAATTTAGGGATTTTTTTTCCGATTCTTAAAAAAATTTATCACGAACGTTACAACGTATTTATAAACATCTTTTCAAAACATAAATATCTTAAAAAATATGGAAATATTAAATACATTTTGATGATTTTTACATTAAATATGTAATAATCAAAATTATTTTTTAAAACTCCAAGCATACACAATCTTAATGGGGATATACGGTTACTCGTGTTGCCTCCGCCAAATGACACATTTTATCGCCTTCTTCGCCAAATCTAAGCGATTACAGTCACAGCATGGTAACCCAGCTACGATGAGCTGTAGGCGGAGCTATCTTTGCCCGGGGAAAATGTGATTGGGTAAAATATAAGGTGGAGAAATAAACATCATTATGACATGTGAGTGAACGTAGTATATTTAGCAGCGTTTTTCTTGTTCTAAGGTATTTCGTTCATAATTATATTAGGATTTTTCTGATAATTTTATAAAGCGATTGTCTTATTATATAATGGAAAATGATTCAAAAAATAATTCTTTGCAATTTTGCACTTCAAATATTAAAAGTATTTCATCGGCATTAATAGACGTGCATTTACAAATATAAAAAACAAAAACATTTATTGTTAGTAAAAATAACTAAAAATAAAAGAGTTTTTGATTTTTATATTTGTAAATAACGTAACACAATAAGTAACTATAAATATGATACAACAAAAACATAGACAACAATCTATCATATCTTACATCCAAGCGTACATGATGTAAAGAACTTAAATAAATACTTTTCTTGTTGGTTTAACTCATGTTTTTGAAACAATGATTTTATTAATGCATTTGGTACCAGTGGTTATGACATTTCAATATTAGTACTTGGACCTTTAAATGAAAAAGTTAAATGTAACATAACCAATAGTATTACTTATCTTCTATAAATAAAATTATTCAATCAAAACTCATCATGTGCTTTTAAAAGCAATGAAAAGAGAAATTAGATAATTTAAATTGAAGCTTGCATGGTAGTTTAAGTACTTATTAATGATTTTCCCTATTTTTTCAGCAATTAAATTTAAAATTGTTTTTGCCATATTATATCTGATAATCATAAATTACATGAATAAAAATTAGCATATTTATACTTTATATCTTTTATCTGAAAGTATATAACATATTACATAAGTATCATTAAATACTATAATTTACATATGTATTCTCCTACTTACCAAAATTAAATGTGTGTAATGAAGGAATAAATTTTTTTGAATTAAACCTGTGAATTAAATATATTTATTGTGTATATTTGTATGTTGAAGTTACTAATCACTAATTTTTTGCAATAGCATATTCAGCATTTCTCATTATTCAAACTCCAAATCATTCAAATATAAGATATTAACTCTTGTTAATGCAATAAAACCACGTATTTTGTAACATTTGCTGAGCTTATAATTTAATCTCCAAGTTTTTTGCCCAGATCACATAAATCTCGACACATAAGTATATATTTATTTAACTGATTTTTAATTATTTCATTTATACAGTTTGTTTTGCAAGTTCATAAGATTATGTAAGTAGTTACAAATATGCAAAAGAAACTAAAGGGTTGTAACAACTAAAAATCAATTTATAAAAAACTATTATCAATAATTATGGGTATTTGTCTTCAACTCTTATTACTAACATCCGTGCAATTTGTAGGTTTATTCTTGTGCATAAAGAATTAATTTTGACAAGAGATTTTCCCACGCTTTCTTGAGAAATTTTGATCTGAAAACTCAGCAAACTGAGTCAGAATTAAGGCATTATCACTCTTTCTTGCAAATCTTTTTAAATTAATTCACATTCATTACTACTTGCATCTAAATGTATGTGCAGAGCAGTACTGACCATTACTGTAAATATTGTTAAAAATGTGTGTATAAGTATTTATATTACTAATCTAATCTAGAAAATGTGGGAACAAGTGTATGGAAAAAAAGAAATTTTTACTTATATCAATTTATGAAATAATATTTACTGTTTGTGTATACTTTATAATTAAAATAATCTAGAAATATTTTCCGCAAATAAACTCTACTAAATGTATGGATTATTCAAGAATATGCATGCAAGATATCTGACCTTGTAAATAGTCCCTATTTATTTTTATTTATAAAGAATATGAATGAGTGTGATGTCACGCGGCTTGGCCATACCAGATGAAAATACATGGCTCGACGATTAACCAAATGATAGGTAAATGGAAATAATTGTTATATCCTCATTAAAATCTTTCCCTGTGACTAATAATTACACCCCATTGGCAGTCAAAGCAAATAAATTGGTGGTGAGCGCCTGGAGCACTGGAGCTCGGTCATCCAAAGTGGCAAGAAGAAGTGGATCTAGTGTTTGTTAGGTTCCTAGCCTAAATGGCCATGTACCTTCTGTTCCTAAGAAATTTTTCTACACCTAACTTTAGTTGAGATTAACATAATGATTTCAAAACATAAGGTTATTTAAACACAAAAGATTAAGAAAATATTTTGCTTAGGTTAAAGTGCTCCCAACGAGAGTTCTTTGCATGAGATTGAATAAACATAAAAAAGAAAAATTGGCAACCAAAGTGGCAACCAGCCTCCCTTGAGAAATTTTGAGTACAAATACCACAGGAAGTTAATCTGCTTTTCCCACATCTGGTAATAATTTAAAATCGATCAACAAACTAGGGGAGATAACACTTTTCCATGAACCAGAATATCTCCTGTCAATAAAGTAAGCAATTATAAAATGATCTATCCAGACACAGATGCTGTTTACGTTTTACCCAGTTCATGGGAATTTGAAGGATATCTGTTTTGGTGCTCTCCCACAATAAATAGTAATATAATATAAACTCATAAAGATATTATAATGTAAATAATAAAAGCACTTTCTTTAAAATAATTCAAGTTGTAAATAGTTCTGAAGATTTAGGTTATGCTTTTTAATTTGAAACAACAGAAATCGAATAAAAAATAATAATATATAGATTAAATGTATTTATAAATAATAGTGAGTTAGGATAAATTAATTAGTTATGCATACATTTCATTTGCCATTAATGATGAATTTGATTAATTACTTCATCAGTGTTGATCACTTCAAGTTTATCAAATTCGCCGCTTAAAAATGCTAAGTCACTCCAATTATTCTGTCCCATGTTTGATCGTATATGTCAGAATTAATTTTAATTTACTGAACGAACGTTCACAGCTAACAATTGACGTTGAAATAGTAAAAATTGTCTGTACACTCATAATTTTAATAACATCTTCACCATACTAGATTATGCAAGTTAAAAGCTTCAATGGAGTTTAAGATTTAATTCCTTTGGAGCTTTGAATTATATACTTATATATTTTTTATAATAAAATCATAAATATTCTCAGCCAAAACATGTAAATTTGTAATATTTTTTATTTTTCAAAAACTGATACACTCAGAATTTAAGTTTTCTATTGAATAAAATTCTTATTGGGAATTAGACTTTTAATTGTTGTTCCCGATCCAATTAAACCTCGTGTAAAAAAGATCGTTTAAGGACAAACAAATCAATACAGGTATTCATACTAGACAAGAGTTTTAACATTCTTATCTCATGATTATGCGAAATTTTCTCAGTCGTTTACTTTACCAATGATGAATGTCTACTTATTTTTAATTTTTAATAGGACATTCTTACGATTTTAAAATATTTTTTTTATTCAAAAGAGTTTGTTTTTGTTTTTTCATATTGTTTTACGCAATGGCATATTTTATTTTTGATTCAATAATTTATACATTAAGACCTTTTTAATTTTTTACAGTGCAGAATCGGCATAAGTCGAACATTATTTTTTACAATAATTATGCCCGATTTCATTATATTCCTCCAGAATGATTTCTCTTAAGCTAAAACAGGTTTTTGTTATAAATTGTAATAATTAAAAATAGGTTTTAAATAAGTAAATGTAAAGAATACGAGCTAGACAGAAAACGAAATTCGATATTTTTTTTTTTTGTGTTGGTATTTCGTAGTAATAAACGTTATTTTGTATAAGGAAAACAGCAGAGAACAAGATAAATTATTTAATTTCTTAACTGTGAGGTTCAAAATTATTTTAATAAATGTTTATGTAAGTTTTAGGATATTTTAAACTAATATCCCCTAAATATAATCATTGATTAAAAGTTTATGCTTCTTACAAATTCCGGAAAATATTAAATTTCCTTTATCAGTAAAAGAAATATTTTCATTTAATGATTTAAGAACTATATTTTAAATATTACTTTTTTATTTTCAAGCACTTCAATAAATAACAGCAATACTAAAGGTTATACTTTACATTCCTGAAATAGAATATTACAAATAAACACTATGGTATGATCAATCCTTTCGTGTGTTTTAGAAATAAAATTTCAATGAGTAAATTCTGATATTAAGCTAAAAAAATTGGAGTTTGAATAAAATATCTCTTAATATAAGAAATAAATTTTATAGTTGCGGTAAGATAATAAATTAAGATACTTGTTTTTAATAGGTTAACATTAAAGCAAAATTAATGTTGTCGAAACTAGGTAGAGTATTTATTTCCGATTAGTGAATTTATGCTCACAAAAATGTATTTTATGAATATTTAGTACTTTAATCAAAACTATTTAAAAAACATTTGATGCAATCAAGTGAAGCAAAATATTTATATTTTATAACTATCAAATGAAGAAGGAAGTTAAAACATTATTTTACAAAATTATTTTTTTAAACAATCCTTCTCGAAATTTGCTACTTCTGATCTTTTGCATATCAAGGTAGATATAGTTCGGTGAAGGGAAAAATATTTAATGTAGAATAAATTTGAATATATGTGAAAAAATGTGTGATATTAACAGTTTTATATAAAATATTTAATAACTAAATTATTATTCTAAATAGTAGCGTTAATATTTCCCCATTTTTATTTTTGCTTTTATTCTCCTTCTAAAAACAATTTTCATGCGTGAGATATATTTATTTTAATATTTAAGAATAACAATTCAAGAAATACTAAAATAAATATAATAACAACATAGATTCCAGTAAGGAACGATATTTTTTACAAAATTATAGAAACAGAAATCATTCGGAATATGAAAAACTTACAATCAACATTTTTTCCCAATATTTAAACTGAAGTCAGTAGCTTACTATTTCCCCTAAAAGCTATTGTTAGGCAATTAAGTTAGTTTATTATTTTTTTCTAATTATTAAAAATATACAATTTTGTTAAAATTCTTCAGTTTGTAATCATTAAAGCATTCAAACCACTTCTTTTAATGATTTTGAAAATTATTTGATGATTTTAGAAATATAATATTAATGTAGCAAGGATAAAAGCTAATTATCAATTAAACAACGAATTAACTAGTTACTACAGATATTTAAAGGTTTTTCTGATTTTTTTGTTTAAAAGATATGATGCATTTAACTACTTTAGAGCAATGATTAAAATCATTTGATCCATACTAATATTTTTTATTTTTTTATATCAGAAGAAAAATTATATATATATATATATATATATATATATATATATATATATATATATATATATATATATATATATATATATATATATATATATATATATATATATATATATATATATATATATACAAAAAATGCTTAGTAATAAATTTCCGGATAATATTTTCTAAATAAAGAAAATTCATATTTAGTGTTGCAAAAAATTATAACAGGGACTTGTAGAAATTTTCTAGCCGGACATTCACAAAGCAAACCACTAACACATGTTGATTTCTTCAGCTGACAACGATTGATGGACTTCCCCGCTGTAAGTCGTAACAATGAAATTATTATGAGATGATCTGGTGTAAAGCAGGAAATACGTCCCATCAATAATTAGAGGCTTTTGTATTCCTGACAAGAGCTAAGGGGTGTGTGTTTCTTATTGATTAGTAAGGATGCAAATTTTAAGGACATCTAACGCAATTCTTTTATTTGTAATTTAATTTTAAGAATTTTTCATTAATGATATTTCAATTTTATGAAATTTCCCCTTTCTTTTGAGAGCTATATCTCATCATGTTATTGTTGTTAAAATACAATTAAAAGTTAACATTTTACATTTACAAAAGAAAATATAAAATTTTAATAAAATATTGTTTGTTAAATAAAAGGATCTAATCTCTTATAAACAATTAATAGAATGTTAAATAATATTTCAGAAAATTAAAATATTAAAAAAATTTTTCATTTTGATTTTTTTAAATAGTAAATAATCACATCCAGAGAGAAGTGCTGATGACATATTTATCAGCCGAAACAATATTAATTAGATATTATATTCTTTATTTGGAATAGAAAAGATTTATTTGATTAATCAATATTATAATTTTTTATAGACATATAACTTAACTTCGGCTATATAACTTGACTAAATAACTTTAAACTAAAATCGAAGACATTTCAAATGTTTAAATTTATAACTGCAAAAAGTATAAAAAATAAAGTTTCTTTTCATTAACTTTCCTCCTTTACCATAATCATTTGCATATTTTTTGTACAGTTTTTATTATTTTTTGAGGTATTTTGTAAATTACTAGAGGTAATATTTTAACTAAGGACGCTTTGTTTCTTATTAAGAAAAAGCAATTTGGCCAGTACATTTCGGGGATGATATTTTTAAGTAACATTTGTTATATATATATATAGTTTAATTGTAGGTATATTACATTTACAGTTTTTCTGATAAAGAAGCATTACTTCTTTATCAGATAATGTGCAAACGTGATATACTCTTCTCTTTTACTATAAATTTTTGAAATTAAATTTTTGAAACTATTAAATTTTTGCAAAATAATTACAATGTATTCATAAATCGCAATTTTTATTTAGGCTATTGAAATTCATTTAATTGTATAACTATTTAAATTCTGTTCTAGGATAACTATTGAAAATTACAACATTAATGAATCTTGAAAATTAATTTTTAAGTTAGTTAAATAATCAGCTATAATTTTAGGAAAAATTGAATGTCTTTTAAATTTTAAACGATATATCTACTGAAAGAAAAATAATTTTATTTTATTCAGTATTTGTGATTTGGCTCATATTTTATACACTCTTTGAAAATAATGGAAAAATTATATTTGGTTACTAGCTGAAGGTAAATACTTTTATAACAAGCAACTTTTGAATAATTTATATCATTGAGAATTTCTCTTTGAATATATATTTCCTAAAATGAGTATTTTTCTTTTGAAAGAAAAATTTAAAATAAGGCAAAAACATTGCTTATTCAAAAGGAAATTTTAATTTTTAGATTTAAGAAAATTACATTAATCTTATAATACTCTATAAAGATATAAATACCATAAGCAAGAAAAATTTAATTATTAACTATGACTATCAGATCTGACAATAATTTTTTTTCCAGTCCAAGGACATTAACAATTTTTAAATATTTGATCAAATTTGAACTTCAAAATCTGCCTTATTTTTGTGTAAACTTATGCGTAAAAGATACGATTAAAAACAGATACATAAAACTACTGTTTTCTAGAATGAGTATTAATAATATATTTTCATTTTTGTGTAATAGATGGAGTAATAAAGAAATAATTTTGCTCACTTCTAATCAATAAATGGTGATTATCAAAAAAATAATTTTCTATTCTTTGGATGAGTACAAATCTTTAAACATTTATTCCAATTATTAGTTTCATTTTATTACATAGTTAATTCCACACTTTTAAAGGATTTGAAATTAAATACTCAATTTAAATTCTGAAGCTACAAATAAATGACAAATTAAATTGATAAAATAAAAATTTATTATTAACATGGTTTTAGATAAAGTAAATTGAATTGTAAAATAAGATTAGAAATTTAATTTTAGAAATAATTAGATAAATGACCTATTTTGTTTACAGAATTTATTCCATACACATTTTATGCAATTTAAAAGAAAGATAAATTTTACAATTATTCTGTGATTAACAATTTATGATTCAAAAATATTTAATTTCTTTTATTAAAGAGAAAAAAATTGAATACATGTATCATTATAGAAAGCGATTTTAAACATTATTGCATTCATTTGCTTTTCGATTCATAAAATTTCTGTAAGCGTTTTCCTCATTTGCTTACATTATTACAACCGCCCTACTAGGTAACGCCATTCACCACACCCCTTTTCAGACTACCTCTTTAGGTTTGTATTAAATAAGAAACGTCGCCAAAATATACTAAGTACGGTTACAGTTTACCTTTCCAACACGACTTCGGAAAAACTTTCATTTTAATTATAAATCTCTCTTAAAAATCATATAATTGTTATTTCGGTACTTACGTATTATCGCAACCATACCAACCTCCGGGATAACTTACCAAATTGGCAACCCCAATGTCACACACATCTAAGTTGCTGAATTGGCAACTATGTGCTTCTTTTCAAATTTTCCCGTTTGCGACATTTCTCAGCCTAGCTGTTCTTTGAAAATGGCAAGGTAAATATTAAAATGCGAATCTGGGATATACCGAAAAAGATGCCGTTACACTTTTACAGAAATATAACATTTTACCAGACGTTAGGAAATGCACCAACTCTCACCTGATAAAGGTTTATTTTGGAAAACAGATTTTTTGGGAGTGCAAAGTTGCAACTTATAATCAACACACGGGAATAAGAAATGGTAATTGGTTGGAGAATTATTCCCCGTTATTAACAGCAGTAAGATTCATGTATTGCTGGTACAAAGAATTAACAAAAATCAAATTTTGTGAAGGAGAACTTAATTTATCAGACAAAACAGTCATAGACTGGAATGAGAGAGATTTGTGTTCTCCACACATGGAATGCAAAGAAAGAACGAAAATAGGTGGACCTAGCCGCATTGGGGATATAGATGAAAGCTTGTTCATAAAAAGGAACAATAATTCGGATCGAATATTGCCAGAGCAAGGGATTTTTGGTGGCGTCTATCGAGAGACCAAACAAGCATTTTTAACAACCGTTCTTAATAGAACAGCAGTCACTCTTTTCCAGAAATTTGTCGAAAACATTGAGGAAGGGAGTACACTTTATTCTGACAGTTGGAGAGCGTATCAGACTGATCAATTGGCAATCGCCTAATGTAATCATTTAAGAGTAAATCACAAATATAATTTTGTTGATCTAGAAAGGGGTGTGCACACCCAAAGAATGTGGGGTTCCGCGAAATGGAGGAACACGAAACAACGTGGTACAGCAAGATACCATCTTGAGTCTTACTTGGCAGAATTCATATGGCGACAAAACCAAGAAAAGGATAAAAAAATCGTTTTGACTTTATTCTAAAAATCATTTTGCAATATTTTCCAACAAAACGTAATTGATATATCTTCAAATAAAGGTAAGAATTATACAGATAAAAATTACTTATTACTTTTCTTCATATATTATTTATTATTTTCTTTCATACTGTTTCTATCACATTGCACAATTCAACTACGCAATCCATGTCCCGTCAGCGTATTCCGTTTTTATAATTGGTCCGGTCTTATATAATGTCGCCAATATAGTTGCGATAACACGTAAGTACCGTTATTTCTTTATCGTGTACATGTTTACTGTCTTATAAATATCACCTAATAAAACCATTTATATACTTTCATATCCTTAATAATTGGTATTTATATTTCTTTTCATGAAAAAATATTCTATATTTATCGAAATATTGATACAGATGCCGCATAATCCAGGACTCCAAATTCTAAGTTTGGTGATTTTTTGGCGGATTTTCTTATGCATCTGGCAACTTGGTTTTTTATACGTCATAGATATGAAGATTTATAAAAATAATGCAGAAAATTCTATGGCAACCATAGTATTTACATCTTCGTGCACGTTACGATACGTCATTTTGGCGACATTTCTTCATCGCCAAAAAAATTTTTGTGATCCTGGATTAAACGTCATCTGTGCCGAAATATTTTTGTTAACTTTTTTAAGAAAATATTTGCTTTTTTTTAACACTCAATTTTCTTTGCAGGTGGTTTGCCTCCCGACGAGCGTTTTTCTATCCCCTTGAAATCAAGCAATGGAAGTCAATGTTTAACGAATCTAAAATGCGTTCTGCAACTGAATGCTACAAAAGGATTTCACTTGATTAAAGGAATCAGGTTATCCTTCGATGATCCTGTTCAGACATCAAGTCTTATAGACCATCTTGTAATTAACGTCTTTGTGGAACCCTCTAATTACAGCTTTGAAGAACACATTAGGATTACAAACTCGAAGAATGTTTTTGTGAGATTTTCCAAAGTCTTAACGATTCACTCTGGGCAGACTGTCACGATTACAGCAGATGCTAAGGACATTAGACATTATAAGCTTCTGCTGTTTGATGGTACGCTAACATTGATTGAAAATTCTCCATTTACAGCCAGCTTAACCAGGGAACCAAAAAGTGATAGATTTTTCTTCATAAGCGAAGTGATATATAGAAAAGTTGCCAATCGTATTCCAAAAAATACTTACAGAAAATGAAATCTCTTATTAATATTTATTTTAAATTTATTATGTTATAAAAAGAACTTTATTTATGCAAAGCTTGATAGAGAAATTAATTATTTTCTAAGGAGTGTAAGACTAGCAAATGCATGTGTAAGTTCAAATGAAATACATGACATTAGGTTGGGAAAAAAGGAATCTATAATATTTTTTGATCGATGTCTAAAATGATCAATATTTCATAAAAAAGTATTCATCAAACAATTTTAGATTTAAGTTCATTGGTAAGGTATTTTTCTCACAAGAAAATATTTTCCTGTTCACACTAAGAAGTTTTATTCAGTTGTGAGTTACAAAAGTATTTAAAATGGAAGTCAGGAAGAAAATGTTGGGCACATTTTGCAGTTTTTCTTTACTAAAAGCGAAAATGCAATCAAAGTGTCTGAAATTGTGGATGGTGTACAGGATCACGAGGTAATGTAACAACCTATTATGGGCAAGTTAAGTTTTGTCGATTCCGTTTGAGTACATATGATGTTGACGATGCACCTCATACTGGTAGTCCCATCGTCGAAAATGCCGATAAATTCACAAAAATGATCAAAGTTGAATGGCATGTTATCAGTTGTAGCATTTCTAAGGAGCTAAAAATCAGCCATAAAACAGTTTTAAACCATCTGCACAAATTAAATTCGAAACACGTAAAACAAAATCTTGAAGTTCATGCAAAAATTACGGATTTCTTTTTTCCCAACTTAATATTTTATGTTAAATCACTGATAGCGATAAATTTAAAAGATAAGAATAGACAACTTCTTTTACAATGAGAAGTTATGCATATATATATATATATATATATATATATATATATATATATATATATATATATATATATATATATATATATATATATATATATATATATATATATATACTGGCCTATAAGAGATTTCTGCGGGATGTTTTGCATATTTAATAGTTATTTTTTTGTCCTCTTTTACGATTTTTATAATTTGAATTGCTTTCAACTATCCATATTTTTGATCTTATAGCCGAAAACCAAAATTGTTAAAAATTGTTGACAAATCGAAGTTTGCCAAACCTCTCCTTTTTAATATAATATGTTTAGGTCCATTTATTGACAAAGTAAAATTATAATAAAATACTTAAATAATAACTAAATTAGTTATTTTAATTTAAATTAGCACAGTGTTTTTGGTACTGTTTTATGTTCAAATTATTCAGAATTAATTTGTAATAAATGAAATCCTTTTAAGACATGTTTTAATGCAATGGCAAAATGAAAAATAGCTAAGAAAAAAAATGTTTCTTCAAATAATGGTAGCACAATTTTGGTGAAAAAATCCCCAACAAAAATAAACAAAAAAGAAACTTCAAAAAATATAAACATTTTTCTTGGAAAAGTTACATATTACATACATGGAGCTCATATTTATAGCAAATGTGATTTACGTTGGTAAAACTTGCTTCACCTATTTATAATGATATTTTAATCACATGAAAACCTTAAACTGTAAAAAATAAAATAAAATGAAAGAACTAAAATATAAGGAAGAGCACAAAAACAATATTTAAAATTTGAAGAGATAGAAGACAAAGGTTTAACAATATCAGTTCATTCTTACAGATGTTCCTTACTTACTGAAATTTCAACTTTTCAAGCAATATAGAGAAAATCTGAGAATATATTTTACTTGCGCAAGTTATGATAAAATGGATTGCAATAGTGTTTTACTAATTATAAATGGTATTTATATGAACTCTTGATTCTATTTCTTAAATTTCATTCTAAGAGATATTAGATAGACAAAGGTTTAAAGTCATTCCTGCAATAATTTTGATAGCCTTTCTTATTTGCATTATTATATAAATAAATGATTTTATTATTATTCCTTCAGGAATATTCATGAGGGATAATATTTCTGAAACAGAAGTCCTAAAGTCTTGAATTGTGTTAGGTATTGAAGACTATTGTCTAATATTAAAAGTGTTATTAGATTTTATTTATTTAATTTATTTTTTGATGCATCGAACCAAGAAAAGATTAAATATATGCATTTAAGGATGGCAATAGGAAGAAAAAACTAAGGCAAATCTGAATTTTTCAGTACCTATTTTCTTATTTTTGTTTATCCTATTCCAAGAAAATTCATTCTATTGTCTTCAAAGTTGGGCTATTAAATTCATTTATTCTCCAAATGTGTTTTCTTCTTTTTTACTTATGATTACTCGATAGCTATATTCACTTTATACACAATTAAAAGTAGTGTATTCTATAGCTATATTCACTTAATATAGCAAATTAAGTGAATTTTTCAGATATTTTTCTTAAGATTAGATTATATTATTTTCTAATTTAAGACAGCTCTTTTTCCCCTCAGTTGCTTTAGCAATGGGTAAATACTTAGGATGAAAATATTTTGTAAATATAGCTTGTACTTCACTATCTTCATATTGATCCTTTTAAAGAAGATATTACAAAATTTTACTTTTGCCAAGAAAGTGTAATCTACTGACCGAGAACCAGATTTTCCATTTGTTTGATGTTTCAGCAAGCATGATATCCAAAAATATTTCAATTCAGAAATATCTATAAGATTGCAAGTTTGATTATTATTTTTACTTCCTCAGTTATACAAGCTAACAAATTATTGATTGGAGACTTATCTTCTTTTTTAGAGCAAATTGAGCACATGGTAGCATTGGCTGCCTACTTTCATTTTCAGAAAACGAGAACTCAAAAGAATTAAGAAATATCTCTATAAATAGACTTTTTCATTCAATTTTTATCCTTTTTACTTTTCTTTTTCGTTTTTCTAGTTTTAAAACAAATTCACAGTTGTAGCAATTTTTGGAAATATATTTTCAACTATTTGTAACCATAAATCAACTTTAAGAAAAGTTCAAATCTTTCATTACGAAAAGTTCATCAATTTAAAGTATTAAAGCTGTGTTGACTAACTCTCTTGGGATTGTAACCACTAATCTACAAGCCATCATGAAACAAATAGACTTATTTAATTTTAAAAATTTGGATACTTCTATTAAAAGAAGGAAGAAAGTTAGCGAGTTTAAACTCGAAATTCTCGTGAGCATATTTTAAACTTGAAAATCTTGTTATTACGATTAATCACGTTAAATCGGGAGCAAGTATCTCAGTGAATGTATAACTTTTGCATTCAGAAACTTTGACTGGACTTTTTTTCATAAGTTGGTTAGAAATTTTATTTCTTCTAGTGGCTGAATTGAGAGATTCAAGAGCATCATTATTTGATTTGCAACATGATATTTGAGAAATCCGGAAATATTGTGCCAACTATGTGATTAATGGGTGAAAAAAGAAACATTTTCATCATAAATTAAAAATTACCTTGAACACAAACGAAACTGACTCTTTTTCGGCTCATTACAGGTAAAACATATGTGCTTAAAGGAAAAAGTACCACCGTGCTTTTTCTCGATCTCAGTAATGCTGTCGATTGAATTATGCTCCGTATTTACAATATTTTTTGTAATTTGAAGAAATGAGGAACTGATAATATCCGTGGCAGGTCAATTTGAAAAATCACAGGCTTCAAGATATCAAGTTTTCAAACAAGTTATGAAGCAATTAAGGAAACTTGGATGAATTATAAAAAATTATTTTCTATTGTTAGGCAAATGCAAAAATTTATTTTATTCTAGATCACTGCACAGTTTATACGGATTTAACATTAAAAAATACATTTATAAAAATTAACAAATCAAACTCAGTTCTTTTCCTAGACACAAAATTTAAACAGGTCAAACTCAGTTCTTTTTCTTGGCACAAAATTAAACAGGTAACACTCAGTTCTTTTCCTCGGCACAACATTAAACAGGTCAAATTCACTTCTTTTCCTAGGCACAAAATTAAACAGGTCAAACTCAGTTCTTTTCCTAGGCACAAAATTAAACAGGCGAGTTCTTTTTTAGGCACAAAATTAGACAGGTCAAATTCAGTTCTTGGATATCAGAACGATTCATTCCCTTTGAAATGACTACTAAATATGCATCATCCATAAGGACAAGCTATTTGGATTCCAGTAAAAGAAAAATTTTATAAAAAAATAAAAAAAGAGGTATGTGTCATGGAAGTACAGCATTTCATCATCTATTTGTGTACCACTGATGTAAAATTGTAAGTATATTGCTTTAACAAATGTGAATGCCTTACATTATCAATAACAACTCTCGTTCAGGAAGTCGATTTATTGCATGTTAATTTTATCACTGTGAAGCTGATTTTAAATAGAGATTATGGATTTTGATGGAAATACCGTAATTTTCCTCTCCTCATTAGTTCTTAAAATATCAAATTTGAAAGAAATCTTTGAAAATGAGAGAGAAGAAGTAGATTTAGAAGGATACGCTCCTTTATTTCCTATAAAATGTTATTTTTTTCTAGGACCTATAACTTTGTAGATGTAAAACAAAAAAAAAATGATGCACAGAAAATTTTACCCCAACAATTTGAATTTCACTACAATGTCTTTCAAAATATTAATGAATTTGTAGTTCATTTTCCAAATATTTATATGTCATGTAAATTTATTTAAACTTATAAATAAAATGAAGCAAATTTGTTTTAAAATATCAATGTATTTCAATACAACTTTAATGATTTTGCAATGTATGTAACAACAACAAATTTATATACTTTTTAACGCTTATTACCTTTCAAGATATCAACAAAAATGTTAACTGAGGTTCAACTGTACTAAATTTCTGTGAATTTATCCCAACGCAGTAGACATGAACGCATATTATATACTGATTTAAATAATATACTTGAAGACAGATACTACTCTCAATATCGGAAGATATCCATTGGTATTTGATATGAATGAATCTGAAATATGTGTTCCTCATTAGTATATTCTTTCCTCCATCATCTTATATACTAATATTTTGGTAAGTCCTCACTGAGGCATTTACATGGAGGTCTCAAAAGGAAAGTTTTCTATGAATTTAGATAACCCTACAAAATAAGTTATATTGAGAAACAATATTATACATATTATATTTCATATGTTATAGTATGACTGAGAGACAATCTTTTAGCATAGGGGTTGTCTAAAAACTCTTTTCCATGGAATTTTTGTTCTGGAAGCGTGGTTCATAATTTGAATCTAAAATTTTCATGCATTGCTTACAGAAATATTCTTTAAAGAAAGAACACCAGTCCAGATTCCAAGAAAATATGCTTTTTCATTAGCATTCTTTACTTTCTCCATACAGAAATTATCACTAAACTCCGTTTGTTATTTGCTCCATTGAGTATTACTAAAACCAGACTATGTTTTTCTCAACTTCTTTTTCACGACAACTAATCATTGTACTACTAAAATTGCCGAGGGTTATTACAATATTTTATATGTAAAAATTCGAAATATAGTTATAGCATGCAGTATCTATTGAGTTACAGTGAGAAATATGAGATATAACTAATTCTGATTGACTGAAAGACATTACAAGAATTCTCGACTTATGATAAGTACCTCGGTCATAAGACTAGGCAATTTCTTATGATGACTGCTTTATTTTTAAGAGTTTCTCTTTAAAATAGTTCTTAAGGCTAGAAAATGATTGGCAAGGAGTTTCGGGAATTCACATTCTTTATTTAAACCATTGTTATATACTTGATAGAGAACTTCACTATTGTGATGTAAATTTCTATGCTTGATGCATAATACTTCTGCATGCGACATGATAAACAAAAGCATGAATCACAAAGAACGAATTTCTTGCAAGAGAATTTTTCTTAAAATTTTGAATCTTGAATTTATGAAAACAGAATTTTTTTAAAACTAGAATCAAAGAAAACAAGTGGTACTTTAATTTTCTGAAACTGAAAGCCGCAAACAAGAATTCTTTTAGGTATCGCTATTTTCTTAAATATTACTTGGAAGGTGACATAATATTTTAAATACAGAGACAAGGTATTAAAACATAAAAACATCCATATGTATTTGCTGTTTCACTTGAGTAAATGGCAATGATGGAGAGACATTCTATTAATTTGACAGAAACATGAACATTTTACGTCAGCATGTGAGAAAATTTCTTACAATACCACAAATATTTACTGTGAAGTAATGTGAAAATATACTAGCAATCAATTACACCAACAGTCAAGTTAAACAAAGTATTCACACTTCTTTTCCTAAGAATATGATTTGCAGGATGATTCTCACATTAACGAAACATACTGGTTAATTTAAGATATTTGAAATCTGGAGGAAAAATTTTATCCAAAGAAATTTAATTTTGGGGGAAATTTTTCTTTTATTACTGCTTTATATAAATCTAGGACTCATTCAATGCGTGTGTCACTGGTTAATACTTCCTTTCTTAAGAAGACGGATAATTCAAGTACTCGTTTAAACTTCTGAAATTTATATGAAATAAAACAATCTGTTAATTTATCTTAGTGTTCTAAAATATTCTGTATGTATGAAATGAAGAAGGATATCATTTTAGATACTCAAAACATTTGACTGCTAAATCTCTATCTCAGGCAATCAAGGAAGCTGAAAAATTTTTAGTCATTCTATATATAAATCATTCACAACGTTTTTAAATAATATCAAGTATCTAGGTTACGCGGCTATAGCACATTGGAAAAATATTTTCTTCAATGTTTGCATTATATGTAATTGCGTGGGAAATATTTTTGCGAAGATTTAAGATTCCACAATAAACATCGAAATAAGTAATTTGACCTAAATGTATATGCATAGGGCATAAAAATCAAAGAAATCAGAGTATAAATCTGAGTCTTAATTATTGCTGGATATAAAATGCAAAACACACTATAAACAATATAATATTGGGTTGTTCGGAAAATAATTTCGTTTTTCCCACCTAGATCAGCTTTTTGCTAGTAAAAACCAACCACTTTATGAGTGTGAAATCGTGCTACTACCAGAAAGATGGTAAAAACTATTGGACTAGAATAGACAATATACAATGCAATACGATATTTATTCGTTATACGTTTTTCATTTTCATGTAAAATGAAATTACTTACCGAACAACCAAATAAAAAAATAGTAATATACTTACCAATCCTACTTAAATACTTCAAATATTATAATTTTCTTCTAGATATTTCAAAAACTACATAATTTACATGATTATAAATGCATGAAAGGCTCTAAAAATGACTGAAAATAGAGAAATAATATATAATTTGATATGCCTCGAAGTTTTGAATTTAGCTTACCAAGAATGATTAACTACATTACAGAAAAATTTTGTTTGCAGCTACAAAAATTTCTATTAGATGGAGAAAAAAATTTAAACATTATATATAATATGAGAATTAAAATGCAGAATGAAATTAAAATTGAAATAAATGCAACTTATACTATAATAAAGAAAACTATCATATCAAGAACTGAGATGAAAAAGATATTTTGAACATAAGTTATTTCTGGTAGAAACTTTGGGAAGAATAATGCAATTAGTATCAATTTATCAGTCTGAAATTATGCTAAAGCAACGTAAACCTGACACTTGTTCAGTTTTCAGGTGTGAGTTAATAGCGATTAAATTGGGACTTGCTCTTATCATTTCCAGCAACTATGATTTTGGAGTGCTATGGATTTTGTCAGACAGCCGCAGTGCACTGCAATATCTCAGTGACTGGTTTTCTATAAAGGATGAAACAAGTCTATCTATTCTGCTAAATTTAAAATGATCTCCCAAGACCATGATGTACACCTCCAATGGATTCCACCCCATGTAAGTATTAGTGGCAGTGAGACCGCAGATCGACTGGCCAAAGAGGGCAGTGAGGAAGATACGCACACTGGTTCATCACTTACATACCATGAACTTTAGTCTAATAAAAAATCTAGACTAAATTCAATCTGGCAAATTCCACCTACGCACCAATGGTACTCTGGAACTCTCCTGGAAATAAAACATGACCGAAAATCTCAGATTGCCTTGACCAGATTCTCAAGTGGACATCTAAAATGTTTATCGTTTGAACGTTGTACAAAAAAATTATCCCACTTGTAAAAAATACTGTGACCTTCTAGCTTCACCGAAACATATTCTGGATTGCATCAGACTTTTCCGGGTGGATTTATCCTCAGATCTCCTGCTAAACCTCGACTTTCTGATTATCAACAATTTATTGGAGTTGAGCTGACAAATGTCAGAGTCTTAAAGATGATAAGCCTCAACACAACAAATGAATGGGTTCCTTTGTATACTTGTACTCATTTCTTTTATCATTTAAAGACAAGATTTATTTCATAAAAGTAGATTTTTATCTGTGTTCTTTTTATTATAGAATAGATACGTTTCCTTTTTTAAACTCCAACTAGAGGCAAAAATATAAACTTAGTTAATATAAGTAAGAATATTGATTAGTAAAACGAGTACATACAAATATTCTGATGGAACATAAAATTCATATGTTCACTTGTGTCCGCAATAATAAAGTTGGCCAACATTACTACATATGATTTGTAAGTGTTATTACAATTTGCGTTTGTTTAGATGTTTGTACAATTTTATGCATTTTTTATCTAAATTTCTTTATTGCTAGTTCATTGATATTTACATTTTTCCCTCTGAATTTTTAAACTTCACCAATGCTCCTACCCGCATTTCCCGTTCCACGCATAATCTTATAAAGAAAAGATATTTACTGTTAGCAGCTCACAAGCAGCAAACATAACAGGGTGTTATTGATAATTTGTGAGCAGTGGATTACCTTCATATTTAAACAGTACTAGAGTAAAATGATTGAAAATAAGCTTCTGGTTGATCTTCGAAAGTACTGATAGGAAGGATTTATTTTTCCTCAAAAGGCCCAATCAACTATTGCAGAACAAACCAGAAAGTAGTCATTTTAATACTTCAAGATTAGTAATAGATAACAGATAGAAGAGTTCCTTTGCATATTTTCCGTATATCTTGTGATAAAAAAGAATACTAATTAATTTAATCAGATTATTAACTGTCACCGGCTTGTGGTTTAAGCTTCGGAAATCTGCACCAGGTGCCGCTTGGGAGGACAACGTAGAGACATTATTAATGCTTATTGAGTTCAATTTGCAATATTTATTTGAAAACGATGTTCTGATGAAAGGTACTATAGATGCTAGTTCTTTAAACCATATTTCTGTAAGACAGAATTTCCTTGGTAACTACCTTACTTCGTTAAACAATTAACATACTTGAAAAAACTATTCGAGGACACTTACAAGAACATTAGATTTACAGATGGACAGGGGTTAATATCTTTGCAAAAGCAATGTGATATATAAATGTCATTCAAATAGAAATGAATCTTCTTATACTCCAAAAAATCAAAAGGAAATAAATACCTGAAACGAATAAGAAATTTACCTGTATTAACATTGATTTTTCAGAAAAGAAATTTTCATAAAAAACCTATTGTATTAATTTATTGTACTCATTTGAAGTATTTCATATAATGACTTTATATGAAAGATTCGTTGGTCACCTGTATAAATGGTAATAGGTAATACTTATATTGTAGAATCTTGGTAAAGACAATTTGGAGATATCAATACAATCAATTGTTATAGTTATTGTATTACGAATAGTCATACCCGTCCGCTACATAAAAGTAAGTGAATTCAATCAAACGTAGTTTCTTATATTCATAAATTATGCATTATCTCATATTTCATTATTGTATTTACGAGTGAGACTTTATCATCAATATCCACAGGAAAAGCAGCCAATTTTAATATTAGTTATTTCTTCCTATTTTATTCAGAAATTTTGTGATCTTTTATCAAACAAGACGTAAATATATTTTGCTAAAGTCGAAAAATATTTTAAAAAAAAAAAAAAAAAAAAAAAAAAAAAAAGAGTGTGACATATAATCCTCTATCCCCTCAATCCTCGAGACTCTTGCTTCAAAGAATATTAACGAAATTTATTTTCAGTTATTTTTAGCAAGAAATTGATCATTATCATGGATAAAATCTTCAACATTATAATAGTTTCGCCAAATATTTATTCCATAAAAAAGCAATAATGACTCTCTAGACAAATATACAAAAAATAATATATTATACAAGAATAGTAATAACGATTCTATGATAATGGAGCTATTTGACATTTTCAAGCTAAAATTTCCAAATATTTTTGTTTTCCTTTAATTCTTGTTATCAAGATCATATTAATCGCAAGAAATGATTACCACAGAAATAGCTACAAATCTACTTCATTTTTTAAAGAATAAAAGAAAATTTTTATGGCATCTTAACAACAATAATACAAATAATATTTTGAAGAGCTATTTCGTTAAAAAGTAATTTTAAAAGAAAATGAATTAAAATAAAAGGACAGTTTATATTTTATAAATACTTTAGGTGTTAACAAGATTTTCATCAAGACATTTTTTCCATAACTTCTGCAGGATTTTTAGAATGTTTTCTTAAACTTTCTTCTTCTTTCTTTGAGGGATTTGTTGGGTACATTGAATATCTCATTATCGCTTGTTAAGGATGAAATACAATGTATATTTATAGAATATTTTTATTAATTATAAATAATGAAAATAAAAATGTGAGACATGTAAAAGTATAAGTTATATTTTCCCTTTCTTATTAGAAATAATTTGTTTTCGTTATATCTGAAATGCTCTGCCATATTTCCTATTAACTTACTAAAAATATAGACATATTCCATTAAATATTTTAAAGAATAATGCGTGCATAAATTGTAAGAATATTTGCAATACAATTGGAATTTTAATAAAAAATAAATAAAAGAATAAATTTGTGGAATTTTTTCATAGTTTTCACACGTTTTTTTCATTAATTTCTATAAAATGTTAAAATTTTTTCATCAGAATATGATTTACTTACTGTCTTTATTAAACTAGCTTACTTCATGCCTATTTAATAAATATACTGTTTTGATTTCCATTTGCTGATAAATTTTTTTTCTTGTTTTAACAAGAACAATATTCGCTTGACTGATAGTAAAATGTAGATGATGACTTTATCAATGGATTATCAAGTTTCGAATGTAGCTCAGTGTGATACGAAGTACTTACGTTAAAGGAATTGTAAAAGCAGAAAACAATTTTACATTTGCCACATAAATTTTTAAATAGCAAAATTCTTTGGAAACACTAATTTAATAAAGAAACCTCTATGTAATCATAGTTACCAGGGCAGACATTTCTCAGATTTAAATAATAAGATCATGGCAGGTAAGTCAAATGTTACTTCTGAGTTGAAAAATGATATTAAAACATATTCCTAATTATTGACAATATTTTTAACATATAAAATACTTACAATTGGGAAAGTAAATAATTTTTTGTCAGTAGTTTCCTTGCAGATTTTCAATTATAACATAAATTTATAAATCATCGTCAATAATTTTGTAAATATTTCTCTGCGTTAAGATTATTCTGCACATTATATATAATATATAATATAATATATATATATATATATATATATATATATATATATATATATATATATATATATATATATATATATATATATATATATATATATATATATATATATATATATATATATATAAGAAGAAAATAGGGAAAAATTAGGATTGAAAAAGTACCATTTATAATCTAAATCCAATTTCTTAATGTATTTTCTTTTTCACATATACCAATATTATTTCACTTGAAAATATGGACAGTTTAATAAATTCAGTAAACGACATCAAGTTCATAACTCATTTGTAAGAAACGAGATTATTTTTTTATCTAATTTTATACATGTATAACGATTAACAAACGATATAAAAAATACGATATATTACGAACGATAAAAGAACGATATAATTTTTATTAATTATCGTTTGAAAAAAGCATTCAAAATACAGTAATTTAATTTTATTTGAATTTCATTCCTAAATTCACATATATAATTTTGTATTTAAAAATTATTTTAATATATGATTACATGTTGATTTTAAATTTTGCATGATGTATTCTCATTTAATCTTATTGTTAAAATTTATTATTCGCAAAGATAAATGGCAACAGTCGAAAAGTTTTCTACTTAATGTAAGATAATAAAAAGGAAAGGAGAATCATATAAATAAACAAATTGGGATCAATTTTGTGTTTAGGTATAAATAAAAACTCTCTCTTACTCAATGCGATTTATAAGCCTATGAGATAAAGCTCCCAAACAGTTTTTTTTATCGTTACCTAACATAACCTAAAAAGAAATAAAAAGAAAAACGAAACATAATAAGTAAAAACTGGCATTTCACTAAATATCAGAACTTCATTACTTAGTAATTATAATTTTATGTCTATTCTGTTCATTTGAAGAATATAAGTTTAACATGCTTTTTTTATGATATATTTTATTGAATAAAGACATAACTGTATAATTCAGTATTAAATGAGCGAAAAACCTTACATAGTTTAATATTGCTTTCTATACACTTCATGTATAAGTACATTACTGTGAATTTTATATCCCCTTTATCATCATTTTTTATTGCCATGTTCACACCAAAATTTGCGTAGATACTCCAAAAATATGATCATAGAAAGAATTGACATCCATGACTATATTTGACTTTTATTTCGATATTATAATCCCGATTAAAAAAAGGAATAAAAACGATAGAATCTTTCCTTTTACAGTCATTTTGGCACATTTATTATGCTCCTGCAGTTTATATTTAACGCTGTTTCTGTAATTAATTTATTTTGGATGTAAAATATTGGAAAATTAACTCTCGCATATTTTAATATACGCTTTAAAAAGTCAAAATTTAAATCATTGAAATGAACTGAATTTATTTTTCGAAAAATGTAACAAAACTACTTTTATTCAAATGTAATAAATTAAAAGTATCTAGTTCAGATAAAATTATGATAATATTTTACGTACTATTATAATTTAACGTAATATGATAAAAGTAAAAATTAAATTCAGTAACTCTTTTATGAATAGAAAGAAGCCATTACTCGGGCTGAATGGGAACTTAAGATTATCAAATATATTCTTATAGATTCTTATTGTTACTAAACAATATATTTTGATTAACACTAAAATTGCAGCACCGAAAAATAAGCTCAAATATTGAATGGATTTATATTGATTTGTTACCATAGGTTTTAGAAAATGTTAAAATTTTAAATGAAAGAAATAATATAAGAATTGTTATTGAAAAACTCATAAATGAAATGATTTTTTTAGAATATTTTTACGCCGTCTATAAAATATTGCAGTACATAATATAATGGTAGCAAGAAATATTAAAATCTTGTGATTCTTTTTATGGTACAAATTCAAAATAGATTTTAAGATTACTGAAATGATAAGATGATCTACTCAGATTCCCATGCATTTTATTAATTGATCAATTAAAGCGAAATTTAAAGTCTCAGGTTGAGTTTATTTTTAGAAATTCGCGAACAAACTGAGCATTGTATTGTTGAAAGATTATTTTCAAAAGCTGTCTAATAAAGAAACGCATGGAAAGATAAATAAACTCCAGGTATATTTCTGAACTTCAATTTTACAAGGATCATTGACATAGATAATTGATAATTAATAGGAGGAGTAGTACACAGCAATATTCTAGCAAATGAAAGAGCATATCGCTTGTTACAAGAGAAAAGACAGAAGACTGATTTCTGAGTCTTTGAATAAGAACACGATCATCCACTGATTTCAAGCTTAATTTTAACTCATAGCTATTATCAACAGTGTTCGATGGAACAGCTATTTAATCTTTGGAGATGGTCACGTTAGTATTTGGAAACTCAACACTTTAATCCAGATTTTCATGCAAAAATATTGATTCATTTGTTACAACATTTGTTCGAAGAACTAGTAGTCCATTTTTAATGATTCATTGGGGAAAAAAAGTTCAAAAATACGACTATACATTTTGTTATACTAAACATACTATAAATTTTGTCCCCACTTAAATGTCTTCTTATGTCATTGTTCTCAAGAATTATTTTCGTATAAAGCATAATAACAAACTGTTCAAATGACATTGGATAAAATATATATGATTTTCAACATTTTATTCTATATAGTTCATTAAGGGTCAATTATAACTATATTTATGGATTGTGTTTTCCTTTGTGTGTACTCAGAATGTAGTAAATATTCCTGTGACGCACTTTGTGTGTATGGTTGATCGAGGTCTTATAGAAAAATGTCGCTTGAGAACAGGACATACAAAGACAACATAATTGATAACAGGATGTTTTGGTCTTTATATAGAGCTTAGTATCTTCTCAATATCTTTTTCATAGAAAAAGATTGAAAATGGAGGCACATAATGATCTATGTTACTACTATCTATGAATATTAATTGCGGAAATTTCAAATCTCAAAAACTGGAGATTTTTGAAATCAAATATGTTTTTCGAGGCATTTGCGCACATTTCAAATTAGTTCACAATCTTTCGAATATTAATCATAGATTTTGGATATTGGTATCTTCATTTGGAGAGGCAAAAAAATGTTTCCCATAAGATCGTGTCTTAAGAAGAATTTCATCGTGTTAAGTAACAGAAAGCAAAATCTATTTCAGTCAAAAATTTCTTCATCACTCTGAAAAGTTTAAGTTACAATCCTACTGAAGATCATACAAGGACATTCGGAGAATCCAAAAGGTTTTATTAGGCTATTTTCAGGATATCTGTTTCATAAATCGGAATCTGTTATTATAACATCATGTGACCAATTTTAGAGAAGGCGGTTATTTAATATAGTATGGTACTACAATTAATCAGTAAAGCATAAAGATTATTTTCAGGAACGGTGTGAACTCGGTAGACACCACACGATTTCCAGTTAGCAGATTTTTTCGAATAAGATGAACTGGACTGGATAAACCATTCATAATATCTACAAAGGGCTTTCTAAAACATATATTAAAATTCTTTCTTATATGCATTGAGTTTTCAGAAGCTAATCATTTAGCTTTAGAATTTGTTGGTTTTTCCTTTTGTTTCAATAATATTTTATCTTGCATGGAATACTATTAATTGAAAGAAAAGAAGAGAAAGAAACCATTAATTAGTTTACGATTTTTACAATTTATGAAAAAGCTAAAATGAGATAAAAATCTATACCAATTTTTGGCCTGCTTACTTCTATGATGAATGTTTTTCAGTCAGCTCTTCAGCCAAAAGCATTCAGCCAGTTAAATGCTTTTGGCAGTACCAAATCCATCCTAAGCACAATTTTAGTTCATAGATCTTTATTTTTTCCCATTATCAGCATATAAATCCAACATGTATGTGTTTTCCTGTCTAAAGGCGATGGACAATATCTGACAAATATCTCTTCTCCGGTATATAATAAAAATTGGTTGGCTGTTTCAGCAGGGCTGATGGATAGATGACTCAGCTCAACTTTTTGACTTTCAGTCTTTATGGAGAATCGGGAACTTCATTCCGACTTCCTAAGCTAGAAGAAAGCCATTAAGGTCTTGCGAGTTTCTTTGCCTTCTCTCCAAACAGTCTGTGGTAGAAACAAATACCATTTAAAACACTCTGTTATTTTTAGAGTTAAGTTACTTCAATTCTTGGATTTGCAGCAATATCATGGAGGATAAGGACTGAAAAGTTTATGTTTCTTATCTAAACATGCAACTTGAGCAGAAAGCTCATTGATTTGCGATTGTCTTTTCACGAAATCATGGTTATTGGTATTGATTCGATTGAAACAGAAACAAATATGTCTAGAAATGGGACTTAATTTTCAAATCTTGCTAGCCATAATAAATAATTCTGGTAAACCATCAATTCTAACAAACAATAAAAATTGTGCAAAATTTAACAGTAATCATTATAACCATTTAGTATTAAGGAAAAATCACAACCTCATTTCAATTGAGTTGTTACATGTCATACAAAAGTTGTAAGGGTTTCTTAACAATAAAAGAACTAATATCAGTTGATAATTTATAACAATGGAGTCGTCAAGTCGTCACTAGACGGCGCTTCTGTATTTGGTACTTATCACGTGACAAATACCAAACGTGAATTGTTTGCGTTATGTTGTGCATATTCGTATTTGAATTTCGTACATGTATGCACAGTTTAATTTTATACAGCAACTTGATAATAATGCTCTTTTTAATTTTTTAAATGTCATATTTAATTATAAATTTCTTCTGCTTAATAAGTTGTATAATTTTCGGAAATAAGGGAAAAAGTGGTATTTTGACGATAAGAAAGAGGAACTTTATTGTTGCAAGAAACATTTGTCGTCAGAACTGTGTTGTGAGAAATGGTAGAAGAAGATTATATTTTATCATCACCAGCTGCCACAAACGTTTTGTTAAAATAACCAGGTAGCCCAAATTTTGTCACCATTTTACTTTAACAGAGCAGAGAAGCATTTAAAAAAAATTAGTTTCACTACAAGGCTTATCATATATAGGTAGAAATAAAATTACGACAAATAGAAGACGAATTGACAAAGTGGCGAAATAAATATCATTGCAAAATTTCTTGTAACCTATTAGATTCAAATGTAATACGAGCTTAAGTGACGGACGCAGTAAACAAACAAACAAAAAATCAATGACAGTACTCGACATGTGTCTTTGACGTCATTGGCAAGCATATATAAAGTATTTATATTTGTTAGGTAAATTTAAATTACTGAAAAATTTTATTAATAAAAGGCAATATCTAAGAAATTTTGGACTATTGTATTTTAAACTGAATAAAAACTTACAAAAGAAGAATGTTTTATTCAAATGTTAATAAAATACGTTTCGTAAAGTGTAATTTAGGTCATGCAAATGTAAATGATATATGATATGTTAAGAACTATAAGCATTCCTGAGAAATGGAAGGTTTTTTTTTAATAACATGTTAGTGCAAAATTAAATATGACAAATTCAAATTACATCATTTTAAAATTATAAGAAAATTTTAAAAATGGATAAATTGTTAATAAGAATGTACAAAATATAAATGAAATTTATTTGATATTTTGTTAGCTCTTGAAAGATAGATAAATATCCAGTAAACAGCGTGAAAAAGCAGCATTTCCAGAACTGACAGGAAATCAGTATTGTTTCCTGTCAGTCGAATCAAAAGCAAATTGTATCAGTTTTTCTTTTACTTAAAAAAGGAAACTTTTTAGTCTTTATCTTAAACAGTCATTTGGCATGTATTTAAATGTACGGTTTAGAATGTCTTTACGAATGATCTACACAATGTTATATGGTGCTAATTAGTTGACAGTGTTCTGTTTATCAAGATTAATAATGTGTTGAGTTTGATCTTTTATGTAGGATACTCCAAAGTCGAAATTAATTAGAAACAATGCCTGATTTTCACGTGATATACCTTCCTGGGCTGTGCATATCAGATCTCTAAAGTGCATGCGATCATACTCACATATATTATTAGACAAAATACTGTATCTATTATAACTGAGAAAGAATTAACGTAAGACTGAAAAATAACTTGCTTATCCTTTTAATGTTTTTACAGTTTTCTCTTTAAGAGACACACAATTTACTCATATAGAAGATTTATTTTATGTATGCTTATCATTTCCATCTTTCTGCTTCTTTTAAATGAAAAAGAATGTATTAAAATATTTATTTCAGGTAGTAAATTCACTTGGAAAGACGATACACAGTCCCTAAATGAAGATTTATTAAATCATCCGGCATCTTCTAGTAAGATAGAATTTTTTAGTTTTATTTGACATTGTTAACTATGAAGTTATTTTTCTAGCCATAAAATGTATATGATTTACATTTTAATATTAAATTGTGTTTTTGTTTCATTGTGTGTAGACAAATTCTTTTAAAAGTGACACTGATGAACATTATAACAATTAGCTTTTCACTTACACGGGCGGAAATGGAATGCTTATGAAAATGTTTGGATAACGATTATCATATTTTACCGACTATATGAAGCAATATATTTGCGAAATTATTTCTTATGATTTTATTTCAAATCGTTGAGGCTAATCCATTGTGCAGCTCTAATACTGAAATAGTTTTTAATTGTTTGTTTAAAAAGTGGGTTTGTATTTTCTTCAACTGCTGTCGTTGTAGCTTCCCTGGTTTCCAATGTTTATAAAAGTGAAACAATATGAATAATCAACATCAAAATAAATTTTAAAACAAACAAATGGTTATTTAAAAAAATTGAATTCTTATTTGATGGTCATACAAATAAATATAAAGTGCCAATTATTAAATTTATGGAAAAAATATTTTATATTTAAGCATTAAAATGTCAAGCGTGTGGAGATTTTTAATGTTATTAAAATTCGTAATACAATAGTTCAGATACTGCAATTTATAGTATTTATTAAAATCTAAATGATTATGATTCATAAATGGTAAAAAGGAAGCATAAATCATGTTATCACAGAAAAAAATTCAATTTTATAACAATTCATAAAAAATTCATATAGGAACTATTTGATCTACGGTAATTAAAATTGCACAATTAATTGATCAAACAAAAGATATATCCCTCCTTCTTATTTGTTACAAGAAAAGAAAAGATATTTTATTTAATATAACATATTATATATAACTTTATAACAATGGCGACGAAAATTAATTTCAAATGCTCTGAAAATGTTTTACCACAAACAATATTCTGCAACCAAATAACGTATATCAAATATTGATGAACGATAACTAATATAGCTTTATTAAAGAAATGTATGCTTATTTAACTCTAAACTTCTTTATTTTGTTAGAGAGAAGATTCGTAAATCCCATAAGCAGATTTCGCAATAAAAATTTTGATATATTATGATAATAATTGTGTTTTTTGATATGCTTTTTTCTGCACCGAATATAATTAAAAATTTAAACCAAAACCAATGGCTTTATTTTCAGAAATTTTCTTTCACCATGAGCTTTTGTGTCATGCAGAGCAGTTAGTTTATTTTGCTTATTAAGCTTGATTACGTTGATTTTGCAGAGTACTTAGAGTACTAGTGAAGAATACTTAGTAATGTAAAGAGTACTTAGAAATGAATACTCGAGCAATAACATACCATTCAGGATTAATCATTTTAATTTGATTCATTTTGCAATCAAGGGATTATTTGTCTGCATGTGGATGTTTGATCATAGTAAACAGTTTAAAATAAATCTGAGCTACATCACTTCTACCTGAAGCATCTATGTTTGAGGGAGAAGTGATGTAACTCAAATTTTATTTTAAACTATTGTTAATCTATTATTATTAATTAATTATTATACCTAAAACATCTATGTTTGAGGTAGTAGTTGAATTTACGAGCGGTAAAACTGAGTATTATGGTCACAACCTTGTCAAATGGAGAAAATGTTTTGGTCAAGCAGAGGAGATATTGGAATTTGATTAGGAACCAAGAATAGGCGCCAATCGGCATAAGAAAGGGCGGGGTTTTCCCCGACTTCAAATTGCTAAGCCTATCAGAAAATAAGAAAACAGTTATCGTATTAAGAATTAATTAAGTTTCTATTTAAAAATATTTCAGAATAAAAATTGAAAAAAATATGAGAAAATAAAGTAGCAAAAATAAATAAAAATATATTAAGGAAAATTACATTTAATAACAATTATTTAAAAATAAATAAAGTGAAGAATTTCAGAATTGATTTCTGGGATAACTATTAAATTCAGAAAAGAAATCTGAAATAATTTAAAAAATAGAACAATTCTATAGTTGAATTTATTATTGAAAATTAAAATTTAACATACATTTGTAAGAGTTCTATGCC
Source organism: Latrodectus hesperus (assembly GCA_037975125.1). Classification (NCBI taxonomy): domain Eukaryota; kingdom Metazoa; phylum Arthropoda; class Arachnida; order Araneae; family Theridiidae; genus Latrodectus; species Latrodectus hesperus. The sequence goes on from JAJQOW010000014.1 coordinate 22,016,753, forward strand.
AGCAGAAAATAATTAGAATAAAATTCTTACCTTCATTTTCTTCAGCATTCTACATGAAAAGAGAAATCCAAAATGAATATAAGAGACAGAATTATATTTCTGGCGCTATATCCATAGCGAAATATGAAACGAATATAGAAGACAGGATTGAAATTCCGGCACTATATCCATACAAAACGAATATAAAAGACAGAATTAAATTCCGGCATTATATCCATAACGAAATAAAAAATGAATATAAAAGACAATATTTATATTCCGCGCTGCATCCGAAACGAAATAAAAATGGGATAAGAAAGGTAGTATATAAATTCCGGCATTTTACATCCGAAGTCATAGACATAGACATACGCAATGGAACACCTGGTCTGTACCTTAGATTATCAGGTAATACATCACGTAATACATCAGGTTAAATCCAAAATGAAACGGCGAAAATTCGAATGTTTGCATGTGTTTCACGCATGTGCAGGGTCGAGAACACCATTCCTACATTTGGCGACACATTTGGTGATTATTCGCTTTTGGTGAATTAATTTGACGAGGGGTAAAATCATCAAGTTTTACCACATTTGGCGATTTTTTACGCTTAGCGAGCTTTGACCGTAATACTCAGCTTAGACTTAACGAGCTTCTGAATTGGAAAGTAAAAAGCATGCCAGTCAGCCAGTTTGGTATGAAAACATTAGGTATAAGATTTTTTTTTAATTTCAAGAAATAATTCTATGAAAAATATTTTTAAGATTTATAAAATATATAGAGATGCATCTATGTTCAACTCATTTAATAATCATGGAAAAAATATTAGTTTTCTCTTTCGATAGCAGTGAAATTTAAACATGAATCATGGGAATAAGGAAATTTCATTATCAAAATAGAATTTGATCCAATCAAGCAATAAAGAGGCCATGTTCTAATTGTACATTTGTGGGATTGATTGGAAAAGCAAAATTAGATGCATAAACATTTTTTTCAGGAAAATTTAAAAAATTTAAAGAAAATATTGAGAAGAAATAAATTAGTTCATGTCATTGAAAAAGGTTAATCAAAAATCAATGACAGTAGTAAATGGATTTCTTTATATCTGATGAAATCCACGATAAAACAGATTTTTAACATAAGGCAAATTTTGGAAAAAACCAGAGAATTCGATATAAAGACACACCATCTTTTCATAGATTTTAAAACTGCTTATGATTCAATAAACAGATACCTACTCTTGAAAGCTATGAAAGAGTTTGAAATACATAAAAACTCATTAATTTTGTAGCTATCACTTTAAATAAGACTAAACTAAGATTCAAAATGATCTGTCAGAGCCTATTCTTGTTTCCAATGGCTTAAGGCCTGTCTCCTCTTCAATCTCGCCTTCCAAAAAGTTGTAAAAGATTCAAACATAAACACTCGAGGAACGATTTTCAACAAGTCTGTACAGATATTTCCATATTCTGATGATGTAGACATTGTTGCACGAACGCCAGAGGCCTTAAAAGAGGCTTTTACGTCACTAGAAGCTGCGTCACTAGTCTTTCTGCACACTTTACACACTAGCTGCACACTTTACGTCACTAGAAAATGCATCTAGCAATCAACCAAGACAAAACAAAATACATGACCACCGAAAAATATAGCACTCCCTATCTAGAGGTAGGAAACTACAAGTTTGAAACTGTTCGCAACTTTAAATATTTGGGATCTGAATTGAATGCATTTAACGACATCGCACCTGAGATCCGCAGCAGGGTTACAGCTGCTAATCGATGCTTTTTTGGCTTAAAAAGTACCTAAAATCTATTTTGGTCAGTCAAAAAACAAAAATTTTGATATAAAAATGCTTGATTCGGCCTATTCTGACTTACTCATCTGAAACGTGGATATTGACTGAGAAGGACAAAGAAACCATCTCCATTTTCGAAAGAAAAACTTAAAGGAGCATCTTTGGTGGAATAAAATGTGAGAATATATGGCGAAGAAGAACTAATTCTGAGCTCTATAAACTATATAAAGAACCAAATATTGTTAAATTTATCTCAATTAAGAGATTAAAATGGGCAGGACATTTGAGCCGTATGAACGATAATCGGGAGACAAAATATTTTCTTGGCTCGCCCCATTGGTACCAGAAGAAGAGGACGACCGAAACTCCGATGGCGTGACTGCCTTCAAAACGACCTAAAAACACTAAAAGTGACAAACTGGATGACCTTATCCAAAAATAGGGGGTCCTGGTATGCACTTCTGAGGAAGGCAAAAGCCCACCCTGGGCTGTCAGGCCAATGAAGAAGAAGAATATCTGATGAAATATGTAAGTTTTCGTCAAGATAAATGTAATGAATGTATTATATTTAAAATGGTAAATAATCAAATGTGTTGGAAGTTTAACAAAATACCATTTACTGATTTTAAATTCTTAAGGAGGTCCAATATTATATCCAGAAAGAAAAGACAGCTGTAAAAATGTTCTGAAATATCTAATATCAACATGTTTTTAATTAAATACGTAATTTTGAGAGCAAAAAATGTTTTTTACACATAAATATATTTGTTAGTCTTTATAAATGTGCTAATAAGCAGTCATCCAGAGTTGAAATTTAGGTTGAGCATACTAAATTAAATTTTTTTAATATAAAAATAAAAATGTTATGAACCGCAAAAACTAAATCAAATTTTTCAAAACACTTTCAGCATTTATGATAGCAAAAATTCATTGAAACAATGGTTATTTTACATGTAGTTCTTCAATCAGTTTAAAACTGTTTGACTTTGACTTCTCTTGATTGTTATAAGAATGTAAAGAATGTTTTAAGTTTAAGTAGAATACCGAAATTTTAAAAAACAAAGTAAAAATATAAGTATAAAGTAAAAATGTAAGTATATTTTAAAAAATATTCTCTGCTTTATGTAAAATTTGTCTAGTTTTTTTTTTCTCCTTCAAAATCCTGATATTTTCCAAAAATAAATTTAATTTAAATTTTATGTTTTACAAACTATTCAAACATGATCTTGAAAAACATAACAAAATGAGAGTGAGAAATTTTAGAAAATTTATAGAAATTTATGGCAACTGCTTAAAATTTGTTTCTAAAATACATTTTCTTTGATATTTAAAGCTTAAAAATAGAACGATTCAAGATAAATTCCATGTACGATGTTACCTTATTTTCATTTTAGAAATAACAATATGGTTGGTTAGGATAAATTATTCAATGCTTTTATGATGTCATTTCCTTCAAATATTCAAAACCAAGATTAAATATATAAACAATTCATATTTAATGTTAAATGTTTCACAAATTAGTGACATTTTAACAGAGAATTACGTATTGAATCACTTTGAAGTGCTTACAAATTTATATGATGCAATCATTTTTAAAAATAATTAATACTTCTAATAAAATATTAAACAATTTAAGAAAATTTATTGCTATTAATAAGATTAATATTTTGTATTTTTATTTGACATTTTTCTAACTTTTTACACTTATAAAATACATCCTTATTTATGTGACAGCAAAAGTTTTCCTTGTTCACCCTTTAAAGGTGTTTTAAGGTCAATTATTTTTTTTTATTTATATTACTTATATAATATAAAAAAGAAGTTGAAATCTTGCATTAATTTTTTCCCATTTGTTTTCATTTTTAAAATGATTCAAAGTCAATCGCATAGATGAGAAGAAGTTTTAACCTCAATTTAAATGCTAAAATATGTGATATTGCTTTGATAATATTTCACTTCCATGACAGTCTATTGAAGGTGACACCATTATTCCAAAGAAACCAACTCTGGTTACATATTTCTCTTTTTGATAGGTGAATTGTATGCATAAAATATACACTGATGTGTCAGTATCAAAGACTAACCAATGAAATTGGTAAAGAAAATCAACGACGAAGCACATTGGTCCAAAAAGACCAATCAGAAATGAAAGCGAATTCAGTACATATATGACGTCGAGTGAAGCAATTATAAAGGGTATAAAACATAAGTAATGTGAATATTTAGCAATTTTTGATGATGTACTTTGTATTGATGGTGTACATTGGTTTTAAATTATGTACTTTGTATTGATGGTGTACATTGGTTTTAAATTATGTACTTTGTATTGATGGTGTACATTGGTTTTAAATTATGTACTTTGTATTGATGGTGTACATTGCCTTTCCGATATCATTTATCCGTTGAATATCATCCATATGACTTTCTCCGAAGAGTATCATTATGAAACTGAAAGAAAGTCAAAGTATATGACAATGAATTTGAATCAATTCAGAGCACTGTTTCATCAAGGTGGAAAATATTTAAAGTAAGAAAAATATCTATTTACTAATTCAGCAATGGTACCAGCGTCGAAAAATGGTGACGTAAAGTTTGATAGATATATATTTACTTCCATTCGAATCATATGTATACTTTGGTTATCCAAAGAATACATTTGATTCGCATTTATATGCGAACTTTTCTGCAATATGTCCATTTAAAAAAATCATAGACTCATTAATTTATACACCTGTGTATTTTTGAGCGCACCCTATGTAACACATGTGCAGGATATATTTTCATTATATTTCTTGAATTATAAAATATTTTTAATTTAACCTTCATGGAACCATCCGATCAAATCAAAGGCTATGTTACATTGATATAAGATTTTAATTAGCAATGAAATAGTCTAATTCGAAACAATTAGTTTAATTCAGATGAATTGAAATAAAAAAAAACATTATTTGTTGATAAATACAACATTCTGTAATAACTTTTTTAAATTGCAATATTAAAATTGCTTTAAGATGTTTGAGAAAAGGGAAAGTTATATAATAAAAGCAAAATTTTATCGTCAATCGAAATATTTAAAAGGGCAGTTTGATTGTTTATGTTTATGCGATTAATTAATTATAAGCGGTTATAGTTTATGTGTTTACACTTTTCACTTTTCATTGCAGGCAGTACTTATAGCTTAGCTGACGAAGAGGGTCTTCAAAATTATGATACTTCACCCAAATCCTCTGATGCATGGGGTAACTATTTATACTTTTTACATATTTCTGCCTTTCGCTTTTTAACATGGTGTTCTATTAATTGATTCAAATTATCATAATATGAAAGTATGAATAAGGTTTCCATTAAACGATGTAATTTCGTGCAGAATTGCTATAAGGGTATAAAATTATCGAAATTGCATGGGTATCTAATCTAGTGATCGAAACATAATTAAAGACGAAGGGCTGTCTCTCTCAGTAAAATAAAATCAAAAATAACTGGTGACAAAAAAATACTGAATCATATACGTAGAAATACTTGTGTATTTTGATCTGCATTGTATTTGGTTGTCCACTGTCATATTAATCTTTTTTTTTTTTGAAACAGAACACACACACACATATATATATATACTAAAACAAAGGGTGTTAGTTCAAAGTTATCCATTTGTATTTGGACTATTTTAAAAGATCTAATGATGTTTTGCCGAAATTAAATCAACATCAATCGCTAACAAAGCTAATGACATTACTTAGATATCAATCACCATGTGTATTTTGTCTTAAACTATACGATTTTTTTTAAATTGTTCACACAATTTGATGTGATGTATGATTTAGAGTAATAGCTTTAATTCATAGTACAAATAATATTTTTTCAATCATACCATTCATTTGTTAGTGTAATTCGACAAAGATTTTAGTTTTTGGCTTAAAGTGTTTAACACATTTTGAAACATAGTGAGTAGAAACTTCTTGTGTTCTGCATCTACTTATTCGGTAACTTGTAATTATTTGGAATTTTGTATCGCTTATATATCATATATGTTTTTTGTGTGCATCATACAAAACTAAGCAAAAACTTAAAAGTTCACAAAAAATGACTCTGAACTATGATCTGAAACGTAAATCATGAAATTCTATTGTTTAAGACATTCTTCTTCTTCTTCTTAGAGTTGGGTTTGTATGTCATTGGGCACCTCTGCTTTTATCAGCATTTTGTACTGTTAACTCCAAACCCAATGTTTCCTAGTTCCAGTTGCTTGAGTCACCCACTTTATTAATAAAGTCCGATAACCCTTTAATGGAGTCTAGGTGTAACTCTCTAGTATGGATGATGCCTAAAGAAGTTAATCTAGGAAGAGAGCTAGAGCCTCACATTCGTAAATGATATGCTTGGCCGTTTCCTGTTTAAGACATAGAAATGTATATATTATAATAAATGTTTTATATTATAATCTAATAGTGAAATGGAAAGACGAGATTAAATTCATGTGGTGGTAACAGAGACAAAAAATAAAAAAATGCTTAATTTTTGCACGTGACATACCGAAATAAACAAGAACCAAAAGAATTAAGGAAAATCCTTCTTAATATTTACAGTTTGAGCATTAATGCAGGAATTTGCGCAATTTAACATATAAAAGTGTACCCATTATAAAAGAATTTCGTTAGCAGATGCTCGAAACTTTGTTTTGTATTACGAAATGAATTCTATGTATAGATTTTCTAAAAATAAATCAAATGGAGTATATAATTCTTCAGAACTATTTTTAGTAAAATGTTATAGATACTGAAGTTAAAAAATTTTTTCATTTACAATTCAATGAATTCCCAAGCATTGAGAAAGGCCAAAACGCATTTGCTGATGCGGACGAAAACAATAATTTTCCTTAAACCGATTATTTTTCAAATGCAGAAAGATACATAGTTGTAAATATTTTTTCTCTGCTTCTTTTCTTTTTCATAAAATATTCAAATAAAAATTCTGCTAAACTTCTATCTTCTTGAAATAAATTTAATGCAAAATAAAAATCTTTAAAAAATAAATGCTGATATTTTCACATTAAAAAAAATAAAATAACGATTCATCAGGAAGTTATACTAACTTTTATGCTGCTATAGTAAATAGAAGGTGTGCAGAAAAATGTGCAGTAAAATGTGAATTATTTGAATAACTAAAATTAAGAAAACGAGTAGAAATAGAGTGCTGAGTTATCGCTACAGTGCGCGCTCAAGCTTTCTTTTTATTTATGCTCGCCAGATGTCGCAGTTTTCATACAAGTCTCGGCCAATTTACTTCCCGTACAAGCAAAAGTTAAATTTGATTTTAAAGATTATCAAACAAGTATAAGAATTATTAATTGTGAAGGTTTATTCAAAATAATTTATTGTTTATTTTTCTACTGAATGAAAAGAGAAAATCATAGAAGAATGATGGTCTGCTAATAAGTAATACAATCATCGTATCGTCTTGACTCGTCAATCGTGGACATAAGTGAAATTGTGTTTGCTAAATAGTATTTGCAGTCAAATTGGGAATAGCAGAAGCAAGAAGAGGCTACCAAAGATATGATTATTTCAAGTGAATAAAAATGGCTCAGGCCGTTTGGTTAGTTCAAGGATAATCACATACATACATAACGGTGCAAGCCAGCCCCGGACTGTCAGGTGACGAGGTCACATTTGATCTGCCACCCTCCTTTCTACATCCACGCCACACCTTCTGAAGGACATTGGACGTCACATATTAACGTGGACACGTCCCAAACCCACGGAACTCCAGCAACCCAGTGAGGGAGGGTACGTGGTCACCCTCCCAATCACTGCCCGTGGCAAATGATGCTTTTTTTTGCTGGTCTTAACGGGAAGCGGCGTGAAGCTACTGAGACACTGGAACTCAAGGATAATCACATAGCAAATCTCAGTCAGATCAAGATTGGTGAATATGCCTTCTACTTACCTGGGATATCAACACCAGAAGAGAGTATTTTCTTTGATGAATAACGCACATAGACTGATTATAAAGGTTTGATGAAGAAATCTAGAGGCTATTGGATTGGATTGTGAAGAGTTTTGCAACAAGATTAAAACCAAAAAATTCTTTCTTAAAAAATTTCTGGGCGATAATAAGTAATACATGTAAATATTGCTCAAAATTTTATTCTTAATTCAAAGTGTTTCTTCTTATTTAAGTAATTAATAAATATTATAAGGCATCAGGAATAAAATAATTAAATATATATGGTTGTTATTTGTTATATTTATAATCGAAATGATGGGGGAGGAGGAGGAGTATTCTGGTGTAAAGGTGTAACATTTCAAAAATTTGGGAAGTCTATCTTTAGTAGCTGTTGATGATGCACACATTTTCGAGAAATAAATTCTTATTTGAGAAGTAAATGAATAATTGAATTTACAGGAAATATATATTCTACTTTTCCTTAGAAAACCTAAAATGTTTTTTAAATAGTTATATGAGTTTAAGTAATTAAAATCAGTAATTTCTTATTTAGGAATGAAACTATTTAATAGTTTCCCTCATGAATATTAGCTTGTATTTACCAGTTGATATGAATGAAATAAGATATATTTAGTTGAATATTTCATCTTTCAAATAGAAAATTATAATTGCTGTTAAACTAATAAACGCTTTTTGTGTGCTCAAATCAAACCACGATGCTACACTATACAATTACTTAAGTCCATATTTGGAGTATCCTCTTAATAACCTTTATATGTCAGGCATGTAACAAGGTGACCTTCAAAATAATAATCGTGAGAACAAAAAGGCACCTGAGATGAGTCTTCAATGAGAATGGTGCAATTATCTAACAAATTTTTAATAACATTCTGTTATTTTCCGACCGATTTGTCACATTTCTGGTTGGAAACAATGTAACATCATACATCTTTAGATTTAATTATACATTTGAAAGTTAAACTTTATTTGCACTTATAATATTTTTGGAAATTGAATGTAATGATGAATAAATAAAATAAAATATCCTTGATATTAACAAGGTATCCCTCATATCTAATTTGAGATTTAAATTTTTGCAGCTGAAGACAGTAACAGCGCACTTGAAATTAGTAGGCATATACGTTTGCTTTTCGTGGAGCAGAAATATACGGACGTGAAGTTTGTGATAAACAGTGAAAGTGAACCTAAGCCAACCCTCAGGGCTCACAAAGCTATTCTGGCAGTGGGAAGTGATACATTTAAGGAAATGTTATATGATAATAAAAGCAGTAGCTATAGCGAGTTTCTGATTAAACATATTCCTTACGACGCTTTCAAAAATGTTGTGGAGTAAGTATTAGAAATATCTTTGAAGTAATGTAATTATACAATGCTATTTCTATATAATTTGTATTTTATATTCATATCGAGATTAAATTAAAAGTAACTAATCTATAAAAGTGAAAAAAATTTTTTGTGATGTAAATTTTGTAGAGATGCATGATATATCTTTGAATATCAGAAAGTGTAATTAATTTTCAACTGTCTTTAGTTTCGTTTTTTTGAAAACAAATTTATATTTTAATAGTTATTATAAATTTTTATATTTTTAATTGTTTTCTTTATAAAAAATAATTATAAAAGAGTTTTATAGTTATTTATATTTTATTTCCAATAATACCATACGCCAAATATGAACTTTTCCATCTTTTAAATTAAATTAAAATATTTAGTTAAATAAAATGAGATTTTGTATAAATAAAAAGAGACTTGATTCATATATCAATAACAAAATGGTCGAACACTTACCGTTTTTGAATGGTACGCTTGTCATATTTATGCAAATTGGTTACAAAGAAATGTAGGAGGGTTGATTATATGAAGTACAATAATTGTTTTTTTTGTAGGCATCTGTTATTGTGTTCCTAATAATATACCAGCATTATGTAGTTAGCATGCCTCAATAGCATACTAATATTAAGCTAGTAATCACTATCCACATAGGTAAAGAAATTCTGGTGAAAATGTTTCCCAGGCTCATCACGAATTGTGACAAGTTCTTGAGGACAGAAGTTCAAGAATTATTCCAAAAGATATAAAGTTTTGATGACATTTTATAACATAAAACATCAAGGCTTTTCATTATGTTACTAGCAAGATCTTCAATGTTTTCATATTTCTCTTTCCCAAACAAACAAGGACACTCAGATCTAATTGCCAGCCAATTTGAATTTTTGGGTTCAAAAGCTTTATTTTCAAAACTTTCACACTGAAAGTTTGCTTTAATTTGAGGGCCAATAAAAATCGCTTTTTCTACCTTTGACTCATTTAACTTTTTGATTTTGTGCGGGAAATGTAAGATAGCCATTTTTTTTCTCTACCCAAAAGCTTTTAGATATATTTTCATGAAATCGAGTTAATGGAAGTGGGAGTTTTTGGAGGAAGTAATTGCAATTTATATTAAATTTATAAAAATTATGGAAGATATTTAGCAATTTTATCTTAAATATCTTTATGAATCTTATTTGAGAGATACTTGTAAGGTATATTTTGTAATTGTATAAAAAGATATATAATATTAATATGTTTCTTGGTTATTAGACTGAGTTTTTTGCTGTCTATTTAAGACATGAAATATAACTGATTCATAATAATTGTAGAATGGAGTCATTGCTATATAAGTAAATGCTCTTTTTTAAATCTAAATACCTTTTTTTAAATTCTTGTATTTCAAGGCACAGTAAGGTTTCTCGTGCATCTATGATAATTAATGCATCATATTGTTTAATTTAACTTAAGATTTTCATAATACCATTTTTATTAAAAATCTTGTTACACATTGAAAGTACATATTGATCAAAGAGTTTTAAACGTGAGGATTAACATATATTAGAAAGAAACCAAGCAAAAACCCGTTAAAAATGCAAAATATGTGAGTCAATTTTTTTCCAACGAGTTCATGAATAAAATTTTATTTTTGATCATACGAATGATTTGAATTACGCTCTAATAATAATAAATTCATTCAAAATTGATAAGTAATCAAATCTATCATCTTGATTGAAATTAACTTTATATGAAAAATTTATGATATTATCAGTATCACATTAAATTTATTTTGGCACCTAATATGATGATAACAATCCCGTATACATGTAATGTTGTCAGCATTAGTTAATTTATACCGTGAATACCGTTTCCGTGAATTCTTTGCGCAAAATATGCTAATATTACGCTGTTTTAACAAAAATATAAAGAGTTTGTTATTAATTTGCTGGAGTTTTAAATCATTATAAAAATGTTTTTGTTATTGGAACTTTTTCATATTCATTAAAGGAACTAAAATATCATCAGTTCTCTTACAGATACTTATACACCTATGATATATCTTTTGAAAATGAAAAATCAGCAATGGAAACATGGGATGCTGCTTTGAAATTTAAAATTGATTCTTTAGCAGACAAGTGCAAACATTACGTCGAAACATCAGAACTAACTGAAAACAATGTTTGTACCAAGTTTCAACTGGCTACTAATCACAAACTTGAGTCACTGAAAAACAAATGTGAAGAATTCATTCAAAAAAACACTGCAGATGTTCTAAGGTAGGTATAATTTTGTGATTTATTCGATTACAGAAAAGAATGCATGGGTGTAAGAAATTTCTTTTTTAAATTTTATTGTTGCAACTGTAATAGAAATCGCTCAAAACGCTGCATTATATGGCGATAGTTAACTTCATAAGTTACTGGTATATGGAAGATAAGAAATTTCAGGAGCTAATTGAAGTTTATGTCATGTCAGAAAACGCACTCGGAAGTGAAGTTTCGAGCAACAGGTGTTAAATCAAGCAATTTGAACACGGAAGCTACGTAACTAGGGTCGTTTTAGTTGTCCAAGGTGACTACGAACAAAACAACCACCGACACATTCTTCATCGAATCTTGCAATGAAGGTAGGAAGCTCAAAAACGATACTCGAAAACATCAAACCGTACCAACGAAAACATCTCTATAAGTGAATGATTTGAAGGTCTACTTGAAATAATTTTGCTAAGTTATATGTGAACTGGCACACCAACTACGTGTCTATTATTTCAGTTGTCAACTAGACCGACAGAAGCCTCTGAAATTCTAAGATGCTCTAGGCAGAAGATACGTTTAATCGCAGGCTTCATAACTGGGCACTACTATTTCAGAAAACACCTCCATAAAATGGGACTGTTTCAGCAAGACCCTATCTGCAGGAAATGTCATACGCAAGAGGAAACGGCTAAGCATATCATTTACGAATGCGAGGCTCTTGATCTCCCTAGATTAACTTCTTTAGGCATCATTCATATTAGAGAGTTACACCTAGACTCCATGAAAGGGTTATCGGACTTTATTAATAAAGTGGGTGACCCGAGCAACTGGAACTAGGAAACATTGGGTTTGGATATAATAGTACAAAATGTTGATAAAAGCAGAGGTGCCCAATGCCATACAAACCCAACTCTAAGAAGAAGAAGATCGACAGAAAAAACATTTACTCACCAAATAAATATCTCGTTCGAGCCAGTGAAATATTTGGAGCCTGCTTGCTTTCTCATTCATATGCTGGAAGTAAGGTTTCTCCATTGAATGGTGACAGTGGATAGAAAGGGAGTCTCCTAAGTTTCATTCAATGGAAATGCTTTTATAATGGTTGGCGATGTAGGACACTTCTGACAGAACATGAAAGTCATAATTGATCTGAAGATGCTGTTTAATATTGTTATGGTCCTTTTTTCACACGTGGTCATATATTTAATATAAATTCATAATAATTGATCTTTACTACTTTAATAAGGTGCATAAAACTGTTGTAATTTCACAGCATTTATTCCAAATGACAAAATAAGTTGTTTTGAATATTTTTTTAAAGAGAGAAATATAAATTCATCGTTTCTTAGGGCATTTGACCTAAGAAACGTACAATTTATGCATCTTTCATTTTCAAATAAACCTTCCCCAAGTGCATTCTATGAGCCTTAGTCAAAGGCTCTTGATTATTAGCTTAAGATAGTATTTGATATAGTAATATTCGTAGTTTTTTAGTATTTACATTAATAGTGAAATTCAGCTGAAATGTAAGTTTCATGCAAGTATCACAGTGATCTTTCAACAATTTGTATAATTAATTATAAGGAAAGATCATAATTTTTACCGATATTTAAACAGTCAATTAAGGTGATATTATGGATGCAAATAAGATGGTTCATCCTTAAAGCATTTTAGTAAATTGAATTTATTTGAATTTTCCACATCTCAATGAAGCCAAATTAAATGCTTATACAGGGTGTCCCAAAACGACCACATAAACTCTGCACAACTAGATTCCTCGTTGGGAGTACATTAAAACTGCACAAAGAAGCGTTCCTGTACGATGCATAATTTATGAGAAAAAATGCGAAAAACAAAGTATGACGTCACTACTGGTGCAAGAAAAAAACACTTTATTGAACATATCAATAGCAGTATATGCACAATTTAAAGCAGATGTTCAAAGTGTCCGCCTTGAATGTCGAGGCAGGCTTGGACACGCCGTGGAATGGCTGTCATCACACGTTGCAGCATCGCGGGGTCCACCGAAGTACAAGCAGCATGCAGACGAGCAACTAAGTCCATTGGTGTTGGCACTACGTCTCGATACACCAGTTCCTTGAGATGGCCTCATAGGAAAAAATCCAACGGCGAAAGATCTAGCGGACATAGAACCGGACCCTCACGTCCGATCCAGCAGCCGGGGTATTCCATATCCAGCCAACCACGTACAGGAGCACAGAAATGTGCCGTAGCCCCATCATGCTGGAACCAAAGGCATTTCCATTACATTGGATGTACATCAAGTACATGTCGCAGTAGTCATGAACGGAATACATGGCCATCATACGAAGACTACCAGTAGCTGCAGGATGCCAGCTTTTTAAATACCAATTAAACGGCGGCTTAACGTCATTCCATTGCACGCCCGCATGCATGACGTGATATGCATGGTGAACGTTTTAAACATTATCGTCTGGAAAGATATGCAAATATATATGAAAGTACAAATACGTTGATATGTCCAATTAAGTGTTTTTTCTTGCACCGGCAGTGACGTCAAACTTTGTTTTCTGTATTTTTCTCGTAAGCTATGCATCGCACAGGAAGGCTTCTTTGGGCAGTTTTTATGTACTCCCAACGAGGAATCTAGCAGTGCAGAGTTTTTGCAGTCGTTTTGGGACACCCTATATATCACAATGAATACACGATCAGTTCGAAGTAGAGCATTTCAATAATAGCTCCAAAAGAAAAAAAACAATTAATAGAAATACTTTAGGTATCTGGGAACGTAAAGGTTACTGAACTTAAGGTATCTGATATATAAAAATCTTGTAGAAAATGTTAAATGTCCTGGTGTATTGGGATTTCACAAGTCATTAAAAATGTACTCCTTATATTCTTTAACATGATATTGCTTATTTGTTGAGAGCTTTCAACCATAAATATCTGATATGTAAAAAAGTTGTTAGAGATTTTTGATAACCAGTGATAGTAGTTTAGTGATGAATACCTGTTTGCACATGACTAGAAATTAAACGCAGGGAGGCTAGGTGAATGCACCTTAATTTTTTCAGGGAGAACAATTGAAATAAAACGTTACGATTTTATATACTTTAAAAAAATTGAATTCATTAAAATTCTAAAAATGAATTTTCATTTTAATGACTTTTATCGAGTTCAGCAAACATAAAATATAATGATTTGCTATTTTCATCAAATTACAGAAAAAAAGGATAAATTGTATTGAGTAGTGTAATCTCAAGGTAATTAAAATCTAATTTAAATGTTTTCGTTATTTTATCGAAATTTTCAAAAAAACAGCATATATAATATTTAATAAACTATGTCTAGTTATTACACTATGCTAAAAGATAAAATAATTTATTTTACATTCTATTTAAAAAAAATTTTTGTAAAGCTTAATAACAAAACTTTGATATTTACAGATCTCCAGATTTCCTAGCAGTAAACATGCCAATTGTCTTTTCCATCTGTAAAATGGAAAAATTAAACTTAAACTCTGAGATAGATCTCTTCGAAGGTGTTCTTCGATGGGTTGAGCATCAGCCAGTCTCAGAAAAGAATAAAGAATTCGTCATTAAATCTTTTCTGAGCGACATGCGATTTCTGACATTAACTTATAATGAGTTCTATCAGTTTGTTCAAGACCACCCTTTCCTATTGACTGCTCTAGAAGTTTCGAATATTCTCACTCATTTGGTCAATCCAATTCAAAGTACAAACCTACCGTCTTGGTGCAATAAAGGTGCAAACTGGTGCGCAAAAAATAAACCCCTTATACCCGTAAATCCTCCAAACCTACAACAATTTCGAAGAAGTAAGTAAATTCTTTTATACTGGACGAAATAACTGATAAATTTTTATACTCACATAAATATTAATGTTAAGTTTCACGCTTGTTATAAATTATAAAAAATTTAATAGACATTCATTGTTCATCGGAAAATTATTGCACAGTTTTAGTTTCATAGCCGACCGATTGGTTGAGTGGTTAGCGTTCCTGACTCCTGAGCTGTTGATCCCGGGTTCGAATCCCGGTTCGGGCATGTATGTTTCTTTCCTTCTCTGTTTTGTCTGTCCTTTCTTCTGTGATGTTGTATGAATGTGGCCTGCCCTATAAACGGGTTTGTAATGGTATGGCGCGGGTAACGCTACTCGCCTCCGTGACTTGTTCACAGGTTCTCGCTGGGTAACGACAAATGAGTAGCAGTCTCTGGCCTTGTTGTGGCATAAGGTTCAACCCTCTTGTGCCCGCCATTGGAAAAAAAAGTTTCATAAGATTAATTTATAATTTTTATAAAACCTTATAAGAAACTATAAGTTAAGTAAGACTAACAAAAAAGAAAAGCAAACGTGGTAAAAAATCAAGATCAATCTATAGTTTATTTTTCAGGTTTTACGGCAAATGAGGATCGAAGATAAATCTTACACATTTTTTTATAGAAAAGAACTGTGAAACAGTTTTCACGTAAAACAGATCTTTTAATATCAACTCAGGAAAATGAGTCATAGGAAATATCATAAGGTAACATTAAATGAATGAGTATAACTATGCATGCTTGTTCGAGGAATTAAAATTTGCTAAAAATGAAATTGTTGATAAAATTTTTAATTTATTATGTAGTTTGATTTTGGAAAGTCTTTTTTTAATTTTAATTTAATTTTTGTAACTTTTTTAAAGAAACATTAAGCGAATTGATTTAACATAAATTAACAGTAAAAATAATTATAAATATACACATACGCACTATGCACTATTTCATTATATCTACAAGTCTTTCCGATTCGTTTAATTATAAATATTTCATTTGTTCAACTTGACAATTTAATTTCACATTACTTCTCAAGATATTTCATAATATTTTCCTTATTTTTTGTAAAAAATTTTATCAAATTTATAAATTTATATAAATTTTTTAAAGTATTTTTTTATTCCAATAAAAGTTTTATATTCTGGAAAGAGATCCTATAGGGGTATATTTAGCAATGTCGGCAAAAAGGTTATTTGATGTCACCACAGGAAATGAAAATTCCGAGTCTTAATTATTGCTTAAACTAATTTAACAGCTCTTTTAAATGATTAAACTTATTTAAAAATCATAAAGCATATTTTAGTAAACATCACAGCATTGTTTTCAAATAAATTTAGATTATTTATAACATTAACTTTTTGCTTTTCAAAAATGTTTCCTATTATTTCAAAGATAATAATTTTTCGAATTTTTAAATTCAAAATAACTAAACCATGCCTCTTTTACTCATTAACATATACTGTCAATACATTTCATACGTAAAATGTTTTGCATCATTTGTAATATATATATTTACTTAAGTAAAAAGGAATACCTATTAATTTTTTCTCAATATTCCTTCCTCTTCCTAATCATCAATTTCTGTTTCAGGTGTTTACCCACCGGATCAATATTTTTCTATTCCTTTGAAACCATGTAAAAAAGACCAATTTTTCACAGACCTAAAGTGTGTCATAGAAATAAATAATACAAAAGAAACTCATGTTATAAAAGGAATAAGCTTAGCTTTTGAAGATCCTATACATGTGAACAGTCTCATAAAAAATCTTACGATTCAAGTCTTAAAGAAAAACACCAAATTTAACTTTGAAGAACATTTTACGCTCATTTTTAATTCAAACAACTTTGACGTGAGATTTTCAAAAGTTATTCCGATTCACCAAGGTCAAAGTGTTACTATAATAGCAGAAGCCAACGACATCAGAAATTATAAGTTTCTACAATTTGATGATACTCCATTGATGGAAGAATTTCCTTTTACATGCAGTTTAACTACGCAACCAAAAAATGGTAGATTTTTCTTTATAAGCAATGTGATTTACAGAAAATCCATTTCCGACGGACAATATACAAATAGAAAATAAAACTGTATTAATACTATTGATTTTGATTTTTTTCAATTGTAAAAGAAATTATATTTTGAAACTTGATAGATCACTGAGTCATTTTATTGGACTGAAGATTGGCAAATAAATATATGTTTTCAAATAAGATAGCTTCGTATTTTACAGCAAAGCCACAAACATACACTTAAAATAACACTATATAAATTCACTTATAATAGGAAATGAAATATTTTTACATATTCACACAGTATTCATCAAACTGAGTTTAAGTTAATCATTGAAATTTGAACAACATTTTGTTGCAAAAGCAAGTTTGGCAGTTTATGCCATTTTTTCCAAAAACAAATCCTCATGCTTCACTGTTTTATTATATCTGTTCTGTTATGAATATCGTAAAATAATTTGTTATTATAACAAGTAACTTTATGTTGTTGTTACTTATGACACTTGGACTAACCAAGTCCGCTACGCTTTGGCTATGCGAATTTAAGTCAGTAGGGTGCATCTTTCGTTTCAATCAGAGCAGCACGAAGATGAAAGTACGTCTTTGCTCTTCAAATCCTCCGATAGATGGCACCACCAGAGAATCCACTCCCTCAATTATGACATTGATCTGAAGGGGAAGGAAATTTTCTCCAGACTATTGTACCCATGGTAACTGCTCAACAACCGACCACAGGACTTTTGATTCCACAGATTTAATGGGCACGTATGTCGCATGTACTCGGTGAGTCTTTGGCGGCATTAGACCCTTCCAGACGGAAGGCCGATAACTCTCATGATTTTAGAATTAATGGCTGGTCTTTAACATGGTCAAATCGAAGCAATTTATTTTGTAATTTTTAGATGTAATTTTTATTTTTAATGATAAACTAAAATTTTGTGAAAAATCTATCTATTTTCCTTTTTTTATAAAGATTTTTTAAAATTTTTTTTATTTCATAGTTGAGATGAGGTACTTGGATCAATGTTTTTTATCGGGGAATTGTAAATCTTTAGAACCATAAACTCTTAAGCAAATGTTAAATTCTTAGAATCAGCAGTGCAGTTAATTAACTAAATTGCTGATTTTGAAATTCTGTATTTCTTTCAACAATTTGAGTAGAATTTCTCTTTCTTAATCTAACTCCCGTCTAACAAGCCATACATCAGACATACATACGATATTTACTTATCAATAACTTCAAGAGTAAATATCGTAAGCTAATTATGCAAAGAGTAATATAGTTTTGGATCACCTTAGGAATAGTGCAATACAATTATCAGTCTGTACTTGGAGCAGATATTGTAGGAGAAATGATATCTAGGTCTTTTCGACATGCAAGCTTGATTAAAGGAACTACCGTAACTGATATAAGTCAAAAACAATTATTTGAAGATTTGCGTAAAAATAAATCTTCAAAAAAAAAAAAAAAAAAAAAAAACTCTGGCAACCCGAAATTTTAAAAATGTAAGTAAGAAAATACTAGGGATCATTAAATTATTAAAATCACAATGAATTAGAATGAAAAAGAACTTTCACATATCAAACAAAATGACAAGAATAAGTTACTTTTTTGAGACAAACAATAAAATGTGCTTTTCTACATAAAAAAATAAAAAATATATTTTTTAAATTGTAGTTTTGAAACAGAAAAAAGTAAGTGATTATATTTTACCTGATTTTTTATTAATAAAATAAAAGTGAAAAAAATTTTAAGTGTTAATTTTATTTTCATGTGTTTTTTTATCTAGTGCATACTATATAAGGTTTTCTAATACTTCATTTGCAAAGAAAGAGCTATTTATATAGGAAAACAATAGTTTTAAATGGAATATTGATATTTTTATTTTACGATATCGCTTTTAAGCGCTATTTTACCGGGGCTAATGAATTTGCAAAAAAGATAGGTTACTGAATACATAATATATCCATACTATGTTTATGTTTTTCGTGTTATGATTTAAACATCTACTTTTCTTATAGTTCTTGCAAGTAGATTAGTAATTTTTCTTGTACATTTTGTATTATTACTATTTTTCTTTTTTATATATTTTTGAATGTTGTATCACAGACAAATTTATATCCGAATAAAGCTTATTGATAGCTTTTCATGATTATTTATGATATTTACGATTTTCAAAGTTTTGAATTTTTTGAATAACTTTACCAATTAGCTCATTCGTATATCCTTTACTATGCACCATCTTATGAAGAATTACATTGTTAGTAATCCACAAGAGGAAAATATCATAAAACGATCTTGTCTATTATTTAGAAATAGAACATTTTATTGTTGAAACTCACTCTCGGGGAAAAAAATTGAAGACAAGGCTTTTATCACAGATAAGTACTAAACATCGCCCAATTTAAACTTAATGATTTTAGTTTTTAAGATTCAGTAACAGACATAACCTGGGGCCTGAGCAGCTACCAGGCGCGTCGGCAGGTGGTGGATCACCGAACGTCCTGTAGGAATAACAGGATAGCTTTGAATATAGAATCAAAGGCCGCGAACCAGCTCCCGTAAACCCTGGTGTTATGCGACCCGAGCCTAGGGTAATTTGGCACCGTGGTAATATTGTCTTAACGTAGCCTCTAGTTGCCTGGCGAACTTCTAGAGTATTTTGCCTTGCCCAGTAACTCAGGCAATGCTGGGTGGGCTGTTATATTACCTGAGTTTATTAATTGTTATCTTATGGCTGAAAATACAAAAGAAATAACAAACCTTTCTGCATTTTCAGGTGAAACCTCTGAAGTAGACCTTGCTGAAAAAGACAAGGGAACTCAGAGGCAATCTAGTGAAGGGGCAGCAATGAATCCTTCACAGAAGGTAGAAATGACCTCCAAACCATCTTCTTCTGGTAAAAGTCAGGAAGCTATCGCTAGCATAACTGACTCTCTGACCAGAATCCAGCTTAAAAGAGACTTTCTGGTGCCCAGAAAAAGAAGCTGGTGAAGGAACGCAAAATCGCCGATGGGACTTGGGTTGAAAAACTCAAGGTAACCAAAGACGAGAAGCGTCCCGCCAACCGGACGGACCAGAGCAAGGCCGGAAAGGCTAACAGGTGAGAAGGACCTGGAGGATTTACCTACAAGGCGGCTCTCACGGCGGTCAAGATGGCTGCGCTCATAGAGGGCCATCCGGAAAAACGGCTAACAGGGAAACAGGCCTCCGATCTGGAATTCTTGTTAACCGAGAAAATAGGAAGGAATGAGGAGGGTTTTGTCCCAACCTTCCTATCCTGTAAACTTGAGAATGGGGCAATTATTGTCAACTGTGCAGATCTGGGGAGCTCAAAATGGCTGGAACAGACTGTCAGTGACATAAGCCCCTAGCAGGAGCAAAAACTCTTGGTAGATGAGGAAAGGAAACTTGTCAGAACGACCAAGATAATTGCAAAACTGCCGAAAATCTGCAATAAACTGGAGCCTAAAGAGGTCCTGAGAAAAATCGAGGCACAGAACGGTGGGGTCACTCCAACGAAGTGGAACGTTCTTAACATCAAGAACGACCCATCTGGGCCGACCATCGTTCTCAGTGTGCCTGAACTAGATGCTGCCACACTTGGTATAAGGGGATATAAGTTTCATATCGGACTTCACCAAGTGCAGGCTAAAGTACTTGACAATCCCGCTAATGCTGATGGGGGTGAAGGTAGTTCAAGCCAACCTCCACCTTGGTAGAAATGGTACCACAAACCTCAGTAAGAAGTTTCTTGCTGGGGATATACACCTGGCCCTGATTCAGGAACCCTGGCTGGTTAGGGGGAGAATCAGTGGCCTCAAAGGAACTATAGGTAAGCTTATCTATTGGTACAATAGATAAGCTTATTCAGGTTATATAAATATAAAAACATTATATAAAATATATATAAAAACATTCAGGTTTTACCCCTCTCTGAGTTTATCCTTAGGGCCCTGACAGCTGTGAAAGTCAGACTCAACATAGAGGAAGGGGACAGAGAAATTGTTTTTGGCTCTGTGTACCTGCCCTATGAAGAGAAGACTCCACCTGACCATTCTCTACACAAGCTCATGAACTTTTGCAGTGATAACAACTTACAGGTAATCCAAGGACTAGACTGTAATGCTCACCATGTTGTCTGGGGAAGTACGGACACAAATAAAAGAGGTGAGTGCCTTTTAGAATTCATTCTAAACTACGGGTTAGATATTCTAAATGAGGGGAACGAACCAACTTTCATTACTTCCAATCGATCTGAAGTAATTGACATTACTATAGCGACAACTCTAATTAGTAAAAATATCAAAAATTGGAAAGTAGATGGCAGGCCCTTCTGTGGCTCAGACAATCAAAACATCCATTTTGAAATTCACTCTAATGTGTGTCTGGATCGCAGACCCAGTTAGGACGGACTGGAAGAAATTCCAGGAGGAATTGACTGGGTTAGTTGAGCTCATGAACAGACCTATTAGAGACAACTACGATTTAGAAGTTACAGCAGACCTTCTGCAGAGTAGTATTCTAGATTCTTATCATAACAATTGCCCTATCCGCACTAGAAGAGCTAAGCTCCAATGTCCTTGGTGGAATGACTCTTTAGCAGCCGAAAGGGCAAATGTTAGGAAACTTTTTAATAAAGCCAAGAAAAATGGTGAATATGAGAACTATAAAACGGCCCTCACTAATTATAACAAACTTGTTAAGAAAAGCAAAATTAACTCCTGGAGGAAGTTCTGTGAAGAGATAGATTCTATTTCTGAAGGAGCTAGACTCCAAAAACTCCTCAAAAGGGATGAACCTATTGGTTGGCACCTTAAAGGATGAGAAGGGTAATTTTGCTGCTTCCGGGAAATTGTTTATGAAAATTATGACCAAAACCCACTTTCCAGGAGCTACAGATATTTATAGCAACGAAGGGGAGCACTGCATTGGCTCTTTGCAAAGAGTCAATAGCGATCAATGGATCATCGCTAAAAATATCATAAACTACAACATTGTTAAATGGGCAATATTTGCCTTTAAACCCCTAAAATGCCCAGGGCCTGATGGAATTATGTCCATCATGATTCAGAAGGCAGAGGAGGTTATCATACCAGTGCTAACTAGAATTTACAGAGCTAGCTTAGCACTGGGTTACATACCAAATATATGGCAGAAGACTAGGATTGTTTTCATTCCTAAACCTGCCAAGGACACCTATGACCAGGCCAAGTCTTACAGATTAATCAGTCTTTCTTCATTCTTTCTTAAAATTAAGGAGAAAATCATTGATCGGCATATTAGAGATTACTTGGGTAGTAATAGTCCCTTGCATGCTCTTCAATTTGCCTATCAACCCGGAAAATCTACTTGCTTTACATCAGCTAGTTTCCAAGGTTGAAAACACTCTGGATCAAAAAGAAATTGCCTTGGAAACTTTCCTCGACATCCAAGGTGTCTTTGATAACACTTCCCATCTATCCATCCTCAATGCACTTAGAGGGGCAGGGATTAATCAGACCCTGTGTACTTGGATTGAGGCCTTGATTTCGGATAGATGTATACAAATGAACATCTTCGGTGAATCATTTGGAAAAAAAGACACTACTAGAGGTTGTCATCAAGGAGGAGTTCCCTCACCATTACTTTGGAACCTAGTTGTAAATACCCTTATAAAATATCTAAATGATAGGGGCTATTATACGCAAGGATATTCTGATGACATTGTCTTCCTTATCCTTGGCAAAGATTTCGACATAACTTGTCATCTCATGCAGGATGCTCTAAGTTATGTAGGTCAATGGTGCATGGATAGGGACATGATGGTTAATCCTCAGAAAACCTACCTTGTACCTTTTACACGCAAAAAGAAACGGAAAGGTTTTTTCATACTTAGACTTTTTGTTGTTGAAATCAATGTGGCTTCAGAGGTGAAGTATATAAGCATTTATTTAGACCAAAAACTCACCTGGAATAAGCATATTGATGATAAAATTAACCGAGCAAAGAAAAGCATTATGATTTGCTGGCGAATACTTGGTAAAAACTGGGGTCTACATCCAAAACTGATGTTGTGGATGTACACAGCTATTTTCAGGCCCATTCTCACATATCCCAGTGTGATCGTGTGGCATAAGGTGGAACAGAAGACTGTGACTGAGAGACTAGGAGGTATACAAAAACTGGCCTGTCTCTGCATCACAAGATCAATGTCCAACCCGAGCATTGGAAGTATGTTGGATCTGACTCCTTAGACATCTTCATCTGCAGCACTGCCAGAATGACTGCATACAGAATGAGGCTACAAAACCAATGGTATGACCAACCTGTTGCCAAAGGGCACAGGAGTATTACCAGGAAAATTCAAGATCCTAATTTCCTGATGCCCTCGGACATCATGGAAGAGTCATACATGTTTGAAAGGACATTTGAAATAGTTTTTCAAACTAGAGACGAATGGAACAATAACATGTTTGAAACTTATACAGGAGATCTAATCTGGTACACAGATGGATCACTGAAAAACAGACTCTCAGGTCTGGAAGTATGTGGCGTGTCACTGAGAACCAGCCTATCTGTAAGCCTTGAGCAATACGCTACGGTCTTCCAGGCAGAAGTTTTGGCCATTATCCACAGTCTGCGACTAAATATGAGGAGGGGCTATAACGGTAAGTGGATTCTCATTTTTAGTGACAGTCAAGCCACTTTAAAAGCGCTCAATTCTTTCGAAATCAAATCCTAAATGATTTTGGAATGTAGAAACCTTCTTACAGAACTGGCAACTAGAAACAAGGTGATCCTGGAATGGGTGCCAGGGCACAAAGGAATCAAAGGTAATGAAAGGGCTGATGAACTTGCTAAACAAGGATCGTCTTTTGCTCCCATCGGTGCAGAACCTTTTTGTGGGATCAATTTGAAGATCGCAAAAACCAATGTTCTTAGATGGGGAAAATGGAAGATGTATGAAGCTTGGTTCAACACTCCTGGTCAAACCCACACTAAAAGTATAATCTGTGGATCATCAGCGAGGATTTTCTCTGAAATTCTAAGATGCTCTAGTCAGAAGATACGTTTAATCGTAGGCTTCATAACTGGGGACGACTATTTCAGAAAACACCTCCATAAAATGGGACTGTTTCAACAAGACCCTATCTGCAGGAAATGTCATATGCAAGAAGAAACGGCCAAACATATCATTTATGAATGCGAGGCTCTTGCCCTCTCTAGATTAACTTCTTTAGGTATCATCCATACTAGAGAGTTACACCTAGACTCCATTAAAGGGTTATCGGACTTTATTAATTAAGTGGGTGACCCGAGCAACTGGAACTAGGAAACATTGGGTTTGGAGTTAGTGGTACAAAATTTTGATGAAAGCAGAGATGCCCAATGACATACAAACCCAACTCTAAGAAGAAGAAGAAGAAGAAGAAAAACAGACATATGCTAAAATACAGTTTTCTGAACTTTCTTCACACATAAATTGTGTTTACAATCAAAATTATACGATGGTGAGCTTATGTCTATTGTGGTTAGTTGGTTTCTAGCTCAACGTACATTTTTTGAACACAAGGAATAAATGGATTAAGACCTTCAACTTAAAGTGCATTCCAAACCCCTCAAACACTCAAGCTCGAGTTGAAATTCGAACACACAAGATGTTGAACCGAAAGTCAAAGAGTTAACCATTTGACAAACAGCTCGGTTGTTCACTATTGTAAGAAGCAACAATGATTTTCTGAACCACGCAATAGTATTGCCTGAAAGGATAACTTGGCGATATCAATGGCTCTCAAATTTATTATAAATGTTTCATATGATACAGGTTAAAAGATACAATATTCTGGCGGAAGGTATAATAAAAACCATTTCAACAGACTATTTGCTGCACATTCCTAGCGGAAGAAAAGAAATTCTGGAGACTGGAACTCACACACATTTCGATTGTTATCATGACCAATTATCGCTTCAATTCTTAAACCACTGCATTTGGCTTTAACCCATTTGGCTTTAACATTTTCGTTATCAGCATAGGTTTTCAATCACTTGTGTCCTAAAATGCCATTAGCAATCTTATAATGGCTAATATACCGTGTTTCTTGCATATTTCGTAAAAGTTTTAGTTTCTCTTACGGAGACATTGATAAAATTTTCTTGGATTATTCTTCTTCTTTCAAATCACTCCAAAACCGGCACTGAAAAGTTAATCAGAAGGGATAAGAAGAACAAACGTCACAACATCAGTCAACAATAGAACAAACGTCACAATACAACGATACTTTTCCATCATCAGTTTCTTTCTCTCTCATTAACAACAATAGTACCACACTTTTACACCAGCTGGATCAATATAGAAAATTGCGCTTATTCAACATGGGAAAAATGTACTCAGAAAATTACGTTAAACTTGAGTTTATTTTTAAAATGTTTACAAATATAATTAATGAAATGAAAAGATGTATTATTTATATAAATACTGCACATTTATTGGATGAGTTTCCTTTTAATTTGGAACTTTATATCGAGCTTTAATTGTATGACAATATTTTGGCATCTAGTCCCTAAAAAATAAGTTTTTCTTTATTTTTTAGGGAATAAATGCCACAATGTAGGGACGTATGGAAGTTAGAATATTTCAAACCAAAACATTTATCACAACATTAAACATGATTAAAATAGTTACAAAAGAAAACATATAATAATAATAAACTAGGTTATATTACTAATACACGATACTACTAATGAAGAAAGTTATTTATAAAGCGGATGGTTCGACTTCTCTCTTCTCGACGTCTCTCTTCTATACTATCTATCTCTATTGTTTCATTGGATATTGAATATTTAAATTCACTCCATTGGATTGTAACGCCATCTCTTATCAATAGAGTTAATATAGATTTGTTACAAAATTTTTTTTCTTAAATTTGTAAATCTGAAAGATTTAAAATTTTTTAACTATTTAAAATAAAAATCATGTATCGAAAATGAATCAGAATTCTGTTATTGAATTTTTCAAAAAAAATGCAACTTATAAAATAGATAATTGCATTGAAATCACAAAAGTTGGATTTGTTTCATTTAAATTATTTTTATAATTTTTTTTCTTAAACTGCGAAATAAAATGTTGCCAAGTTTAATACTTTATTTTGTTTATGAAACATTAACCAAACATAAATATTACATAAATAACACTTAAAAGAATTAATGATGTAAAATTCTTTTATTATATCCATGTAAATAATAATAATCAATAATAATTTAAATACTAATTAATTAAAAATCTAATAGGACTATTTTAAATGCATTCCTTTTATAGGTTTTTGTTACATTTTTAATGAAATATTTCTTTTTAATTACTTTCTTAAGAATTTAACAAAGTTTTAATAATAAAAAGAGCAGCTAAGTTTCAATAAATAGAAATTTATTTAATTATCAAATAAAAATAAACAAATACAATTTTTATATTTCTGTAAATTTCATTCTTTTAGAATTTTTTCCTAAATTGTTAAAATTATTGTTCAAGGGATTAAATTAACTGAAATGTCTTTAATATCAGTACAAATATTAGTAAATTTTGTGAGATATGCTTTTAAAAGTAATTTGCATAAATTGTTCAGGAATATAAATATAATAGGGAATATATACAGAATACTGTATAAATATATTTAGAAATATAATATGAATCTTATTAAAACCTATTCATTTATAAATAAAATGTAAATAAATTATTTTATATATTTGTCAAGCACAGAATTTGAACATACATATTTGCTACAGTTTAACGTTGGCCTAGAAAATGGTTTAATAAAATTTTTTTTGATAATTTAAACAAGCAATAAAAATATTTTTTTTTATTAAATTAATTTAGTACTATACATTTGTAATCAAAAAACAATTCTTGTAATTTCTTAAGATCACATTAATATATCTGTATATATGGATATTAAATATGAAAAATTGTATTAAATTTGGAAAACTTTAATTAATTTTATTATTAAACTTTGAAAAGAATTCTTAAGCCAACTATTATTTCTTTTGCATTCATCTGTTTTGGTTTGAATATCTTGACATAAATATAATAAACATTTTATAGCTCTTCTACTTGAATTTTAATTAAAGAATAAACATTTCTAACACTATTGTTTTTAATAAATTATTTGTTAATAACATTGTCTCGGAATTTCGGACTCGGAATTTCTTCCAACTGACTATTGTTTTGGTGTTCATTTTGTCTATACTTACCTGATTATCATAGGGAACAATAACTGGGTAATCAAACAGGAGCTCTTTTCTCGTGATAAATTCAGTAAGAAGGTGGAGACCCCTGGACATTAGCAAATACATATTCCCGTGGCTCAATCCATAGTGTGGTGGTTTGTCAGGTACACAAAGAGTAAAATTTTTATTTTTCAGTAAAAGGGTTAGTTTAATGACCATGCTTGTTGTCATAAGTGAAGCTCCAGCTACGGCATTTTGCACTAAGATTACCTGCCAATACTACTAATACTACTCTGTGATTTACTGAGACTACACAAGTAGCAAAATAGCCTGGCCCAATGTTTCCACTATTCCCAAGATAACCCAAATAAGGGACCAATGATGGGCGCCATGTTTTCCCCAATATTGGGCATGCCAAATTAAGCCTAAGTTGATCTTATCATGGGGACTAAGGTTTCCCCAATATACAGTATTCCAAGATAAGCCAAGGTTGGTCCTATCATGTGTGCTAAGTTTTCCCCAGTCTAACATGATAAACCATTATTGGTCCTAGAAAGGTAGCCCACTTGCTAACAATCTTTGGCAGGCCAAGATTTTGCCAAAATATATCATATGTAGAGTTAAATCCAATATGGCTACCTACTTTTCTAAGCTGTTTTGTTGCATTTTTGTTTCTAAGAATTTTCTTACTAATTAAAATCAATTTCTTGAACTTCAATCACCTTAACACTTTTATTCTCGAAGATTAATCGTGATCCTTTTATTTATTAACGAAGAAAAAATCATCTCAAAAAAGTAACCGAGTTGGTAAGTTTGATTTTTCTTATATTTGTAGTAACAAATTTTGATTACCATGAAAATTTTTAATCTATTAGAACTTAAATTATAATCAAAATCAGATATTTCATATTTTTATGCTTAGATATATTTACTTGCAATTGTTTTGTATATTATTAACCATGAAACTATCCCAAAGCCCAAAACTCGATATTATTGTTATACATATTAATTAATTAGCTGTACAAGTATGAATTTATTTTTATTATTTCACCTATATTTATTTATTCTGATAAATGTATTTACAGAATATTCAAAAAGAATTATTGTTTCAATCTATTTGGCTTCAGAGATTATTTGATTGCTGGGTTAGTTATGGGTAAATTACTTATTATATATTTTCGTACAATAAATAAACATTTTAATCTATCGACAACAATTACCAGTTATTTGTATACATTAAAAATCAAATTTAAATTTTTAACTTGTTTCATTATGTAGGGAAGTTTATTTGTATAAATCAAATATATGTATCGAAGAATGTACTTAATAATTAGCTTACTAAATTTAATCAATATAATGTACTAAAAATCTCACTGAATATACAAAATGATAAAAAAAATTAACTCATTTGTGTCATCAGTAAGTTATAGATCATTGCAGTTTTTCATATTGTTAACCATGTTTTTTCAATTTTTATAGTTTATCTATTAAGAGTTATGTGCAAAAGATGATTCATCATGTTCACATTAACTATGAAGTTGTTCTTAAATTTACTATTATACATTCATTAACTTATCTGCATATTAATTTCCATCATAAATTTTTTCGAACAGTGGGCTTATTAGTCTATAACTTAACACTTTAGAATGGATGAAATGTAAAATTGTAAACAAAAATATTCAAAGTATGGCTAGCCATCATATAGAATTATACCTTGATGAACATATGTGGTGAAAATCCAAATACTTATTTGATATAAAATATTTTTATTATTATATCAAAGTCTAATTTAGAAATTCAAATGAGGTTCTTCTTTCATTAAAATACATTGAAGATTAAAGTTGTTTTATATAAGAGATACCCAATTTTTAGATTGTAGTGATTCATATTTCTACATCGTATTAGAAAAATTGATTTACGTAATCAAGATGATTATGATAACTACAATATTTATTTTCATTTGTTAAAATAAGAATAAATGTTGCAGTTTAAGATTTAAAAGTAACATAATGAAAGCAAGAAAAGTACTCAATTCTACTAAGCGGCAGTTGTGCTGTACGATGTGTAAATCTTAAATATTTTTCGGAATTAAAAAGAAAAATTTTTGAGCTTTAATTATGTGCTGCCATCTACCGCTGCTTAATAGAAATATAAGCAATAAAAATATGTATTGAAATTGAAAAACAAAATATTTTAGTCATATTACAACAAATCAAATTAATAATAATTGTAATAATACATAATGAAGTCCTTTTATTTACATATTATTAAATCAAAATAAAAAATATTTCAATCATTCTCGTTAAGAGAGAATCACACAACTTGCGAACAGTATAAAAATCTTCGGTTTTCATGCAAGCGAATAAGATTATCATTTTCTTTTGATTGTCCGAAAAAGGATTAAAATTATCAAATTATGTAATTATATTCTGTACTAAAATAATGAATATGTATAGTAAATATATTTCTATATTAGATTCTTGCTTTAGAAAAAAATTTCCGTAAATTTGAAATAAATAGAGAATTCATTATTAAAAAAGAGATTTAAGTATAAAATTCAGAAAAATATTTAACTAAAATATCACTATCGGCCAATTTCGTTTTGAGAAGAAATATTTATTTCATTTCTTAAATTATATTATTATATGTGAAATAAATATAGTGAGATACACCAATAGGATACAAAATATTAAAAAATATTTTTAGTTATGCAATATGTTATACTATTTTTTATTAAAAGAAGAAAACCTAATTATAGCTTGCTCCAAGAAATTAAAATTATTATATTATAGAATTACATACACAATGGAAAAGCTTTATTTTTTTAGTGCAATGATTCTAGATCTATACCTTTCACCAGAAAGAAAATATTTTGTATTTTTAATTTCTAATATTAATATTTAAGTATTAATATACTTTATTTAAAATTTTAAATGATTTTATTTACAACATGTGTAAAATGAATGTGCTTAAAACTTTAGTAATTCACTAAATATTTAGATATTTATTGAAAATTATAACCTTTGAAAGAATTTATAAATGAATGTTATGGCATTTAATATTATAGATCTATGTTTATAAGTTGCCCCCAATTTCACTCTAGAAGTAGTTGGCGTAGTAAATGGTCATTAAGAAATGTTGACCAATATTTATTAAAAATAATCTTTAAAATTAGCAAGGAAAGTTTTACATTGTGTATATAATGAAGTATATAATTTATCTCATTAAAGAGGAATCCCAATAAAATTATCATATATTCCTTTACTTTCACTGATTCGTGAAACTCCTATAGTAATATAATTATGGATATTACGATCCCTTAAATAAAACAAATGATGGGGAAAAAAGTACTTATATTGCTCTGTTATTTAGTATAAATAATATAAGCAAAATATTCCCAAATATTCATAACTAGAAAATTATTCAGCTTAATGGAAATGCCTACTATGACTTCATTACTATAAATATAATTATACGTAATAAACATTGTTTTCAGATTCATTTCATTTTATTTATAATAAAAGGAATTTAATTTTTATAACATTTTCATCAGCTATACTAATAAAAGCTCTGAAATCATTTAAAAAAGTTCTGTGAATTCAGATTTAATTAAAAATTGGTTATATTAGGTTTTCTATTACAAATCAAAATTTATGTTGAAACCTTATATTCTTTAGTATTAAAAGAGAAAATCTTTATGTTTCAACTTTACCATTCATTAATGTTCTGAAGTGACTAGATATGAAAAAAGCGTTAATTTCTTGACGCAGTAAATATGCAAAAGTAACGTGGAAAACAAACTATAGTAATAAAAATAAATTCAAGATAGGAATTTCATTGATTCATTAAAAAAATAAAGCATATATAATGCTCTATATATATAATTAGTTTATATTTAATAATAATTCTCTTATTCTGAGAAATAATACGAAACAGATTTTATCATTAATTCTTTTATTTAATCAAAAGCGATAAATTTAGAACAGTAGATAAAACTCAGTTTCGAATGTAGATAATAGAAAAAAAAATTGCTCTAAAAAGAGTACAAAATAAAATATTTTAAGAATAGAAAATATTTCAAGTGTCTTAAAATTATTAGTGAAAGTAAAAAATCATTAGAAAATAAACCCAATATTTTAAATATTGTTACAGTATTACCTAATGGCTATTTGAGTTTCGAATTCGTACAAAATTTTAATTTTTATTCGTTTTACGTGGTAGTGACCGCCAAAATAACACTCATCGTAAGAGAGAAATAATCGTACTAACTTTTTTCACTCATTTATCGCAATTAACAGTCAGGTTATCATAACGGGGAATTCCCTTTTTAAACATTGGTGAATCAGCAGTGGGTAATAATGGCGACCATGATAACATTGTCATTTCTCTTTTCCAATTGAAATGCGTATGTGATTATCTAAAGTTGATAAACGGAAGTAAATATCACGTGATGTGGATAAGTCCATCTGCATGAGGTAAAGAGTTGTAATATTCACTCTGTCTGGGGTGAATTTCAAATTCTCAGATAGAAGTATTGCGACTTATAGTGAATGGAGTATATATAATCCACCATGTCTGGTAAGTGTTTATGTCTTTACTCATGAAAAACATTATTAATTTATTTAAATTTTTATAATTGATGCTAGTAATATGTACTAAAATAAGTAGTTTTGGGGTGAAATGCAGTTATAGGAAATATACTGCCAAAATAATTTTGATGACGTCACTAAATGTTGACGCAAAATGTATAAATTTATCTGTTAAAAATAATTTTTGTAAATAATGCTTATCGGAAATATTATGTTTTCTTTAGTTTTAGTAAAATTCAGTTTTTCTGATTTAATTTAAATTTATGCGTTGTTCTTCCTGTTCTTATTTGAGAATTATTGTTTTAATAAGAATAATTATTTTCATAAGTTTCCATAAATTATTGTGTGTATTTATATTAATATTACCTTAAATTGATATAAATGCTGTTTGTGACATCAATCAGTTTTTAAACTAATTATCTAAATCATTTGTTTTCGAGTAACAAATAATGTAGTGATGTAAATAATGTAGATAATTAAACAGAGTTATCAATTTAACAAAATGGGAAAGATATTCTAATGGACTTTCCTATCTTATATATTATTTCTTAAAAATTCTATATTTAATGAAAAATGCTGAGAATAATCTATGTATTAAATATTTAAATATAAATTATTCAATATTATATTTCGTAAATTTTAACATCAAAAATTTTTTATGTTCGTTTTTCTGTTATGGCTAGAATAAATCAAAAATCTTAAAAAAATCATAAATCTTCTTGGCTGAAAAAAATTGCATCACAGATTTCTATAAACTGATTAAAAATCTTAAAAGTTATTTTTGTAAACTTCATTACCCTTGAGTCATTTGGTCGAAATTACCATGTCACAAAAATATCCTTATTTTTTTATGACATGTGTCATTATCATCTCAAAAATAGTTTATATAGTTAGCTACTATTATAGCTCCAAGGAATTGTATGCGTGGTAATTTAATTATTTTAAAGAAATTATTCGTTGGAATTGAAATAAAACTCATTATCTAGCAAAGTACACCAGTATTTTTAAACAGATGTTTTTTTTAATTAAGAAATATTGTATGCATACTTCAAAAGCTGTTGTAAATAACGATTAAAAAATATGAAGATAATTGTATAAAGTATGATTTTCTAAATATTTTCAAAAATAATAAATCGTAAGCTGATATTAATAAATTAATTTTAAAGGAATAAAAAACTATCACTCCAAGAAAAATACCTAATAATTTAATTACAGTAAATGAAGTAATTCAATTGGATTATGCAATAAGACTCGGTATTTAGCGAAAGGCATCAATTTTTCTCAAATATATGATTGATAAAATGTATTCTATTTCAAAGAGCTTTAACTATTAAAAATAATTATAAATTTTTAGAAATAAATTTTTTTCTGGTAAAAGTAAGCATTACGGTCACAGCCTCGTATTGGATACTAGTGAATAGGAATTTCCTTAGCAACCCACAATGGACGCCAATCTACTGTTTGAAAAGAATAACAACCATATAAGAAATCGGGGTTTTACCCGATTTCAAATTTTTAAGCCTAATACTAAATAAAAAACAAGAATCGCATTAAGAATGGCTTAAAAGTATTCTATTAAAAAAATATTTCAGAATTAAAATTGAAGGAAATATTGGGAAATAAAGCAAAAATAATAATAAAAAAGTAAAAGTATCTTAAAGAAAATTACACTTAATAACATTTTGTTAAAAATAAATAAAATGAGGAATTTCATAATTAGTAAAGGAATTTTTTATATACAGTGGCTTCCACGATTGTTCGTACACTTACGAGTTTCAGTGAAACATTGATTTATTCATTAATATTTGCAAGTGAGAATTTTCTAATAATATTTATAAAAAGTCTGTTGGCTAAACTATATAAAATATTTTATGAACATGGTAAAACTTTTTTTTTTTGGAAAATCAATCATCAAAAAGTAACAGAAACGTTACCTCACAAAAGTCTTCGTACACTTCAAAGGCATTTGTACGTATTAAAATGTTGTAGTTTTTCTCTGTCACTTTGTATTTTGTAGGATATTCTACGGCATTTACAGCAATTTTCAAACGTCTGGGCATAGAGTTTACCTTTTTATTTCTTTTTTTTTTCGTAATATCTGTTTCCCCCATTCTTCTATCATTTTAGTTTTTAGTTCAGTTTTCGTATTAATGTCGTGTCTTCGTACTCTAACCTTTAGTTTTCTCCAAATGTGTTCTATCGGTTTTAAATCTGGTGAATGAGGTGTGTTTATGAATTTGTGGGCAATTAAGAGGCACTAAAAACGAACGTTGAGGATTGTATGTTTATAGGTTCGATATCCTTATAAAAAAATTGAGTTGTTTCCAATACCCAAATTTTGGACGTATACTTTTAAATAACTTTTTAAAATATTTAAATAAAGAGCATTGTTCCTTATTCCTTTAATAAATAACGAATTACCTAATCTTGATGCTGATATACACCCCCACACTAGGACACCTCCACTGTCATACTTTAGTGTTCCAATCAAGATATTGGGACACAGTTCATTGTTTTCTTCTAATTACAATTATACGCTCATCGGAACCAAAAATGTTAAATTTGTTTTCACCTGCAAATAAGATATGATTCCAATACACATCGGGCTTATTAAGTTTACAAAGGAAAGCCTAAGCTTTCTATTTTTTGCACTTAAAAGAAATTTTTCTTCTAGCAGAGCACCCATGTATTCTAGCTGATCTAAGCACTCGTTGAACAGTTTCAAATGAAATCGAAGTAGAAAAATTTTTAGTAAATTCTGTAGAAATCTTTACAACATTGAAATGGAGATTTTTCACAAATTTTCGAACTATAAATTTTTGATCACGTTAAGTTAACTTTTCCAGGCGACCACTACTTACCATATTTTCAATCTGATTTTTCTTAAAGCGTTTTATCACACTTGTACCCGCCCGCCCTGTCTAGTGGTCAGAGTCCCTGACTACGGATAGGGAGGTCCTGGGTTCGAATCCCAGTTCGGGTATTGATGTGCTATCTCTCTCTATCTATCCTGTCTTTGTCCTTTCAGTGTATGAATGTGTTTTAAATGGTTGCCTACCCTATAAACGGGTCCCTATGGCATGTGTGTATTGAATAAGTCGGATTCCACACCAAAATATGGTTCAGTTAAGAAAAGTGGAGCAGCGCACCCCATATTGCCAGCCTCTATTTGGCACACGACGACAACATCACACCTGTAGAACGGGGTAAATTTACTAATTTACCGATATTTTGGACGGATTTTCCCCTTATGATGAAAAATAATCGAATGATGTTCGTTGTTTCCTTATGATTACGAGCTATTTTTAAATAATATATAAAATATAATTGAGTTAGACTGCAAAGAATAAAATCACCGAAATACAAAATAAAAAAGTGCCCGACGAAAATTTTATTGATGAAATTTTACGAGTCTTTCGGTGTACGATAACTTCTCTGGTTTGTTTAATCTGATTCCTTGCGTTTTCAATTTAAAAAAAAGAAATAAGTCAATATTAAAAAACAAAAAGTTTGCATTTACGAAGTAGTATGCAGGAGATATGGAAAAATATTGGCTTTATATTCGAATTCAATTCCGGACTACAACGCATTTTCTACAAGCTTTTAAAGTGTACGCTCACTTTTGAGAGCCATTGTATTTAATCAATGGCTCTCAAAAAATAAGTAATTTTGATCTCAAACCAATGATTTTATATAGAATTCCGCAAATCATTAGCACATAAAAATACAAATTTTCAAATTTCGTTACTTTATACAATATTATCTCGTCGAACATTTACACTGGAAATTACACTCTAATTTAGGCAAAAAATAATGTTCATACAATTACTGAAAAGAATATTAAAACATTTGGAAAATAAAACAATAATGCAGTTTCGTTAACTATTGAAAATTTAAGTACTTAAAACACCAATTCTAGGAATTCTATGCCTGCAGAAAATAATTAGAATACAATTCTTGCCTTCATATTTCTTCTGTGATTTGTAACGAGCTAAAAGGCGAGAATCCGCATAGCGCATGCGCGAAAGGTTCTGCCGCCCTCCTTCCCTTCCGATTATATATCATCCCGAACCAACCCGTTATTGATATTTGTTGAGTTTGATTTGGTGGTTTCGATTCCGATCCTCGGAATCAGAAGACATAGCTTCCCGCTATCTTGGAGTGGAAAGGAAAAAGTGTTTCCAGTCAAATTCCCACCAGTGGAATAGAAGAAAAACTGTTTTTCCAACCCTTGGAAAAAGAAGCACCCAGCTTGAAGTATTAATTCAGTCCATAGCACCCTGCTATTTTAATGTGTTTCCTGTTTCCTGTTATACTTAATTCCGACCAGTGGAATAGAACTTTGCTGTTTTGATTCCAGCCCTTGGAACAAAAAGAAAATAGCCTTCTGTTTGTGACTTAATTCCATCCGAAATTTTGTGTTGAGAATCTAAGAAATATTGCGCTACTTCTCCGATTTTCGAATCCAACCTGTCCAAGTATACCGTTTCGGAATTTTGTGCTTGAAAGTTCCTGTTCCTGGAATCAAGAAAAGTATTATAATCAAGAAGTGTTGTGCGCGTGTGTTTCCTTCGGTGAAATCTCGGAAAAAAAAGAGATAATTAAGTGAAAAAGAAAGTGAGATTTCGAAATCGAATGCAAGATCGAAAATAAGTGAAAAAATATATATTTAAATATAATTATTTCACTTTTTAAATGTTGAAGTAATTTGATAAAAATTATTTTTGGGTTTTAAAATAACAGAGAAAATATGTTTGTTATTTTTTAAAACTCAGTGAAAAAGTTTCATTTTTGATGATTAGTGAAAATATTCTTACATTTACATTAGTGTTTGGTGTTTCAATAGTGTGTATATGATATATAATTTCATTAATTTTAGTTAGTTAAAATTTCTTGCACATCTACAGAAATATTTGGTTAGAATTATTTTCTTATTGGTTACGATATCAAAGTTTAGTTTTGATTTGTGATGCTATAAATGTGAAAATTTCTCTCCGAAAGTATTTCTAATACCGAAAGTACTTTTAGTACTTTCGGTTTATTGACATATAAGTTTGAGTAAATATAATAGTTAGTGCCGAATTCGTTTATTTCTAGAAATTCGTATATTTAAATTGTTATTATTCTTGTGCGCAAGTTTTTTGCTCTAGGTCATTTGCTAAGTGTATCGTAGACGAACAGTACAGGTTTCTACGAATATTTGTAGAATAAATTTTTGCTGCGAGAAAATTTTTTAAGGTATATGATATGTTTAAACCATTTCTATGTGTGTGTTTCCAAGAGTGAAACAAAATTATATTAAGTATTGAAATTTTATCTTAACTTTGAATATAATACAAGAAATATTTTAAGTCAAATATTGTTTTAGAAATGTTGATTTATTTTTGTGCATAATTTGTTAAGTTTGTAAATGTTTTTGTGCATTAATAATGTTAGTTAAGTATTTGGGTTTTGTTAGAAACGAGTTAAATTAGGCTTAAATTAACTATTAACTATGTCATTCTTGGGAAAAGCTGAAAAGCAGGACTTGTTAGCCTTAGCTTCGGAGCTCGAAGTAAATGTTGATCCAAACTTATCTAGTTATCTATTAAAAAAGCTGTTATTAATTGCCCTAACTATGAAGAGGATTTTGTGAAAGAATTGTACCTTTCTATAATCGAAGAAAGAAAAAAACAAGAACAAATTGAGAAAGAAAAAGAACTTAGGAAAGCTAAAATGGAAGCTGAAGAACGGAGAAGAGAAGCAGAAAGGGAACATGAATTAGAAAAGCTGAGATTAGAAGCTCAATTGAAACTTACAAATGGATCCCCCAGTAAAGATGCGTGACATTCTCATAAAGATCTTCAAGGAATGTGATCCATAGATATGATGTAAAAGAAGATATTAGTCTATATTTAATTCTTTTTGAACACCAGGATCGTCGTGCCCAAATACCTAAAGAATCGTGGGTTTGCCTATGAGCATAAAGCTCCAGAACAGTATTTTTTGTTGTAACCTAACCTAATTATATTAATTCATGAAATTTTTAAAAATTTAAATTGTCCTTGCTGATTTAAACTAACCAGAAAGTGAATGATTTATCATGTCTTTTTCATTTGGCTTTTTCTGCTGTCCTATTGTTAACGTGTTAATGGTAAAATCAATCAACCTTCAATCAGTAAAAAACGACTTCTCAAACCGATACTTTGATTCTTATATGAGAAACGTTTTATTAACAAAATGAACTTCAACAATATTTTCAGATTTCGATGGTGAACTTCGTATTGGGAACTAATAGGATATCTCCCCCCTATTGGCGACCATTGCGACTTTTTTTCGTTGCCATGTTTTTAGACGCATGTTTTTAAAACGGGAATGTTTCCAAAGTTCCAAAATTACTTATTGTAGAAACTTTTAAATCACATAATAGCATTAAAAACCTAAAAAGTAATACTGGAAAAGACGCAGGTTCCGTCTAGTCCACGATTCCAAATTCTGAGATGGCAATTTTTTTGGCGGATTTTCTTATGTATTTGGCAACCTCAATTTTTATTACGTCATACATATGGAGACCTATAAGAATTATACAGAAAATTCTATTTTGGTAACCTTAGTATTTACGTCTTTGCGCACGTCACGATACGTCATCTTGACAACATTTTTCATCGCCAAAAAATTTAGAATCATGGATTATACGGCACTTGTGCCTTCTTGACATAACCTAACTTAAGCTAAAAACTAAACTAAACTCCATGGCACGATAGCCCATGTGGGCCAAGGCCTACAGTGCCCATAACTGTTTTCATGACCGAGAGCCCTAAGGTGCGAAGCATATGTCCCAGTTAGGTGGTCAGACTAACGTAAGACCCCCAGTGTTTAGTTACCAAGCATGCTTGGTACTCAGTTAATCGACCCACTGAAGGGATGAAAGGCTGAGTCAATCTTACCCAAACCGAGAATCGAACCTCTGACCTGTGTCATGAGAGCGTGAAACGCTGCCACTAAGAACTTAAGCTAATTATATTAATTAATGAAAATTTTAAATCGTCCTTGTTGATTTAAACTAACTAGAAAGTGGATGATTTGTCATGTCTTTTTTTCATTTCCCTTCTGCTGTTCTATTGTCAACGTGTTAATGGCTTCACACACACACAATCAGTAGAAAACCGCTTCTCAAACTGTTGCTTTGCTCGTTTACTATTGAAAATTTAAATACTTAAAATACAATTCTATGAATTCTATGCTTGCAGAAAATAATTAAAATAAAATTCTTACCTTCATATATTTCTTCTGTGACTGCATCGTGATTCTGAGGAGAATATATTTGAAATATCGATGCAATAAAACTTTAAAAAAATTATAAAATAAAAGAAAATTGGAAAAAATATTTGTTCATATTGTTAATTAAACGATTTATATGAGAAATCGTTTTATTAACAAAATGAACTTCGACAATATTCTCACATTTCGATGGTGAACTTCGCCCTGGGAACTAGTAGCCCCCCCCATTGGCGACCATTGCGATTTTTTTCGTTGCTATGCTTTTAGAACGAAAATTTTCATAACGTTTCAAAAATACAAAATTTAGAAACCTTTAAATCACATAATGCATAAAAAATCTAAAAAGTATTACTGGAAAACGAATAAAAATTTGTTATGTTGGGTTTGGATTTTCTCCATAAAAACCGGTAAAAGAGATAAGTAACACAATAATGGACTTACTTGTTATTACGTCAAATTCACATGTCGAGTATGCTTGGTGATATTTTCTGTTTGATGCATCCATTCTACACTACTAGCCATTAAAATTGCTACACCAGGAAAGCAACACACCACACACGTGAAATTTGCATGACAGGTAGAACTTGCTGTGATATGCAAATGATTAGATTTTCAGCTCATTCATACAAAGCAGGCGACAGTAGCGACATCTACAATGTGTATAAAACCAGAGATTTGACAGCAGTTTTCTCATACTCAATTTCCGTTTCAACGTTGTTTTCGGCCAAGAAAGTTGTAATGCCTCGTGTAAGAAGAAGAAATGCCTATCAGCACGTGTCTGACTTCGATCGAAGAAGGATTATAGCCTAACGGTATTGCGGTTTATCGTACCGCAATATTGCTGCTCGCGTCGGTCGAGACCCCATGACTGTTAGCAGAATATGGAATCGATGGGAACGGTCATATCATCAACGGTCAACGGAACAATCATACGGAACGTCGTGCAGGATCTCAGCAACCCCCATCACTAACAGCAGAGAAGACAGATATTTTAACCGCATGGTCACAATCGTACAGCCACGTCACGAACCCTGAGTCGAGAAATGGAGTCATTTGCAAGGCAACAAGTTTCTGCTCGAACAGTTCGACGACGTTTGCAGCAGCGTGGATTGTCTGCACGGCTACCATGGCTTTGACTACCATTGACGCTGCGTCACAGACAGGAACGCCTTCAAGGATGTGATCAGCGACGAACCTGGACGCGGGAATGGCATCACGTCATTTTTACAGATGAATCTCGGTTCTGTATACAGGACCATGATGGCATTTTGTTCGTTTGTCTCCAGTTCGTCCATGTTAGTTTTACATTTCAAGGAAACTAATTTTGTAAAACGTCACTATGGCAAAGAAAAATGGTTACTAAACTTAAACTAACGACTTATTTTGAGAAGAAAATGGCAATTATCAAATTCTACAAAAAGTGTGCAAAAAAATTTTTTTTTCCAATGCTCTACTGCTACTAGGATTTAATACTTTTTACTTCATTGATTTAAAAAAAGAATATACATGATAATTCATTAATGTAACACACACACACACACACACACATATGTATATATATATATATATATATATATATATATATATATATATATGTATATATATATATATATATATATATATATATATATATATATATATATATATATATATATATATATATATACTTTTTATTTAAACATAAATTAAAACGCGAATTCAATAGAAAAAAATATTTGTCACCTATAGAATTAAAGAAACTACAGCTTTTCCGAAATTTGGTATTACTCCCAATTAATACCCCGAAACGATTTCAATAAATTTATACAACAATCAACATTTCTTGGTATGCTAGCATTATGAAGCATGTACACATCGCAAGGTCAAACTTAAAATATGTCCTACAATTGTACGTAGGTAACGGATCATTTACATTCCTCCATGTACTTTCAATTGTATTCGTGTGACACCTGGTTTTGGGATCAACAAATATCAATTTATGATTGAATTTTAACTAATCCTGAGTTGGACAATCATAGCTCTTCCAATAGTTGGAATATACGGAAGTGCCTGGCAAAATCCACTCCTTAATAATCCCCAATAAAGTTCCCTATGTTCTGTGTTGTACAGCAACTAAAAAAATCCTCTCAGAGCCCCTTAAAACATCAATTGACCCTCAACCCTATGGTGCTTGTCTTTGCCAAATTTTGACTCGGTTTTTTTCCTACCACTTAAGCCTCCCCCTTTATTTTTTCGGATGAAAGTTCGATACAATCTAAATTGCCTCCAATCGGTCAAAGTAGTTTTTGTAAAAGAATACTTCTCAATCATTTGTTGTGTTTTAGTCCCCCTCAAAATTTCATAGGTGATGAACAAAACCTCAAACAATTTTAACTTGAAATTAGAAAACCGCGAACCATGCCTCAATGATTTCTCAGTGTTACACTGTCCCCCCTAATAAAATTTCTACAAGAAAGTAAAACCCTCAGAATAACCTTTCTTAGTCTCATCTTCATCTCCGATCCATATTTTCTGCAATTCGCTCATCGCATCGCAATTCAAGGTGGGTCAAAAAATTAAATAATAATGTATCCTACATTAAATGAAGCAAAAAAATCTTTGCGCAATCCTGGGTTTCCAACAGTTGATCTGGAGCTTGAAAAACTACAGTATCCATCATTATTTTCTTTAATTTTATTCAAAACTATCCCTAGAAATTTTGAACAATACTGTGTACAGAAGGCGTCATAAAAAATATATAAGTGAAAGGTAATAATAAGTTAATAAAAAGAAATTAAAAAAAGGATAGTTAACGATGTTTGCACGCTGATGACAACGAAACATTACAACAAACAATGATGAAATGGCTTCGAATTTAAACGTAACACAAAAACTTCGAAAGGAAAATAAAACAAAATTTCCAACTTATGTGTTATGAAATTACAAATTTTTCAATGGT
Source organism: Latrodectus hesperus (assembly GCA_037975125.1). Lineage (NCBI taxonomy): Eukaryota > Metazoa > Arthropoda > Arachnida > Araneae > Theridiidae > Latrodectus > Latrodectus hesperus. The sequence goes on from JAJQOW010000014.1 coordinate 22,058,870, forward strand.
TGCTAGTTTGAATGGAGTGTTAGTAATTGTTTTGGGGACCAGTTAATAAAAGATATTTGAAGTCTTTTTTTGTAAAAAAAAATTATATCTGCAATCGAAGAAATTAATGATTTTTTTATTTTATAAATAAAACAGAAAATGCTAATCGCTTAAAATGACTAATATTAAATTAGATTCTCCTGTATAGAACTGACGCTTAAAGATTATTTCATTAAAATACTTCTACCAGGTATTCAAGATTTCAGGTTCCCAAGATTTGTACACATAGTTAGTCGTCTTTGTTTACACAAGAACATTTTAAGAACTTGAATTACCTTAAAATCACCGAAACACATCTTCTAAGTTTAAATCTTCAATCTATAATCAAAAAAAAAATAATAATAATAATAATAATCTTCAAAGTCAAAGCTTTCTGAGATCTTTACTATACCTATTTCCCTGAAATTATTCCTGATATTATATTTGTCAATGAATTAAAGGTTATGCTTTCTATATCATTAAATTACCTGCTAAATTTAACAAATTTAAATTAATTTAATCAAAAATTGTCTAATCTAGCATTTAATCAAGTCAGTTAGAAAAAGTGTAGTAAGATATGTAATAATTGCTACACTAACAGAAAATAGGTTCGCGTCTATACTGGATTTTCTCTTAAATTCGTCGTCTTCAAATTAAAGTATTTTTCGCTCACAAATTTTTAACTAGCAATCTATTCCAAGTATTAACTAAGCATACTTGCTGAAAAAAGCCTAAAAATATCGAATGCGTTGATGCTGTATTCATCATAGTAATATCTGTATTGGTTGTATAAACAAAGGATAGAATTAATGTATAGGATCTAGAGATTAATAAGTATCTATCTATCGATATATATCTATATATATATATATATATATATATATATATATATATATATATATATATATATATATATATATATAATGCAAGATTAGAATATCATAAGCGAAAATTGAAAGATACAAGAATAGATATAGAATTGAAAAGTACAAGAATAGAGAGATAAAACATTTATATTTAGCAATTTATTCAGCACAAAAGCAGCTAAAATAAAATTACTAAACTATAATTAATAGTACATTTTATAAAATTAATAATCAAATATTAGATGGAGAATAATAATCAATACTAGATGGATAATAATATATATATATATATATATATATATATATATATATATATATATATATATATATATATATATATATATATATATATAGTAAATGATATTAAATAAAACATGTAAAAATCTTTGCCTATCATGTTAAGGGTATAAGAAAGATACAATCCAAAATCGAAAATATTATAAAATTAAATAAATTGGATTGTGAATCACTAATTATAATATAAACTTATATAACTTGCTTCTATTTCTAAAATAATAAAAGAAAATATGTTTGAATGCCTTTAATCATATCAAAATTTTTGCTGCTGAGATTAAGAACTTGAGGAATAACGCAATTATATTCTAAGAAATGTCATTATGTTTTAATCAGAATTAAAGTTTTAAAAGTAACCTAAAATTTTAGAATAAATTAGTTTCAAAAAATTTTTAAAATGAATAGTTTATACGATAAGAATATTTTTGAATAGCATCATTCATTACTCGAACCAAAAAAAAAAAAATAAATAAATAAATAAACGAATAAAAAGCCGCATTATTTTGGTGGAAACGAAGACCGAAAAAAATATTGGTTTATTTCGGTTTGTTGTCGGCTTGAAAAATTTTTCATCAGGCGATAAAGTGCGCCAATTATGGCAACCTCCTACGCTCTTGTTTCTCTCTGAAAACATTGATTCAGAATTGTATTTCTTTGTAGCGGTATAGTCCGCGTTCATTATCAAGCTTAAAATAAATATTTGTTATTGTTTTGATATAAACGGATTCTTTATTTAAGTCCTACCACGGTTCGATATATCTTTAGTCTTTCTGGTACAGTAAACAACTTATGCATGTTTTTTAATTTAACGTCAATCATATAATTATTATTACATGTACATTGCTTCTCGATTTTCTGTTTCGATGTTCACTAGAACTTCTCTGTTTCAATTTTGCATGCAACATTTGCAGAAGACAGATTTGATTTTGTTGAATAAACTAGAAATATCGATGATTTTTTTAAAAAATAGATAGGTTCAATTATATTGTTCGCATCTCAACATATGATTATCTACGGATGTTTGTATAGACTGTTTAAATAGGCTGTTAGGTAGGCACAGTATTGACACTACCGATACTCAGAAGGAAGTATCCAATGTGGCGCCGCCATAAAAAGAAAAGGATTGTAATAAAAACTACATGTTGTGTGCTGTCTGATTGGTCAGAAGTTAAAAGGCTAGTGACAATCGGATTTAATTCATGAAAAGTAAATGCGATGGATAACTATCGTCAAATGAAAGAGAGAGAGAATAAATTAAAAATCTCTTTTTACTCTCAACCGGTTATATCTACTCTTTTATTTTGCGCAACAAATACAATTGCATAAGTAACATTCCAATAAAGATGTTTATATATAAAAAGTTAAAATATTTATTGGAATGCAAGCATTTTAGTTCATCTTTAGCGGAATGTAATTTAGATTATTATTTTGCTGTCAATGAATGGGTGAAAATAAAATTTTGATACTCCACAAAATCCCTTATAAAAGCAACTTTAGAATTAAATTTAATCCAATTTTACGAAATTTAGATCCATTGCAAAATTTTAAAACTGATAGCTAGTAGTATAGGGCTGTCCAGACCAAATTCGATCCCGGGCCAATACAAATTACTAAAGAGATTGGAGAAAACCGCACAAATAAAAAACACATATTTTTAAGGAAAGGTGTAATAGCGTTTAATATAGTTGCTATGTAACTGTTACATTAAATTGAATTAGTGTTTCATTAATTTATTTTTTACAATCCTTTCAATATCAACATTAATATTAGTTGTTGCCAGACGCAGTGCGTGTGTGAGTTATCTGAAAGCGAAGATGTATATTTAGACTTTATAAAAGTCATTGTGGAATACGCACTTTCGCAAAGATATAATGTCATCATTGAATCTATTTTTAAGCTAAGGTTGGTTAATTTGAGGAAATGCTCACCAAGGAGCTTAAAAAAATCTATTCCAGACTCTGCCCTGCTTTGGTGATAGGTGTCTGGTTGTAGATCACATAATTCCATTTGATAATCAATATTTACACTTTCATTTGCAATTGTCAATAGACGAGTGAAAAGTAATATATCCCCCTCTAATTATTTAAACTCTGCAAATCGCTGCCCAAACTCCACAGTTACATCGTCAATATACTTCAGGTTATCCTTAAAGGTACATCCTTCAAAATTTTCCATCTCCGTGTAATGTTCTTTGACACTAGGGAAAAAAGAAAACTCATTCTGCTTTAGTGACGTTTTGAACAATTTTAGTTTACTTCTAAAACCATTCACAAATCCATACAAGTTGGCAATATTGTGTCCTTTGCCTTGTAACTTCATATTTAATTTGTTCAAGTGTTGTGTTATATCAGTAAAAAATGCAAAGTCAGCCAGGAATAAAATATCTTGCATACAATTTTGCAGTTCAGAAGTGTCTGATTCTATTTCATTTATTAGAAATAAAGGTTTTTTTTTTTTTTTTTTTCGTAAAGCAAAAAGCAAAAAAAAAAAAACGTTCAAGGCACCGCCCAGCCATTTTATTTTCCATTAAGCCATCTTATTTCGACGTGTAATAACAGGTCTTCATAGGTCGCATCAATTTAATTTTAAAAATTTTGAAATTTTCTACGAGTCAAAACTTTGTTTCCACATCTAATGAGATTTGTTATTCTAACAACACAACTTTCATGGCATTCGTTTGGCGCTAAGATTTTCCACATAAGGCTTCCTGATGTATGATGCTGTGAAACAATGGGCAATTTCCTTTAAGAAGTCCCGCAAATCCTGTTACTGTTCCCGTCATAGTTTTTGCTCCATCAGTTACAATACAAGAACACATTTTAAATCTTCCGTAGTCTATGATAGTTTTATTGATAGCTAGATAGGTATCTGCGCATTTAGTTGTTCCGAGTAACGTTATCAAGTTTAACATTTCCTCCGTAATAGTAAAATATTTTGTAACGAATAAGTATTAATAATTGACTGATATCTGTCCGGTCGGTGCTTTCATCCAAACATATTGAGTAGTATTCGCAATCCAAAATGCAATCACATACTTTTTTCGAAACATATCATCTACTCGTCGCACCCAGGGCTAGGGAAAACAAGGGCTGGCTCATCGCTTTGATGTATCGCATGCCGCCTTGTCACCGGAGAGGGAAGAGCATGACGTCACTGGGCATCCACTGGCTGGCATTCTCTATGCTAGCTTGTGTCTGATCGGAGCTTTCTCATTCATTTTGGCTTGTTTAATGTCAATATTTTCATTTTAAGCAAGAGTATATTTTAAAGAGGAAAACATGACATCGTGTGCTGTTGCTACGTGTCCAAATATGTATCGAAATACAAAAGGAAAACACATAATATTTCATCGATTTCCAAAAGAAAATCAAATGCTTTCAAAGGAATGGGTGCAAAGATGTCGAAGAAGTGACAAAATCAACATCAAGAATGCTAGAGTGTGCAGTGAGCATTTTGATTTGAATAAATATATGTACGACATGCAAAATCGACTACTTGGTTTGCCAGAGAGAAAAATATTAAAACCGACGGCTCTGCCTAATCTTACGTTACCGGCTTTAAACATAATTCAAAATACTCCAAGAGAACAGAGACAAACGAAAAGAAGAAGATTAGTAGAAGCTATTGAAAGAATTGTGTGTGTGAGTCCACATAAATTATGTGATGCAGAAAATCAATGTGATGGTGATAATAAGTGCCTTAAATGCAATGAATATTTAAAAAAATATAGTAGAATTGAGAAAAAGAATATTATGCCCAGAAAATACAGTGAAATTCCTTAAAAATGAGCAAAAAAGAAATCGAACTTCTACAACAAGAATAATTAAACGATTGAAATCAAATAATAAAAAATTGCTTTTAAATGAAATACAAAAATTAAAAACGAAAATAAAATTATTTCAAAAGGAGAACTGTTAAACTGTTAAAGGAAATGAAAGGCAAAACACCTGCAAAGACTTTATTTTCGGAAACTACTGCTAAAGCTATAATACATTTCACTGGAAATACTAAAGCTGCTGCATGTCGCGCCACTGTTTGGTGAGATAATGCTACAGATTGAAACTTTTCCGCCAACTTTGAATGCATGAAGCGTTGAGCCATTGAAATTGCGCATTGTTTCATTAAAATTCCATCAGTGAATGGGTTTTTTTGCTTTGGATAATAGTAAAGAAACTTCATAAGACACAGCCAAACTTTGTTCATTATCTGTACTTACTTTTGAAAACATACTTGTTTGACGTATTAGTTTATTCTTTTTTATACTCGGCTACAATAATTTTTCTTCCTTCACCGATATGTTTCTCATACTTTTCTTCATCTAAAGTAGTATATTGACGTTTTCACATTGTATTCCTTTATTCACCGACAAAACTTGCATACAAATCACACACTGAATTTTATTGTTATTGTTGCAGATCACAGATAGTCTGATTCCCATTTTTCATTAAATGCACGATTTTCATCACTTATTTTTTGCTTTTTCACAGACATAATGAGGCTTGTTATTTTGCCCAATAGAATTCTGTTTACTCTTCAATTAAATCACAAGTTTAAACTGACAAAAGAAATAAATGCAGGCTCGAAGGGCACACAACCACTGCGATTACTAAATAGCTACTGCATAGCACTCGTCGCGTCAAATGACAACCAACAAATAAACGACGGTCAATGTTGTTTCACTATCCATTCGCCTAAAGGCTAGCGGGGAACGCAATCTAATAAATCAATCAGTTGCAATTTTAATTTTAATGCCTGTTGAATCGAGCGGCTTTTGAAAAGATCCAAGCAGTGCAACTTGACGACAGGCAACTGCGCGCCGTGAATAAGACGTTAGACACGAGTCGGGGACGAAAATCACAAATACGTAAGTACAAATGCGATTCTCTATTTTAGTTTTTTGTTTATGATCCCATATAAAAAATAAAATCATTTCTACCAACAAAATTTGAAAAAAAAATGGAAAAATTAATTCTTCCAATATAATATTGAAAGCCCAACCACGGGCCGCACAACGATGGAACGCAGGCTGCAAGCGGGCCGTGCTTTGGACAGTTGATGCAATTTATTTTGACCTGCGTGATGAAATCTTACTTTCTACGTTACATAAAATACAGGCTGTGCAACATTTAAAGAATATTTATTACAAATTACACTTTTCGGAAAAGTACATTTCCATCGTAAACGAGGAAGTACAATCTCCTTCTGAAAACCACGAAAAAGTAGGCGATTTTATAAAGAAAAGAATGGGCAGTAAAATAAATTCCCCATTTCTACCAAGATTGTCAAAATGACTTAAAAAGAATTTAATGTCAATAAATGAAAGCTTATTACGTTGTATAATTTCCAGCCTCTATAATATCCCCTTTTCAGCACTACAAGAGTTGGAAGTTATGGCTTATTATAGAATGGGGTGAAGGCTTGATATAAAAAAATAACAATTTAAAATTGTGGGGAAGAGAATAAAATTATTTATCCGCACGTGATCAATATTGTATTGGCAGTTGTCACAGCGCCACTTATGTAAGTTAGCGTTGAAAGGGCATTTTTAGTTTGAAGTTTTTATTCTTCGAAACAACAGATGTACTCTTAGTGAAGGTTAAAAGATATATTAATAATCAGAGGCAATTTTTATATGTTTAGTAAATAAGCATATTTTTTACATAATTATTAAAAAGTTGAGTGTACTATTTGACAGGATACACACATAAATCGCATCTGACAATCATAATCATGAACCAAGTTGTCAGACACGATTTTGATAAGCAATGCTCACCGTTCTTATTATACAGGCTAGTTACTTGAAAGCTTGACAGATTTCTGAAATGTTCTAATGAGACATCGGAATACTAACCCGTGGGTATTCAAGGGTAGACATTCTTGGCGATTTTTTCGAGTGTTTTAAAGGATAGTTTATGTGCTATGAATGAATGGTTACTGATTAGGAACCTAATTAGTGATAATATATAATAAATGACAAGCGTATAAATTTAAATATTTTATTTCCGACGCATTAATATTTATGAGTTACTTAAGTTAAGACGAAACATTTTGAATAGGAATAAAAATGTGTGCTATGTTTACATGTATTACTTATCTCTGGCCAGGAATTTTTTAAAAAAGTCTTGATTTTAATCTTTTTGTAAAAGAATCTTCATAAGCAATCGATTTCTTCAAAATTTAATTAACCATTGAGACTTTAACGATTGATTTCTTCAAAATTTTATCATCTGACTGTAAGAAAGATTTTATCCAGCTGGATGTCATTCTTACTAAAAAATGCGTTTGTCAGCAACAGTATTGGTTTCTTAGACGGCTAGCACTCCTACCATTTAATTGTGTTTAAACTGATTCAACTGATTCATAGGGAGAAAAAGTGCAGCTTCTGTAGTCTGAAGACTGGAGCACCGTGAGGAAGAAGACTGTCTTGGCTCCATGCCTGTTAGTGTTAGCTGGAAATTATGAAGTGGCCCTCATGCCTTGGGTGACCCTACCAGGAGTAAAAACTCCCGACATATATCGCCCACTCCTGCCAGGAAAACATCTAGGCTTGGAAACCATTACTAAAACAACTAGCCTTGGAAACCATTAATAATATACCACCAAATGACATAAAAATCTATACTGATGGCAGCTTAATAGATCACTGAACTGGCAGCGGAGTTTTCATCGAGACTCCTCATGACGAATTCTCTCTAAGTCAGTGTAATTCCGACTTCTGTTCGGTTTTTCGTAGCGAACTAATAGCCATCAACATCGGATTGGAATCCATCATGAGCGAAACTAATAATAGTGATGTATGGATATTAACTGATAGCCGCAGTTCAATTCAACATCTGCAAAAATGGACCTGCCTGGAGACCAAACAAGCCTTTCTATTCTGCTCAAGCTTAAAATTGTCTCCCTTCGGCATAATATCTATTTTCAATGGATCCCGTCTGGTGTGGATATTGGAAGCAATGAAATAGCAGACACTTTGGCAAAGGAGGGCTCAGGTCATCCTGCTCCTTCTTCTTCCGCGCTTACCTACCTATAACTCTTTTCCCTAAGAAAAGCCCAGTTTAAAACCGATTCGCAGGTACCTTTGACTCACCACTTCTACAAGGGTAGAAAACCGGGACTTTCTCTGGCACTTTCCTGTGATAGCAAGCACTTTCCTGTGATAGGATAGCACTTGCCTTGCACGTCTTGTCTCTGGCCACCTGAAATGCCTCACTTTTGTAGCGGATAACAAGACCTCCCCCTCTGTCCTAAATGCCACGGACACCAAGCTTCTCCTGAGCATATCCTGGATTGTATGAAATATGGGACGACTAATAAACTATGGGACGATATCTACACTTCTCCTGAGCATATCCTGGATTGTATGAATAAACTATGGGACAATATCTACACTTCTCCCCGCCTTGTCATCGATTTCTTCTCCGTCAACGGATTCCTTGATTTGGTTTGACTCCGTCAGACCCCTTGAAGATAAGTAACAACAACAATTGTGTCTAAAATCAGCCACCGAATGTGTTCTGCTCTAAATTGCAAGAACTCTTGGCAATGCGGAATGGAGCATAGCCTCTCGTTGGAATCCACAAAGGTTAGTGGATAGATATCATTGTCAAGTGCTAGTAAGAACTGTTTTACAACTCTGAAAATAAAAAGTGGTGTTTTATCATGATACATTTACTTGAAATTTTCAACGAAACAATTTACAAATGAGTTTTCCACCACCTCCGTATATTTCCTGACACGCGGTTCTATGATTTTTTTCATTAAATCAACAATCAACTTACCTTTTCATATTTATCATTTTAAATCAATTGGAACATCGAATGAAAATCCCTTCAGAAATTTGATGGAGTAACAAAAATCAAATTTAAAGCATGTTTTAAAAACCAGAAAAATTGTGTCCGATCGTGCACTATTTTCAGAAAAAAATGATGAATAATAAACTTTGTTTTTCTGATACTTTTCTTCACAAAATTAAAAGTAGGCATAATTTGCTTAAACGGAATAAAATATATAATCGTAAATTTTTGATAATTCCATAGATAATTAATTAATTTATCAATGAAAGCTTCCATATTTACATATTGGAAAACTGTCTTAAAGATAAATTACCAGATCTTTGGATCTATGAAGAGAAAGAGAGAGACTACTGAAAGAAATATTTTAGATTAAGAGTACTAAAATCATAATTACTAGCTATAGAATTTACTGTACTCAGAAAATGCTCTGCACTTATCATATGAAGAAGTCTAATATATTTTAGTTACGTATCCATACCGGCCAAATATTTTTGTAACTGTTTTTGGAGTGAAAGTAGCGTCGAGTAAACCTGAAAGTTATTTTAAAATCCTCAACAGAGAATACAGCCATCATAAAACTATATGCAAGGACAGAACACAATAATTAGCACTAAATTCAGAAGTATAGTATCTCAATATATGTTGCAGTTTGAATCTCTATTTACTATTCTTGTTCCCATTCAATAACAAACAAATACTTGATGCTACTAGAAGTCTGATAAAATAGCTCTGTTGCATTTTTAAAGTACATCTTGCATTTCAGGGAACATGCACCGCTGGATGTCAAATGATGGATTCCAGAATTCAGCTGGAACAACGCCAGCACGTAACTATACCACACTTGCGGAAATGGCTGGTAAGTTTACCTTTGCGTTCTCATCGTTATCATTAAAATGTATTGTTCTGTGATATAGAAAGTATATTATCACTTTTTATACCACGAATTAATGCATATAAATTGTTTTTGATAAATCGGAATTTCTATAAATCATTTATTTTTTTCAATTCTTATTTGTGTGGAAAACTGATTCTCTGAATATTATGCCGTTAGAAAAGTGTTGTTTGCATTGGAAGTGTGTTTTTGTATTGAAGTGTGTTAATGATTATTCTAATAGAATGGAATTCTGTTGGGTATGTGTGTGCACGGGAATACTTCCGTGTATCTAGTAGAAGTTAAACTTTTTCAGTTTTGTAGAGGCATCTGGTTGGGATTTTTCGTAATTTATAAACAGGGACCAAGTAAACTTCAAAACTTAACCTGCCTCCCTTGCGCTATCATTTTATTTTTAGGATATTGTAACCATGATATATTTAATATGCTCCAACCGTCTTTAGTGAACACGACAAATCTTTAAGTTAAGTCGAGATTCCAACTCACCACCTTTCGATAATTTGAGTAATGCGCCACTGTCCAACCACTGTCTCATTCTTCTGGAATTGTTAAAAAAATTGTTTTGATTTTATTTAATTACAAACTTAGTGTAACAAATTCATGTTGTTGTTGCTAATACCAGATGGTCCAATTCCAATACAAGACCAACGCCACAAATCTGTTGGCCCCTAGTTCCAAGCATGGAACCAGCAGGGGTTTTCCAAAATACCAATTATGAGTAGGTGGAACCCTCCAGACACCCATAAGAGTCTTTTTACTCTCAGTAAAAACCTCATTAAATGTGGATTGCAAATCAGGTTGTGAAGGTACCAAAGAGGCAGCCTTAGTCAGCGAATCAGCAATCTCGCTTCCCTATTGCCGACGTGTGACAGGATCCACTAAAAATTAAAATTAATCCCAAATTTCTTTGAGAGCCCATAGATCATATTCAATATTGAATTTCCTCCTCTGTCACCAACCTTCATCCAAGTGCTTAGGTGTTGGATTGAAGACTTGCAATCAGTCAGAATCCATACATGCTCAAAATCAGGCACAGAAATATTCTCAACATAACTCAGTTCATTTTCAATAGCTATAAGCTCCGATCTATATACAGAGCAAGAATCAGAATTTCTGAACGTGAGACTCTGGGTAGACATAGGAGTTGTGATAAATACACCACTACCAGAGTGACCCTCGTTACTTTTGCTACCATTAGTATAGATATGCATTGCATCGATTGGAATTTGGTTAATAGTCTCTAGAGCTATTTGTCTTATGAATTTTGGAATATTGTGATGCTTTTCTTGGCTGAGTACAGCAGCTCTGTGTGGAAATGGATACAATCAAATTCAGTGTCAGGACTAAGACTTGATCTCAAGAAATGAGGTTCAATGCGGCCATCCAGCTAATCTCGCAGATACCTGCTACATTTATACGGACGGACCCAAATTGGAGGATAGAGTTGGCGTCACTTTCGTGGTCATCCAAAATAACAGCGTCCTCCACTCGGAAAAAATGCGCATGAGCGACAACAACACTGTTTTCCAGGCAGAACTTTATGCCATCCAACTGGTAATCAAGTGGGAAAACCGGCAAAATTACACCTGCAACATTTGGTCGGATAGTCTTTCTGGAATTATGGTGGTTGGAAACCCAACAGCTACTAGTCCTATAGCCAGAGCTATTCAGAAAGATCTGAACTTAACAAACACAATCCAGCTTCGCTGGATAAAGGCCCACGTGGGCTTTGAAGGCAATGACCTGGCAGATAGCTTGACCAAAGAGGCAACAACCCAAGAAAGCACATGCGTCGTCCTCCCAACGCCACGTTCCTACTATAGGAGACTTCTAGCAGAAGAAGTTTATCAAAAATGGCAGGCCATTTGGGACCGGGCAGAAACAGGAAGGCTGGTATATGATGTTATACCGAAGGTCAGAAATAAAACATAATACTGGCCAAGACAAATAACCCTGTTTGTTACAGGAGACGGCCCCTTCCCGACTTACCTGCACAGAATAAGTGCTCTCCCAAGTGGATACTGTGCCTGCAAGGACATAGGGAACCCGATTCATTACGTAACTGACTGCCCAATTACGAGCTCATGACATTTCATCAAGCCCAGTGTCCATCTAACAAGGAAATGGACCAGAAATAAAGTAAACAATGCCCATTCAAGAAGCAAAGTGATTGCGTTAATGAACTTTTTAATAGATCACAGAGATCTGTTTATTCAAGAGGGTTAAGGAGAAGAGGATGACCAGCAAAGAGAATTGGACCTCCTGTACATTGATAACAAGTGCAGAGTGCTTAAGTCTTGTAGCTTTGTCCAACGTAACAACCTTTATTTTTCTAATTTTACTAAAGCTTTATTATTGTCCAGTTTGTATACAAGTTCACTTTTCTTTTCTTTTTTTTTCTTTTTTCATACTGTAGTTATTACAATCTGTACATAGCTTTTGTTGTAAGTAAATGTAAGTAATGTGTACTGTTAAGTATAACCTAGCCTTTCTCGAGTACCATATTATTTATAGTTATATTAGACTAACCTAGGGAATAACAAGGAGAACTAAAAACCTTGTTGAATCAAGTGTATTTCTTTTTCTAACTTTACTGACTTCTTATTATTATCTTGCATGTTTGCTTAAGCTAAATTGAATACCCTGATGTTAAATTGTATATCTTGTAATTTCCATTGTGCAAATGTTTTATTGCAATGTATCTTGTTTTGATGTTCCATAAACTTGTCAATTGGGGGCAGCCAGAGGCAGCAGAGGGGTGCCCTCCAGATGTGTCTGGAGCTGTTGTGTACGGAGCTCGGGACTGTTGCGGGCGGTGCCACTTTCTTTTCTTCTTTCTAGCAACTCCCATCTAAACTGGTAGAACCCTTCTTGGGTTAGGTACAAGGGAGTTGGCTGGTGTATACATAAAATAATTTGTAGTGGCCAAAGATAAGGTACTATTTCTTTTCCGTCTGTGATTATTACTCCAATTTATGAAATAAAAAGATGTTCTATTCTGGTTTCTGTAACTTATTAGTTTATTATAATATTTCTTAAGACTAGGATTTCCTTCTAAACTGCAATGGTTGTAAGTCAGACTCAAAAAGAGCAATTCTGTCTGGGCAACTACGCCTCAATCCAGCAGTGATCCCCCTCTAATCCTGTTAGCTGCCTCACCGTGGGTGACACTGGGCGTAATGGGCAAAGTATGGCAGGGTCACCCAAGCAGTGAAGGCCATTCCCAGCTAAAACTAACAGGTGTTCCTCTGAGAAAAATCATACTTCTACCACTATCTTGTCTATGGTGCTCCAGGTCTTAGAAAACTCTTTCCCTTTATCATGAGTCCAGTTAAAGTCAGATTACAAATTTATAGAAATAGTAGTTATTTTATTTCGTAGTGTTTCATAGATTTAAAAGATTTCTAATTTGTTCGAATTCAGAAAAAAATTTGGATTTCAAAATTTCACTTAGTGATATTTATCAAACCATGCACGTGTCATAATTACATGTTATTTATTTTAGGAAAAATGCATAATTTGACAACTAAAGACAAGGGTTTAGATGATGATGCAAGTTCCCGATTTTCCGATGTATCTGGTAAAGTAATGCATTTAATTTTTACGGAATAATTTTTTGAAATTGTGTCAATATAATTAAATTGTTTTAAAGTTTGAATGAAATACAGAGGGTATTAACACATTTTTAGAACGATTTCGATTAAGAATTTTAAAAAAGTAAATGTTTTGGAACAAAAATGTTTTTCAACAGCTTATTATTTGAAATGAGAAATATCGTCTGCTACTTTTAAATTTATTCTTCTTTCAAAATGTCGCATGTAAACAAGCTGTGGATTGAAGGATATGTTTCTGCGCTTTCCGAAGAGAAATATTCTTATTCCAGGATTCAAAAACGTTGTGAAATGCAGGGTATTAAAATTTCTAAGTGCAAAATGAGCAACATTATTAATCGGACAGGTAAAAACCATCAATCATTATTTCTACATGGAAAGAAGACTCCAAACGAATATCCGAAAAAAGTACGCACTGTTTCAAATGTTTCTAAAGTGAAATCCCTGGTAACAAGAGAAAATCCGTCAACACAGAAATCAATTGCAAAGTCTTTAGATACATCTGTAGCAACAATAAATAAAATAATAAATCAAGATTTACAACTTAAAAAATCTAAAAAACATAATGTTCACCAGCTTTTGCCGAGGCATGTGGCTGAACGCAAAACATTTTGTAGAATCCTGTATGAAAACCATTTAGCAGGAGATAAATGGAAATACATTGTGACCTTTGATGAAGCATGGGTTTACCTAAATGAGTGCAACAAAAAAAGGTCTATTTACTATAGAAAACGATGAGAAAAAAAGGACAAACCCGGTTCCGTCAATGTAAAGAAAGTTTCAGTAAGGGGTTTATGATAGTCACAGGTTTCTCCTACAATGAGAAATTAAAAATAAAAAGAGTAGAAAAAATGTTAAAATCAACTCATCATAAAATCAGGAGAATATTTTATGTCCAATATTTACAGAAGAAATTCCATTTCTTTATCTCAAAGACTTTCAAAGAGTGAAACTTCATCAAGAGAAATCTACAAGTCATACTTCGAAAACTACCACTGCATGCCTTGAAAAAAATGAAGACGAATACAGGTATTGCATGTATACCTTTTCAACATATTCCTGTGAAGTCCCCTGACGTTTCAACTATGGACTATTGTGCCTTTGGTCTGTTAAAAAGAGCTCTTTCTAAATGCAAACCCACCACGATGGATGGACTCGGGAAAGTAGTGGAAGAGGAATGGAAAGCAATACCCTGGAAATTTTACGAAAATCTCTTCTATCATGGAAATCACGATGCAGACTTATAGTCCAGAAAAAAGGCTATAAGATCGAACATTTAAAAAAATAGTCTTTAAATTTTAAATATTAATTAAATGGCCCCGAAATCGTTCTAAAAATGTGTTAATACCCTCTGTGTAAGTTTAAAATTATCTGCGTTTGATATGGCAAGTATACACACCATTTAAATATTACTTTCATTTCATCAATATTTTGAATCCTATGTTCAAATAAATTTTAAAAAATATGATAAAAACAAAGTAATACTTTTATAAATATAGTGCGGGTAAAAATATTTTCCTTTGACTGTATCGTAAGCAGAAGATAAAAATGGTGAATGTATATATATATTGCTATCTCGTTAGTGGGTCAGAATATAAGGAATTAAATTTTTTTATGACAACTAAAGACAAGCCTTAATAAAAACAAGTTATAATAAATATAGTAAGTAATAATGGTTAATATTATATGTATCTCTTGCTTTTTCGTCAGCAAGGCTTCATTTTGTTGAACATATTTATTGCAAATGTAATTTTTTCCATTTAAGTCCTTTTAAAACTTGAAATTATTACAATCATCCACCAACAAAGTGTAAGTAAATGGCCCGAATTGTTTGTTGAAACTGTTTATTAGTTTACTGGCGTAAAGCTGTCAACTGTGCTATAGCTGCAAAAGAATAGTTTGTATTTGAATGGTGATTTAGAAAATGGGTCAAATTTTATCTCGAGTATTTTGTCGCTTCCCAAAAAGATTAAAATGGGCATTGAAGTAGTCTGTCTAACAGAAATTCAAATTTTCTTAGATAAAAAAAGATTTGATTGCTTACGTTTTTTATGGCTAGAAGAATGGAAATTTTTTTTAAATGTTCACTGAATAACCATTATATATTTAGTCTGTTTTTTTCTCATGTTAATAATACTAAAGCCGCCTACCCTGTATGGTGGTTATGAGCTTCGGCTCTTCTCTAGTGGATTCGGGTTCGAATCCCCATGGACGTGAAACTGGGGAAAAAGTTGGAATTTCTGCCTGTAATGGATCCATTTTTCGAAAAAGAAAGCAGCGCCCTCACTTGTTGGCGTCTAGAGTCCTCGTCAGTAAATGTTTTCTATATCTTCTTGTTTGACCTTTTTCATGCATACAAGATGGGAAACACTGGATAAAAAATAAAAAAAACTTCATTAAAGGCAGTTTGAGGAAAATCGTAATAAAACTTTTCAATTGCTCAACGAATATTTTTATATGGATTATACTTCATATCCAGAACCTAAAAATAGGAGACGTTAAATTATCAACAAAGAATGGTAAATTTATTCAAGAAAAAACAAGAATAGTTTGGAAGTTAGTTGATAAACTAAGAATTATAAAGAAATTTTGATTCATAAATTTGAAGTAGGAAGTAAATCAATCAAATTTTAATTTCAGTTAATGTGCTGAGACTAATGTCGCATGCATAAATTGTACCTAAGTATTTAAATTGGTACGGTCCTAAATTTTTAAATTAATCTCGAATCCCATGAACAAAAAAAATGTTTTACAAGAATCACATAAAATTTTAATTATTAGGATTTTATTTCTCTATGCATCATAAGTACCTTAGATTTTGTTCCAACTTCTTTCTTCGATTAAAAGGCTTAAATTGTGATGATGAATAACCATCTAGTTTAATCAAATCTTATAACAACGAACTTACTTATGAAGCAATTGTATCATTCGTTAACAATTATTGAAACGGAAATAAAATTTTCATTGCCTGTCTGAAACAAGCACTGCACCAGTGAAAAAATTATCTTGTTTACGTCGCTTCTGCTAAGTTATTGATGATATCACAAGAAATATTTTATGAAGCTAAGATATAATAATTATGAATAATCTAAAAATTGATTTTCCTAGGATTCTATTAAATACTTTGCACAAACAGTAGAAATAATTTTACATAATCGTATGTAGGAAATACAAACTTTAACTTATAAAATTTGAAATATTTTTGCTTATATGATTACCAATTGATATATTTTGTAGAAATTGTGTTGAAAATCTAATATTTAACAAGATATATTGGAAATGACTTGTTGGTTGAAAAATAAAGTAATGAACTTTGCTAAAATTTATGCTTTAAACGGATTGCTTATCAAAAAAGTGACCTTTTTAAAAAAAATCTAAATTTACAAGATAAGGACTTTAATCACTGATAGATTAACCAGAAAAACCATTATTAAGCTTAGAACCAAACATCACAGAGGCATGAAGATCTACTGAGAAGGCAGGAGAGTCTACAGGAACTAGTCACTGATAGATTAACCACACAAGCTATTATTAAGCTTAGAACCAAATATCACAGAGGCATGAAGATCTACTGAGAAGGCAGGAGAGTCTAAAAGAACTAGTCACTGATAGATTAACCACAAAAGCTATTACTAAGCTTAGAACCAAACATCACAGAGGCATGAATATCTACTGAGAAGGCAGGAGAGTCTACAGGAACTAGTCACTGATAGATTAACCACAAAAGCTATTATTAAACTTAGAACCAAATACCACAGAGGCATGAACATCTACTGAAAAGGCAAGACAGTCTACAGGAACTATGACAATTCCCCAGACACATAGCTGATACCAGACGACGTTTATGATTGTCCAGCTTTAACTGCTTATCTTAGGACAATCGGATTTATGCCATCATTGTGGTAGGCGTATGTGCCGAAAACAGCAGAAATTTTAGAAGTCGTTATCAGAATTAGCGACGTTATTTGATACGATTATCATAGACACGACCAAAACGAACTTTAGTATTAGGAAGATCAATATTTCAAGTAAAGCATTACTATAAATTTAGCCTTTTATATCGAATTACTATTTCGATATAAAAATAAACATCATCTAGTTATCAAGCTTCGATCTGAAAATATTTTTTTTCATGGGAAAACCTCCAAATCATGGATTAATTAAATAAGTTATGTCACATTTTTCTCGTGTGTGATAATTAAATATAAACGTGTATTTTATTGTGCGAATACAATGTCTATTAATAATGAATGAATATTATAGTTCATTTTCTTATGTAAGACTTAAATTTGGCTGAGTTACATAAAGCTTCATTTGGTAATATGCATGCTATATAATGTCATTGTAATAAATATCTAACACATTTCTACAGCTGTCAGCAGAAAGGACCCTGCAGATATCTGTAAGCGTCTGAGGTCACTTTTCGTGCAGCAGTTGTACACAGACGTCAAGTTTGTCATAAGCTGTGGCATTAAACCCAAACCAACACTTCTGGCGCATAAAGCTATTTTGGCAGTGGGTAGTGATAAATTCAAAGAAATGTTCGATGCTAGTTCTGACAAATCAGAGATCCAGATCAATAATATTCCCTATGATGCATTCAGGAATGTTGTAGAGTAAGTATCAATCGCATCAGTAATTTTTTTCATCATTATTAGGTGCATGGAAAAATAATTTTTTAACTGATCAAAACAAACTTATTGTTGATTTTTTGGTACAGGTATGATAAATTTACTTGTACCAAAGACTTGGAGATTATTTTAAGTCAAATTGTTTATGATCGAAAATTTTCTTTATCAGTATATTGTCTTTAATATTATTATCTTTAATCTTTAACCTTTCCATTGAATGAAGAGAGAATAAGTATGCAAATTAGTGTATGACGTGTTTGGACACCTATCATTCCAAAGTAGGAATATCGTTATAAAAGCAGGTCTACCACGCACATTCATCAATCGTAACTCGTACAGTAGCAAAGAGAAGTGTCGAAGTAGCTTGTTCGGTGTTGTCTGCTTTAAGACTTCAAAGTGAACTTATCAGCTGCTGCCTCCAAATATGACGAATGTATGCAGATATTGCTGTGAATGAACGTACGCAAGGTTTCACAAATTCAGGTCGGTAGATTTAACCCTCTATGATGATGTTGGTGTCTTGTAGATTAGCCCTCAAGTGGTTTACTATGAACTGCTACCAATAGGCAAAACGGTGACTGTGGAGCTGTACTTACAGATATTAGAACATGTGCAACTGCCAGTACCGCTTAATCGCAAGAGTGCACTGCTCTTGGTCGATAACCCAAGGTCGCAAGTCGTGCAGGTTGCCAAGAATACCAGACAAGACTTGGTTGGGAGATTTTTCACCATCCCCCTGACTCACCTGACCATGCACCATTATTTTATTATTTCTTCCATTCCCTGGACAATAATCTTCGTGGAAAATCCTTCACTAATGATGCAGACTTGCGCCAAGCACACACTTCTTTGCGTCCCAAACCACCAAGTTTTATTTCAGGGAAACTGTATAACTGGAGCCTCATTAGCAGAAGGTGCTAATTGCCGGTGGTGATTATTTCAAGGACTAACAATAGGCTGCACTTTCTGTAGGTCATGTTCTTTTGAGTCAGCAAAAAAATTTTTGGTTACCTTGTAGATGAAAATTATTTTTCTCTGAACAATGGCAACAATGTTAATTATGAAAAAGAGGATTTATTTTCTAAGCATCTAACTCTAATGACACGCAAAATCACTGTAAATCGCATTAGATATTTACTATAGTTGTTCCGCGTAATTCCATAGACAGGAACGGTGTAACTTTTTGAAACGCGAGTCAAATTACGTTCATATTAATAGTACTATTTCGTGGTCACTTAGCCCATTTGAACGGAAGTAAATTTAAAAAGCTTTAACTGAGTATCCTTAAGATTAAAAGCCTTTAAAATTTAGCTCGCCTTGTAGGTAAAAATAGGTGTGGTTTGTGATGATTTAAATAATTTTAGTGGAGTTGAAAATTCTTAAGTGTTTGAATGAACAAGGAATATCGAAAATTACGCACACACAAAATTGATTATGAAGTATTTAATGACAAATCTGTTACTGCTTATTTTCAGGTAGTTTTATAGGTTTGTAATTTGTAGTCATTAGTTCCGCGCATTTCTTCTCTATCATGTCTACTCTTATTAGAAGATTTTACAATTATTTAGAAGAGTTCACTGAAGAAAACTACAGGGTGAGCTTTTTTAAAGTGACAGTGTTTGGAGCGCCCTGTAGCGCAATCTAATATAGCCGAAATGTCACCAAACTTGGTATTTAGACTTATCAAAACACGAAAAAAAGGATTCCGTGAGTAAAAAATTAGTCCTAAAAATCGCCGCTAGGGTATTTTGTGGCGTTTTACAATGTATAAAATGTGAAAAAAGAAATCACTAACACATACAACCATACAATTAAATTATTAAAGCTTATTTACTACAATAATTTCCCCGGTGAGGAATTAGGCTACATTCTATGAGAGCACCGTTCTCAGAAATAACACTGTGCATTCTGTGCACAACGTTCTCCACAGCCGTTATGTAACATATCACGAAGAATAGTCCACACTGTCTTTGTTATGTTGTCCTTCAGAATAGACAAATTTGATTCTCCGCCAACATAAACGCACGTTCCGGTAACGTTAGAGGCATGGCCACTGGAGCTTGTTTACTAAAGCTGAGATTATTTGTCGGAACTATTTACTACTTGCTTTTATAGCCCCTATTACTGGCACAGTTATCGCAAAACATTTGCATTTTTCTTTGATAGCCGTGTTTTATGCTAATTCTCGTTATTGTAAACTACACCAGCGCCACAAAATACCCTAGTGGCAACTTTTAAAACTAAAACTTTTTTTACGAAATTTTTTTTCTATATCTTGATTAGTCTAAATATCAAGTTTGGTGTCACTTTGCCTATTAGATCGCGCTACAGGACGCTCCAAACACTGTCACTTTAAAAAAGTTCACCCTGTATTTTTCACACATATTTGTGTACCTAAACATCGGCAAAAGAGCATTACCCGGTTTTTTCATTGATAAAAAATTATTTGGTAAAGAATCCCACATGCGTTTAATATATTATTTTAAATTTTTATTGTGGTGTCAATATTATCTGCACCATTTTCACACAGCTTTTTTTCTACGTCAGAGAAATCAAGTCTTAGAATTTTGTTTACCACCCAACGCTGCTTCGAAATTTAACTAATTTCATTTCTAAATTATCGATACCTAAGCAAGATAAATATGGTTATTTCCATTGTTGCGAATTCTATTTGGATTGGATATAAAATGAAGTGAAATGTATTTCCTAATTTTTGATTGAGTTTCTTTTCAAAAGCTTATTTTATTCCCTGCTTATTGATCAAATATTTTTTAATTTCGTTTTCTTGAATGCCACCGAGGTTCCAAGCAGTATTGTATTTTGAAAAAGTTTTTGTAATTGAGGAAAGTATATTTCATGTTTTGCCGACCGATGGCTGAGTGGTTAGCGCTCCTGACTCCTGAGCTGTGAGTCCTGGGTTCCATTCCCAGTTAGGGGGGATGTTACTTTCTTTCTCTGTTTTCTCTCTGTGTTTCTCTATCCTTTCTTCCGTGATGATGTATAAATGTGGCCCACCCTATAAACGGGTTTGTGGTGGTATGACGCGGGTAACGCTACTCGCCTCCGTGACTTGGTTCACAGGTGCCCGCTGGGTAACGACAAATGAGTAGCAGTTACTGACCTTGTTGTGGCATAGGGTTCAATCCTCTAGTGCCCGCCGTTGGAAAAAAAGTATTTCATGATTTTCATTTCCAAATTTTTAGTAAAGATGTCAAGTCTTGTCACAGATATTTTAATATTTCCAAACATGGTTGAAACAACCAGTTTATGCCCTTGAAGTTTTTATTCAATTCATTAAAACGCTCCGAAATTACTTAACTAATGTACATTGGATAATAGTGGATCTCTTCCCACGTCAACATTCCTGGAAATGAAGCTGCGGACACCTTAGCAAAAAGAGGCTGCTCTGCGACGGCCACTACTGATTATGACCTAACTTTTGAAGAGATTTTCTCCGTGGCGAAAAATAGAGACCGGAAAGTCTGGCTTTCTCCTCCAGCCCATCCCTGGTACTGTAGGTCAAAACCAGGAGGAGCATTGCATTTTGAGGCAGGCAGACAGGACCAAACGGCTATCTCAAAACTTTTCAGTGGGCTCATGAAATGCATGTCCTTTGGGTCCAGCCGTAAAGTCTTTCCAACGTGTCCCAAGTGCCATCTGCTGCCGGCTTCCCCGCAACATATTCTCGATTGCTTGGGGCTCAATTTAGAGGATGTTCGCAACAGCCCTCTCCTGGTGCTTGACTTTGCTGGGGTGCATGGAATCATGGATTTCATCTTGCTGTCGCTAGATCCTGAAGGATTGGACACAACAACAACATTGGATAATTCATTTTAACAATTGTCTTCTTCAAAAGAGCTTAAATTCTTCTAATAGGTGATTAAGAAGTTGACGAAATTAAGTCATTGTACATTGTTGTACGTTAAAAATCCCTTAATATTGACATTCAATTTCCTTTAAATTGTTTGCAACCATTTACATCATTACGCTCATATAAAGCAATTGAATACGCTTCTGCTAATTTAAGTCTTCGTGAATTTCCGGAAAAATATTTTTTTTATAATGCTATTATTTGATTTTTAAATCTATTTCGATTTATAGTAACTAATTTATACGCTTTATATAATCAAACCCTTTTCTTTAAAATTAGCAAATAATGTAGGAATACATTCTAAAAACTCTTTTTTTTTTTATAAGTTCTCCTTCTGAAAGTCTGAGGTTTCCCGTGGCGAACAATACAATGTGAAACATGGAAATATCATCCATCAGCTGTAATATTATTTTTTTGAACCGAAAAACTTTAAAACAAGAATTCTTTGAGAATGAGGTCATAGCGAAATATTCCTTGACAAATCCTCGATTTTGTATCTTATAGCAATAAAAATGTTATTTTATATATGTTAATATTAATTACGTTATATTAAATATGTACTTTGTTTAAAGGTTATAAAATTTATATTTGTATCAAATGCTCGTATTACACTGCTTTAATTGATTTCTTTTGGACAAATAACCTTGATTTTTATCATTCTTAAATTTTTAGATACCTTTACACGGACGATGTATTCTTCGACAACGACCAGACCGTCATAGAGACTCTGTCGGCAGCTACGAAATTTCAAGTGCAACCGCTAATGAGCAAGTGCGAATCTTATATTGAGACAACTGAACTCAATGAGCATAATGTTTGTACCAAATTTCAGTTGGCATCCTCTAACAACTTAACATCACTGAAAAACAAATGTGCAGAGTTCATCAAAGAAAATACGTCTACTGTTATCAGGTAATGGATGAAATTATTACTCGTTATTATGGAAAAAGAGGAAAAAATATGAAAAGATATTATAAAGCATGTATAAAACAAATATCTTATTAGGTATTTTTCCATTTCGCATTCTCAATTGATAACATCCCCAAATGATATCGATTTGTAACAACATTTCATGAATAGCAACTTTTTACCATAATCTATTTAAAGCCAGAGGTCAGCATTTTATTTTAATTTTAAAACTATTTATTTTATATAAATTTTTTACAGTTAAGAATCATTTGTTACCCAATTAAGAACCCAGTGTTGTCGCCCAAAATCTCGATTTGGCCAGATTTGAATAGATCAAATGAAACAGTAAGAATCACTTGTCACTTTAATAAAAACCCAGTGCTATCGTCCAGAATCCCGATTTGGCCAGATATGCATGGAGCAAATGAAGCAGTAAGAATCACTTGCTGCCCAATTAAGAACCCAGTGTTTTTGCCCAAATTCTCGATTTGGCCAGATTTGCATCGATTAAATGAAGCAGTAGGAGTCACTTGTTACCCAATTAAAAATCCAGTGTTGTCGCCAAAAATCTCGATTTGGCGAGATTTGCATCGAGCAAATGAAGCAGTAAGAATCTTTTAATTAAGAATTCAGTGTTGCCGCCGAAAATTTTGGTTTGTCGAGATTTGCATCGATTAAGTTTATAAAAGTTTTTTTAATGACACATTATTACAATTAAAATCACTCGTTACCCAATTAAAAACCCAGCGTTGTCGCCCAAAAATCTCGATTTGGCCAGATTTGCATCGAATAAATGAAACAGTAAGAGTCACTTGTTACTCAATTAAAAACCTAGTGTTGTCGCCAAAAATCTCGATTTGGCGAGATTTGCATCGATTAAATATAAAAGTTTTTTAATGACAAATTATTACAATTAAAAATCACTTGTTACCCAATTAAAAACCCAGCGTTATCGCCAAAAACCTCTATTTGAGGAGATTTACCTCGAGCAAATCAGGGAGTAAGAATCACTTGTTACCCAGTTAAGAACCTAATGTTGTCGCCCAAAATCTCGATTTGGCCAGATTTGCATCGATCAAATGAAGCAATTCCTTTAATGACAAATTATTATTTTATTTTTTTTTATTGTATTATTTTTTTAAATATTAAAAAGTCGTTTAGTTTTTTTTTTCCTGAATTTAATAATAAAAAGAGGGTTTAAGCGAAATGTAAAATTTTGCTGTATACGATGTGTAAAAATAATTAATTACAAGAATTTTCATATAAATGTATTCATTAGCCTTATGCTTCCAGCACCAGTAAATCTTATAAATAACATTATGTTTGTGTCAGCGAAAGTAATTACAGTAAACGCTCGTTTTTGCGCCCCTCTAATTTACCAGCACTCACCTTTTTACGAATTAAAGGCAAATCGCTTCTCTAACATCAAATGTCGCAATTATAATTTGAACTCCCATTTACGAACTAAAATTTTGAAAAATCGTTTTTATTTATTTATTTATTTATTATTATTATTATTTTTTTTTTTTGCAAGTTTTCATTTCTGAAAAATATTTTTCTTTTATTTTTTATGATCTCACATTTTTTTAGAGTTTTTATTGTTTTCTTTTTTATATAACGCTTGAGAACTTGATTCAAACGAAGCAACTCGTGAAAATATTCCAGAATTGTGACAACAGTTATTTGATGGGATAGAACTGTGCTGTTGAATTTTTTCTCCTTTTCTATGGTCTTACGTCTCCTAAGAGACGTAAGATCATAGAAAAGAGAGCGGGAAAAAAACTCTCCTCACCGTGTGTATGCGAGAATATAAAAGCAGGGAAAAAACTCTTTATAGAAGTTTCAACTCTGCTGTTCTATATAGCTGGTTTCATTTATTTTAAACTTTTAATTTATGAAGTTTCGTATATGTCGGTCGGGATTTAAGTAAGTTTCATTGAGTGTTTGTCACAGTAGAAGAAAAAAGCATGCTTATTAATCTAAGTAGAAATGAAAATTCTAAAAGTGGGCGAAACAAATGTTAAATAAAACAAATATATGCTGGACGTGGTCGCAATGTCTTCCAAGTGAAATGATACCTCTGGGGGTGGCAGGCCAAGTATTGGGGGTGTTTTACTTGGTCCCTGCTTTAAAATCACTAAGACTCTACCCACCCGACTGCTTCTATCTAACTGGTAGAGTCCAACTCAGGGCTAGATGCAGGGAAGCATGCTGGTGCAACAGCAATAACAACTTTGTGCAAAGACCACCTGCAAAATTAGCAGCTGAATGACTAACAGGACTTAAGTATTTTTCTTAGAGAAAATCGCCAAAATGCTTTTACATATTGAAAAAATAAAAAATAAATTTCAACCAATGTAATTTTTTTAATATGATTACTTTGTCTGGTTTTCATCAATAAAATGAGAGAATTCATCAATAAAAGTATTGTTTTAAATATATATGAATCTTGTTTTTTGCATGTGTTTCCTACAGTGCGTCTAAATAACGTTTTTTAATGTGCAATTTTATTTATATAGACAAGTAGTTTGGTAAAAGAAAATCACATCTTAATAAGCTTGTGCATTATTTTTTTATTTTACGAATTGTGTTAAGCGGCCTCTACGAGTTTGTTGAAAAGAGCGTAGATAAAAAATTAAAATGCAATATATGTTAGACTTTATGAAATCAAATCTTTTTATATCAGTCAATTTTAAATCTTAAGAACCAAATATTAAGAAATTTCCCTTCTCTTAAGGTGCAATGAGAATTCTCAGTATTTGGTTCTGAGGATTAGCAAAGTACTTTCATATATTGGTTTCTTACTCTTTCAAATTAAGTTTGCTGTTCTGAGGTATTCTGGGTGTTCTTCTAATTCACAAAAGCTGCTTCACTTTCACTCAAAATGAGTCCCATTTTATATGTAAATAGAAGTCCCCTTTATTCTCAAAGTATGAATTTTATTACCGTATTAAGTGCACTTTTCCACCGCATACCTTCTGTTGGGCAGGTGTCAAATAGTTATGTTATTGCATAAATGCAAGTAAGTGCAATCAGATATCCATTCGAAGTACTTATATGCTATGAAAACTCCTATTTACATATATTTCGATTTTGATTTGACTATCAAAATCGAAATGCTACTAATCATTACACTGATTTACCTGTGATTTTCAGGCCAAATATTCAGTTAAAAACAGAGTTTTTGTTCAACTTATTCTGTTTCATAAAATTAAAATATTGTGTGTATTTGAAATTTAATCCATTTTATTTCAAATTTACTTACTGTGGGGGAAAAACATTTTAATTTTGAAACATTCTCCTATAAAAAAATTCCGATTTTAAAATATTAATTTTATATTTATAGGTCTCTTGATTTCCGAATGGCCAACATGTCCACTGTCCGTTCCATCTGTAAAATGGATAGATTAAACTTGCGCTCAGAAATGGAACTTTTAGACGGAGTATTCCGATGGGTTGATGCCCAGCCTCAATCCAAAGTGAACAAACGAGAGGTTATAGAGCCTTTTCTGAGACATATCCGATTTCTTTCGCTCACGTGTGATGAATTCAATCGCTTTGTGCAGATACAACCTCATGTATTTACTGCCCCCGAAGCAGCTAATATACTTGTTTCATTGGCAACACCTGGAAGACGGGCAACTAATTTACCTTCTTGGTGTAATAAAGGTAGTAACAGGTGCTTCTACCACGTTCCTGCTACTGTGAATGAAAGTAAGTCATCTGTTATTTCTGATTTATGGATATATTGTATATGTTACTTATGACACTTGGACAAGTCAAGCTCGCTATGCCTTGGCTATGCGAATTTAAGTCAATAGGGAGCGTCTTTCGTTTTAATCAGAGCACTACGAAGGTGAAAGTACGTCTTTGCTCTTTTTTTAAATTCTCCGACAGGTGGCACCATCAGAGAATCCACTCCCTCAATTTTGACATTGATCTGAAGGGAAGAGGAAATTTTCTCCAGACCATTGCACCCATGGTAACTGCTCAACGACCGAGCATAGGATTTACGATTCCACAGATTAAACCCGGTTTATTCCCGTGGGAATTTTCAAAATTCTCGGTAATTTTGTAAGTCCTCAGGAATTTTGAAATTTTTCTGGTAATTTAGAAATTTTTGTAGTTTTTTTTTATCAGGCATTTTTTAAAATAAAAAATATTATTTTGAAAAATGTCTAAAGAAAAAACTTAAATAAACATATAAAAAATTATAAGTGGATTAAATAATCCATTTATTTTATTAGTTCTCTACTATTGATTACGATAATAGAATTTTTTCTAAGAATACAATTTTGTGCTAATAACCTGTTTAGAATAACCAAATCAAATAAAAAATTAAAAATTAATGTTTAAAAAATAGTGTTTTCATCTTTTTTCTCAGCACGAGTTTATAAGAACAGAAACGCGGAAATCTCAATCTTTATTCTCACCCTCCTGATAAATATATCTTGATATTTTTTTCACTAAATATTAATTTTTTTATTTTTATTGCTTCAACAAGCATTTTTGTTTTTCTCACTATGAAGCTAATTATACTTCCGTACTCGATGATAGAATAGACATTTGTTTTGAATATTTAAGTAGTTCACTTCACTTTTCTTCACATATGTTAGGTAAAACAATCTATTAAACAAAAGATGATTGAGTTTATTTCCTCAAAATTCCCGGGAATTTTACATCTCTCTCTCTTTATATATATATATATATATATATATATATATATATATATATATATATATATATACTCTTATTTAAATGAATGTGTAAAACTTTCATTTTTTTATCATCGAGTATAATTATTTTCTTATATCCAAATTTTGAATTATTATCGATGATTATTCATTGAAATATTGAAAATATAAGTTTTTTATATTTGATTACATTTGTTTTTGTTTTTTTTTTCCACTGATACAATAACCTAGAATAATTCCTGAACAGGGTGGTTTTTATATTTAATTTAATTTGTTTTATATTATTTAAATTCATTTTATACATTCTCCTGAAATGTATAGAAAAGTTTTATTTAAGGTTTTTAGCTTGCAAGTGTAAAAATATTATTGGAAAAACAATTTTCATAAATTTACAAACTGTCCTTTTTATTGTGTGATCATTAACTTGCTAAACCCTGAAATTATATATAAGGATTTTTTTTTGAACTTCTATTTTAATAATTGAGAGGTTAGATATTTATTATTTAAAAAACAGCCTCGAGTTAATGAAAAATAACTGCAATGTTGATCAATTTAAGGTGTCCCATGACATAATTTCCGATCAGGTAATAATGAATAGTAAACGCTCTCTGGTTTTCAGGTGAAATGTGTATAAGTTTAATTTCCGGTTCGTTTTTAGATGTTTGTATGTTTGTAATGTTTTGGAATCCATTTAACTATGGATCTGGTTCGAATTTCCCTCATGGGCGAAAGTAACTAATATAGAAAGCAAACCGATGCGAAATTTAATTGCATATGTTAAATTATAATTAGAAGCGTGCTTTTATCTGTGTATTTGAACTCTCAGTTTTTGGTGTATCATTTTATTAATTTCAAATATATTTTGACTTTTATGAATGAGAAATTCAGTATTTTGCGCTTAATTATTACACTGTTGTAAACGTAACATTAAAAAAAGGAATTATTTTCGTTTTGAGCTATCATATGTGAAAAAACATTTTGATAGGAAATATATTTTATCAGTACAGTAATTACAGTGAAATTCCAACTATCCGAATCAATTTGCACCGTACTCCATATGAATTATCAAAAATTAAAATAATAAAATTTTTGGAAAAAAGGATATATTTTAATTAATTATTACACGTTGAAAATGAGAGAAAAAACAGCAAATTTTTAAAGAAAAAAACTTTTAATCAATTATATGAAAATGCAACACTTTTTCATATTGAGGTTGTATTACAAGTGCTGTACATTAATGCAGTATATATGTACAGTGCTGTAAATGGAAGTCATTATTTGCTGAACATCTTAGTCAGATGTTCAACATGCGTAGAATAAGCTGTTCTACTGCCTTCTTACGTTTTCGATCCGCCAAGTCACTCATTCGCTTGGCAGTGAGAATTTGCATGGGGTCACACTCGGACTGACGCTCCATCCAATTCAAAGCAGTTTCAAAGTCGTCAAATGCTTCACTTATAGAGCCATGTATGCTTCAACTGAAACATTAGCTTCTTCCATTTTCAATAAGTTTATCATCATTTGTAATTTCAAATCCAGGGTCTCACTCATTCATTTCATTCTTCTATATCTTCAGCACTAACTTCTGAACATCCAGGAATTTTCAAGGGAATGTTTTTGAATTCTTCAAAAAAGTGACGTATCTCTCTTTTCTCATTCTCATCTTTTACCTTCTCTTACATTTCCTTTTCTTCAGCTTTTACTTTTTCTTCATTTTCCTCCTGTTCTTCGGTATGATTTATTTTTCTGAAATCCTATAAGTGAAATTCAGATAATCAGTGTGATTCAGGTAATCGGAGTTCTACTTATTTAATATAGTGATTTTAGTGTAATACAGATTATCATCAAATGCCCACATTTTTATTCTGATATTTAACCAAGTAATGTCATTAAATTCAAATAAAATATATATCATATTTCCAAAGTTGAGACAGATTCCTTACGATACATTGAAAAACTGCATGTATGACATCACTGTTAAAGTGAAATTTCAATTTTCCAACAAAGTCTTTTTTAGATGTAAAGAACATATGTTTTCAGATGATATACCATATATTCTTTAAATGAATTTGAAAGGCATTAATAATCTTAACGAAATTATGATAATACCAGTAAACGGTAATTTCAGTTGTAGTTAGAAATAAAAAAGAAAACCTCACTTGTTAACAACATGAAAAAAAGGCGTCTATGCAAAAATCATCAATTACTGTGTGTTTCGTTTTGTTTCACAGCGTCAATTGTGAAATTCATACGTGCAGCTTTTATTATGAGAAAAAAATATTTACCCTAAATCATGACTTAGCTTATTATTGGGAAACTTAAATAACGGTAAAGCAAAGAATTCCAGGTGATGATGCTGAAGTGGACGAGAAATGGCATTTTTAAACTGAATTGAATTCCCAGAAACAGAAATAGATACATATTGATTAGGATAACGTCGTCTGTATTCCACACTACAAATACAGTAGACCCTCGGTTTTGCAAACATCTAAGGAATCGGTAAAATGGATCCTAAATTCGAAAATTTCGTAAAATGGAAAAAATAAATGTTAGATATTAAATCCCTTTATCATACTCTCTCTCTTTATCAATGTTGTTGTTGTTGTGTGCCAGCCAAGCTGGCAATTTAAGTACAATAAGGTGTATAATAATAAGGTGCGCTGCTTTTCCAACTGAACCATATTTTGGTGTGGAGTCCGACTTCCTTGGTACACACATGCCATAGAGACCCGTTTATAGGGTAGGAAACCATTCACTCCACATTCATACAAGGAAAAGACAATGACAGGATAGATAGAGAGAGAAAGTACATCCATGTCCGAACCAGGATTCGAACCCAGGACCTCCCCATCCTCAGACACTCTGACCACTAGACAAGCTAGGCGGCCTCTTTATCAATGAATTACTATTATAGAAACATTTATTTAAAATTCATTATATAATTTTTTTAATTCATTGTAAATTATTTAATATTCATTATAATAAATAATATGCAGAAAAGTTCTTAACTAAAAACAATTCTTACTTTTGTTTTATTAAGAGAAAATCAATTGAAGTAATCTCACTTTTTTTATTTCAAAACTTTATTTAAAAAAATGTTATTACAGAATTGTACTGTTAATTATTTCCCGCGTCAGTTTAATTTATTTAAGTTTAATTTATCAAGTCAGTCTAATTATTTAATTATTTTGATTAAAATTTTTATGTATGCTATGGAAAAAGGAAAAGCTCATATTGTCTCTCAATCATTGTGCATATTGATTCGTTAATTTTTTTTTTTTTTTACATTTTGATGATATTTTATATAATTATTTTGTGTTGCATCAAGAACGTGTTAAATTTTTCAAATAATTGAATGTATGTAGGAATACATCAAAAGATAAGTATTAAGTTCGTCACACTTATCTTTCTATTTAGTAGAATTCATATCAAAGTAAAGATACGATATCAATCTTATGAAGCAAAAAACAATTTTGAAAAATAATCTCTGCCTATATGAAAGAAAATATTTTCACTGTAAAGATGCTAAAACATAGCCCGACGAATACATAAATGAAATTTGCCAATTTGTTATTAATGGCTGCTCCTTTGAAATTTTCGTCGTGTTGTACTTCACTTTAATGTAAACTTAGTGCATGTTTTTGTCTTGTCATATATTTTTTTAAACTAAAGTAATACTTTTAAAAATTCGAAAATTTTTTCTTATAAATATATTTTCCTAGTTATTTTATGAACACAATCATTAATTTCGATTCTTAATTTGCTTTCTGTTTCAGGCAACTTAAATCAAGATCAAGTCTTACCCATTCCCTTAAGATCAAGCAACGTCAACCAATTTCTCTCTGATCTGACATGTATGTTGGAATTGAAATGTCGTAGAGGAAAGTACAGATTGAGGGGTTTGAAGCTTTCTTTCGACGACCCCGTATATGTTTCTAGTCGTATCGACCACCTGTGTATCAGAATTGTCGTGGAGCCGTCTAACTACAGCTTCGACGAATTTGTGA
The DNA here is from genome assembly GCA_037975125.1 of Latrodectus hesperus. Lineage (NCBI taxonomy): Eukaryota > Metazoa > Arthropoda > Arachnida > Araneae > Theridiidae > Latrodectus > Latrodectus hesperus. The sequence continues at coordinate 22,090,459 of JAJQOW010000014.1, forward strand.
AGATTGAAAACTCGAAAAACGTCGTTATAAATTTTAGCAAAATACTTTTGGCTCAAAATGGGGACACAGTCTATATTAAAGTGGAAGCGAAAGGAGCCAGAAATTACAAGTTCCTGCAGTTTGATGATAGTAGATCCTTCATTGAAAACTCACCCTTTGAGTGCAGTTTAGTAAGCGAACCGAAAAACCATAGATTCTTTTTCATAAGTCAGGTAGTGTACGTTCCACAATCCGAAAAAATGAGGAGGCATTCTCGTAGGTCTAATTTTAGAAATTAATTCTTAGTGATATAAAAAAAACTGTGAATATTGAATGATCGATTTGTGATAAGTTTAAAATATACTAAAAACGCCTTTGGCATCTTAGTATTAACAATCTAAGTATTAGCAATTTAATGTGCATAATAAATAATTTATTGTTGTAAAAGTGTGTTGTTTTTACTATTATTTTATTTTATTAGTTTTATCATTTTAAGAAATGTCAAAATTTGCCTTAACTATTTAAAAAAAAACTCTTTGAAGGTATTTAATAAATATTGTATTTTATATGTTTGTTAAATAAGTGACAGAAGTATTCAGTAATAATAAGGTTTCTCACAAATACTGTAAGCTTTCAAGGTTTTCTCAAAAAAATTCTTTTTTTATTTTTTATCTTCTTATTCCAAATTATAAGGTTTTTATTATTTCGTATGCTCAGACGATATGCTATTTTAGAATAGAAACTATTTATCAAAGAAGATAATTATTTATTGCACAGATTTCTAATTTTCTGCTTTAAAAAGAATTTTATAATGCAATAGATGTGTTCTTCAATATCAAGGGAATTCATTTATCTAATCAAAGTTATAAAAAGTTCTTTGCAGAAATTAAAGCTAATGTTTTCAACATTATCCAAGTACTTTCTATACATTACATGAGTGCAGCTGTATGCTTGGACAGTACAATTCAATAAATATATAAATGCATTTCCTCTACTTACCTTGGTAGATATACAATGATATTCCTTTTTTATCCATTTAATTTTCATTAACATCATCACAGGGTAAAGTTATTTCGCTGAAGCTAGTAGTTTTTGAACAAGCAAGCAGAATTAACTATTAGCAGTTGTGTAGAATGATATAAAGTGCAGAACTAGACATAATATTTGGAAAATATTGCAAATACTATGTCCCACTTGTTCTCGCAATATTTTACATTAAATAATACTAATAAAATGAAATAGTACATAACGCACTCACAGACTAAAATATATTGTATAGCATTGTCTGTAAATCAAGAAAAAATTCACTAAAACAAGGTCCATAGAGAGGTTACCTTAGCAAAACATTACAAGATTCACACTGAACATATTATATTTTCATTTATCAACAGCAAATTGCCTCAATGACTTTTCAATCGCCTCAAAAAAACCCAAGTCTTTATGGTAAAATTTCTTAAAACCAAGTCTTATGAGAGAAGTCTGCTTCAAAAGAAGATGTTCTGATTGTTTGCCTCTTATTTCTACGTACAAAAATCTTTCTAACATTCTGCTGTGGGAATGGAAGACATTTTTTTATTATTTTGTGTCCTTGAGAGAGTTGGTTTTATGACACTTCTGATATGAATGCAATCTTAATGTATTAAGTTTGAAATTACAAAGATTTAATTAGTTTTTAACTCATTTTTATGAAACACTGTATAAGAATGTATTGAAGTCATCTGGATTTATGAATTTGCGAAATGTGAGGATATAACCAGGCCAATCAAATATACAGATTTTTTAAACAAATAGAAAGCGCCTGGAATTCTTTTGGTATAGTAGTTACATCTTCCTTTTTTCACACAGAAGTAAAAACAGTATTGCTGCATGAATTAAACTAATTTTCCAAGGGACTCATTAACTGTATCATTTTTATGCGATCTAGTTTTTTATAAATTGTAAGAGAGAAGTTTGTTATGCCACTCACATTTTATTTACTTTTTTACTCGTGCAATGAAACCTTTTCTTACCTATTCTCCCAAATTTTATTCTTACTACATTTTTTATGCTGATGAACTGATATACGTTGAACTGATAACCGATCATGTTTTCACACAGAAAATGCAGGATAAAGGTATGTCATGTACGTTATTGGTTGAATAATTTATCAATAATATGCAAATGTAACTTTATTGGAATATTAAGTAACTCAATAAATAACTTAGCCTTTGTGGTTTTGTACATTTATAGTTTCCAACTGATTCATTTAATGTTTCTAAATCTTTCCTTATAAAATACTATTTTTTAAAATGTGCAATGTTTCAATTTGCAATTCAAACAAAATCATTCATGAAGAATTACATATGAAAAAAGTAGTTTGCCGTTGGGTTCCCCATAATCTAACTGAGCATCAAAAAGAGGAGCGTGTCAGAATCAGTAAAGAAACTCTTAATATGCTGAATGATGGTGGCCACTGCATCATTTCTAAAATTGTAACAGGTAATGAAACGTACATACCGTTTTTTGACGTTCCAACACGTGAAGAAAGTATGGGTCTTTGAAGATGATCCCACGCCGACAATGGTGAAAAAACAACGCGCACTGAAAAAAGTGATGTATGCCGTTTTCTTCAGGAGTACGGGATTGGTCAAAGCCATAAAGTTGGAAGGACAGAAGACAGTAACAGCAAACTGGTATACCACTAAAAATCTTCCAGAAATTCTACAAGAACTGAATGTTAGGGGACTAATGCTTCACCATGACAATGCATCTTCACATACAGCCGGATTAACAGTTGAGTTTCTTAAACAAAAACAAATTAAAGTGATCGAACATCCACCGTATTCACCTGATACTAGTTTATGTATTATATAAACTATTGAATAATACATAAATATTATAGTTTATGTATTATTCAAAATACTAGTTTATGTATTATACTATTTAAATGAGAATTTGGACTTATGAAAATATGTACGATGGTTACTCTGAAATTTTTGAGATACGCAGACGAGAATTTACAAAATAAAAATAACGGTTTAATTTTAAAGTACAAAGTATTTTAACACAGAAGACGGTTTTTTACTGACTTACTTCAACTTGTTTAGCGTGGAATGAATTTTAAACAGAAGAGAAAATGGAGTTGACGCGAGAACGTTTTCGCGCTATGATTTTCTACGATTTCAAAGCAGGATTAAATCAAGAATGCGTTCAACGGTTGCAATTAGCATTTGGTGATGAATCTCCAGCTCGCGCTACTGTATTCAGATGGTTTAGAGAATTTAGAAGCGGTCGCAATTTTCTTCAGGATGAAGAACACACAGGAAGGCCGCCATCGGCAGTAATCCCGGATAATGTGTCTGCCATACGAAAAATGTTAATGGATGATAATCGCTGTACCTATCAAATGATACAGAAGGAACTTAACATTGGATCCGCAGCCGTACACAAAATCATTCATGAAGAATTACATATGAAAAAAGTAGTTTGCCGTTGGGTTCCCCATAATCTAACTGAGCATCAAAAAGAGGAGCGTGTCAGAATCAGTAAAGAAACTCTTAATATGCTGAATGATGGTGGCCACTGCATCATTTCTAAAATTGTAACAGGTAATGAAACGTACATACCGTTTTTTGACGTTCCAACACGTGAAGAAAGTATGGGTCTTTGAAGATGATCCCACGCCGACAATGGTGAAAAAACAACGCGCACTGAAAAAAGTGATGTATGCCGTTTTCTTCAGGAGTACGGGATTGGTCAAAGCCATAAAGCTGGAAGGACAGAAGACAGTAACAGCAAACTGGTATACCACTAAAAATCTTCCAGAAATTCTACAAGAACTGAATGTTAGGGGACTCATGCTTCACCATGACAATGCATCTTCACATACAGCCGGATTAACAGTTGAGTTTCTTAAACAAAAACAAATTAAAGTGATCGAACATCCACCGTATTCACCTGATCTAGCTATGTGCGACTTTTGGTTATTCTTTAATCTAAAAAAGAACTTACGTGGACGTCGTTTTCATTCAGAAGAAGAGATGGATGTGGCTATAAATGCATTTTTTCATCTATTTGAAGAAATGAATGGCTTGAGGCATTTAATCTGTGGAAAATTCGTCTACAAAAGTACATTGATGCTGGAGGAGACTATTTTGAACACACCTAAAATTTTGTAAATATAACTTTAAAAACCTAGTTGTATCTCAAAAATTTCAGAGTGGCCCTCGTATTATAAAATACGTTTTATCGATGTAATGTTGAGTTGGAAAGTTTTTTCATACTTTGGTATGGAATGAAATTCCTTACGAAGGCAAGATTTTCAGTTTTAGTTCCTTCGAGTAAAATGCATGCATAATAATATTCTTCAAACAAAAATGTAACACCTTTCTAGTAAACATTCAGCAAGAATGCAGTTAATGTACTCTGAGATACCTCATTTTAATATCAATGTTCCAAAAAAAGGATTCGATAATTAGAACTATATAATATCAGGACCAGGTAAGATTAGAGCAGTTGTAAGCAGTATGGAGTTGCTGGTGAAAAATGGGTAAAATCTTTAGCCAGAAGTAAATATTTAGATGAGAACATTTTGATCTTGAATTTTTCCTGATTATTACATTGATTTTGAAATTCTCCCATTCGATGTTGCAAATACTGTATAAAATCAAGATTAATTACAGGTAACCCTCCTATAACACGGTAGTTAGGTTCCTAGAAAATGCCGTGTTTGTGAAATCGTGTTGTATGAGACCCAGAACTAGTACAAAAAGGGGGTTACGTTCCAAAAACTTATTAAATACAAAAAAATTTTTTAATTCGACATAAACAACTTAATTTTTATTAAATAATAAATGTATATCCAACACAAAGTAAGAAAAAATATTTTAATCTAATGCAACCCTAATTTAATGAATTTATTCGTCGTCACTGCTCAGTACAATCAACCGAGAACGTTTTTTGGGTGGAACGATATCGCCTTCACTTTCAGAACTTTTTTCTCTATTTAAAGTTTTTGTATGTTTTCCCCTCTTAAAAAAATCTGTAATCGAACTTTGCTGACTAGTTCTTACTAGGTCATTGTAAATTTCGCGGTATGGAGTTAAACAGTTTTGCAGCTCCCTTTTGAATTTTCGACTTCTTTCCGTGGAAGGGTTTGTTTTCAAGGAAAATGACTCGAGATTTTCCGCTAAGCATAGGCCTTCTTGTAATTCTTTTAATGTTAAATTCTTAACTGCACAATCTTCATCAGAGCTAGCGTCCTCAAAATCTATTTGATTTGCATCCAGGGATGCCATTTCCATCAAATCCGCTTCGTCAACTTCTTCTTCCACTAATAATTCTTGAATGTCTTCAGTAGCCATATCCACAAAACCTTTGCCTCCGATTGATTTAGCGACTTTTAATGTGGCACCAATTTCGTTTTCTGATGTTTCACGCATGTTTTCTATTTCAACTGAAGAGGGCCATATCTTCTTCCAACACGCATTTAAGGTTGATGTTTTTATTTCTTTCAGCGACAAAGATATGATTTCGATACAGTGCTTGATTGAAAATTTCTTCCAAGCTTCCATTACGCTAATTGATTCCGAATCGGTTGCGTCTAAAATCCACTGTAAGGATCTTCTTATATAATACGCGCGCGCGTTTTAAAGGTATAAATAACACCTTGATCCAATGGTTGGAGCAACGAAGTAGGTGGTAGGAACACTATTCTGACGTTGGGATGAGTCAAATCTTGTGGGTGGCATGGAGCGTTATCTAAAAGTAATAGCACCTTAAAGCTCAAATTTTTCTCCCTTAAATAAAGATTGGCACAAAACAATTTGAAAACCAATCTTTAAATAAATTTCCTGTTACCCAAGCTTTTGGATTTGCTTTCCGTGAACAAAACCGTGTTATAGGAGGGTTACCTGTACTCTGATATTGAATACGATTTTTATATTATGGTCTTAAGTTTAGTATGTTATGGGATTTATATATAAAATAATTGAAGGAATTTTATTCATACTTGTTAAAAAAATTTTTTTTGCTAAAGCAATAATTAAATTACAATTACTCTTAATAGAATCTATTCAATTTTAGCATCATACTGACCTATTGAAAGTGAAAATACAAAGCTAAATGTTTTAAGGAAACAATTTTATATACAGCTGAGTAATTTTTGTCAAAAACGTAAAAAAATATCAAAAATGAAGAAATTATTCCAAATTGTGCAGAAATTTCAAATTCTTTATTTGAATCAGCCCTAAAAATTGCTAACTTCGTACACTAGAAAATAAAAAATTAATTCAATTGTGATGAGATCAAATAAATTTTTATTTGCAATAAATTAATTTAAATCGTGTCCAATACATTCCAGGACGATAAAGTTCTTAGCCTTTCAAAGTTTTGCAAAAATGATAGAAAATAATGTGCCGCAAATCTGAAAGGCATTGCTCTTTTAATATATTTTTAAAAGCTCTTCTGTATTGACTCACATATGTCTTATCAATCACAGTGGTTAAAATGCATTATTATATCGATGGAAAAACTTGTTACTCATCAATATGATCTTGATGTCTTCCTATATAGTACTATGTGTACCTCAAATGATCATTCAATATCTTAAATATAGATCGTAGATGTTGTTACTTATGACATTTGTCCTTCCGCTGGTGTGGCGTGGATGTGGAGAGGAGGGGGCCAGCTCAGGTGTGGCCTCGTCACCTGACCGTGATTCAAAATTACGTTGCACCTTAAAAATAGCAAAGTCGTACTTTCACCTTCGTGGTGCTCTGATCCAAACGAAAGACGCTCCCTATTGACTTAATTCGCACTGTCAAAGGCAAAAGCGAGCTTAGCTTGTCCAAGTGTCATGGGAAAACAACAACTTATGACATTTAGACAAGTCAAGCTCGCTCTGCCGAATTCATGTCAGTAGGATGCGTCTTTCGTTTAACCAGAGCATCACGAAGGTAAAAGTACAAATTTGCTTTTTTTCGAATTTGAAATTTTTCGAAAAGACTTAGTTGTATCTTAGTGAACAGCTTGGCACCAAATTTGATAATTCTGTTAATATCTCTTTCTACTTAAGGTTGCCATAAACTAAAGATTGCTAAACTCAATTTCTGTTATATCTTTGATTTTCAAAAAGTAAACCTTAAAACAATGTTACTCTAGGCTCTTCGAAACGATATGGTTTAATAGAATTTGGAGTTATTTCGAGTGATATGGGAACTGTTTTTATAATTTTTATCATCTATATTTCGTCATTAACGCAGTTTTTATTGTGATGCACAAAAGTGATGGATAAATATTTACTTTAAATTTTCTGTAAGTACTTTCTTTTTAATCAGTTACATTTTTCTTTGCATATATTAATATAGATATCTCTTATGCGATTCACTTTATATGGATATATTTCCATGTAAATAAAACAATTGTTGTGGTAGCCTAGTTGTTACTGAATCGGCCTTCCGTCCGGAAGTGCGGGGTGTGCGGAAGTGCGATTCCCAATTTTGTCAAAGACCCACCGAGTACATGCGGTATACATACTCGTTTAATCTGTGGAATCGAAAGTCCTGTGGTCGGTCGTTGAGAAATTACCATGGATGTAATGTTCTGGAGAAAATTCCCTATTTTCAGATCAATGTCAAAATTAAGGTAGTGGATCCTCTGGTGCTGCCATCTATAGGAGGAGTTTAGAGCACAGTAATACTTTCACCTTCATGATGCTCTGGTTAAACGAAAGACGCACCCTACAGACTTAAATTCGCATAGCCAATGGCAAAACGAGCTTGGCTTGTCCAAGTGTCATAAGTAACAACAACAAAACAATTACTTAAAAATAAGTAATCGAATGAATACGTAGCCAAGAAATGAGAAATAGTGTTAGGAATTTATTTATTCTTAGCATTCCACTTTTGTTTATTCCATATATAGACTTTATTCTTTCTAAATAATACAAAGAATTAAAAATAGCTGAAGCATGAAGGGTTTCCACTGATTCTTAATTACTCCTTAGGTGTTCCAACATTATTATTGGCTTCTGGATTAGTATGTGTAGCTAGTATTTTCTTAAACTTCTTGGATCTAATTTTGATCTCCGTGAAGACCATTGACACATTGTCACCTTTCCAAGTTTTCCAGTTCACACCGTCTCCAAAACTATCGTGTCTTCCTCTCAAGTTAAGACCATTCAGATTGGAATGGTGACAAGCTTTGTACCACCAAGCGCCTTTGTATATATTTGCACAGCTATCTGGATGAAAATCATTGTCTATATCTTTTGTTGAAAACTTTTTATTGTCATGTGCAGAAGTCATCGAATCTCCAAAAAAAGAAAAAGACACATCTAGAATACACTAGGAACTTATTTTATGTACTATGAACTAAAAATATTTTAAAATTAGAATTCTTAATTCTTTATTTTTTTATAAAAATATACTCTATGGCACGACAGCCCATGATGGCCAAACTCTACAATGCCCATCACTGTTTTCTTGACCAAGAGGGCCTGAGATGCGAAGCATATGTCCCTATTAGGTGGTCAGCCTAATGCGAAACCCCTAGTGTTTAGTTCCCAAAAGTGCTTGGTACTCAGTTTATCGACCCACTGAAGGGATGAAAGTCACCGTTAATTTAGATCCTCTCACTTTCACGGCGATTCACTCCAGAGAAAAAATTAAAAACAGTATGACTTGCATTGTCCTTCCGGTACATTACTGGTACTAAAGTTCCCGTCTCGGAGGCTCCCTGTCTAACGACTTAAGTCGTCAGGAACAAATTATTCTCGCCCGATTTCAAAGTGGACATCTTAAGACCCTAAAATTTTCTGGGGGTTCCCGAACCTTTGAAACCTGTACTAACTGCTCTACCAAGCAGGCTTCGCCTGAAATCCTTGAGTGCCTAGGGCTCTCCAGGCAGGACTTGGTTGACGACCCTCTTCTGGTTTTGGATTATTGTAGAGTGTACTGTACAACGTCATGGACCTGGTTTAGCGCTGCTGGCCTTTGGGGGCATGCAACAACAACAACAGGGATGAAAGGCTGAATCGACCTTACCCAGCTCAAGTATCGAATCTTGGACCTGTGGTTGGGAGCGTGAAACGATACCAATAAGCAATCGAGCTTCCAAAATTATACTCAGTTTACGTAAATATCTATTTCATTCTATTTAGACAATACTTTCATCTCCTGGACTATGAACAGTAAATTATATTTGTGGGTATTTCTTCATCAAATTAAGAGTAGTGTTTTAATAAATTTTATCATTATAGTTGTACTAAAATGTGCATACATAAGTAGTTTCAAGGATTTTTTTATTAATACATATTTTAGTTTAAAATGAATTCTAATAGTTTTATACTATCAATAAAAACCAATTCATTTGTTGTAAAATATCTTTAGATTCGAATATATTCAACTTTTATGTAAAATTAATGTTAGGTGTGAGATAGAAAGTTATTCTTAAATAGAATGGTAGGTAATTTCCATCATAAAAGACTTTATAACATTATTGAATTATTTATGAGTATTTAATGATAATTTGATTATATAAATATGTAAACACTCGCAAGCTTATTAAAAAATTGAGAGATTTATTTTCAATCATTCAACTATTCATTAGTAGAGGTGCTTACTTTATTAATAAAATTAAAGAAAGTGTATGCATTGTTACTCTCACCTGCTGTTCCACTGTAATCTTTTATGTGTAAAGTATAGTTGTGGCCTTCATCGTCTATCCAGAATCTATCATAAAGAGCATATCTTGTTTCACCAATCACGTCTTTCAAATCGAATCGAACGGAGCACAACCTCTGATTGGTCAAAGCAAAGATATTATCATTACCTAAAAATATTTAAATTAAACTTTTAACCCATAAAGCACCAAAATCAATATGGAATAATATAATTATTTCTTTAAAAAAATAAAGATTTGTAAAACCCCAGTTTTATAATAAATTTTCGAAGAAAAATATTTAAAAATAATCATCTTTTAAAATTAATTTAAAAACATATTTTGTAACAGTTACTAGTGATGTTTTCAAAATGAAAAATAATATTTCGGATTCATAATTATTGAATGTGATATTAAGAGTTAAGGAGTAAATGGAGAATTTAAAATTACAATTGTTTATATTTTATTAACCTTACCAAAACACCATTTTCCGTGGGCCGCAATGGAAAACTTGAGCATATTTTTCCACAATTTCACAGAAAATGTGTGATTTGGAAAACTATGTATTTAGCTTAGTTTAAAACGCAGTTTTTTTATATAATGAAATGAGAATTTAAACATACACTCGTGTCCATAAATTAAGGATAACGCAAGTTCAGGCAAAGAAAGAGACCGAAGCAAAACAAATGTGACTTATTTGTAAAGCCTATTTATTTAATAAAAGGTAATGAGTAAAAACTATGCTTTATGTCTGACATCATGAATAAAAATTGCGATTTTTACTCTTGGTAGCAAATTTCAAAAAAGAACCTATTTACAAAAACCAATATGACATGGTTGGTATGATGTATAATACAAAGTATGCCCCCCAGACGATGCAATACAGGTCGTACAGTTTCTAGGCATGCTGAGTATCAAATTATCTATCTGATCTTGGGGAATATTGCACCACTCATCAAGCAATGCTCTCCGAAGTTCCGGTAGACATGTGGGCAGGGGTTGGTGGGCTGCAATTCGTCGGCCAAGCATGCCCCACACATGCTGTATTGGATTCAAGTTCGGTGAGTATGCTGGCCAGTCCATATGGGTGATATCCTCCGATTGAAAGCATTCGCCTACAGTGTATGCACGGTGAGGACGGGCGTTCTCATCCATATACAGAAATTCTGCACCCATGGCGCTTCGAAACAAACGTACATGTTGTTCCAGAATGATATCCCGATAAATGTGGCTTGTCATGGTTACATTTTGAACATGCAGGTTAGTTCTAGAGCCCAGAATAATTCCTCTCCAAACGACCAATCCTGCACCACAGTAACGGTGTCGTTCAATGGTGTTCTCTTGGTGGTAGCAGGTACCTGGTCCTCTCAGTATGAAAGTTCTGCGAGAATCAGACTGAAATATAAACCTGGACACGTCATACAAGACCATTGTTGCAGTGTTCGCAATGCATGCTCTCTACTCCAGGCTAACCGCTGGCGACAGTGAGTTGCGGTAAGTGGAACACATCTGATAGGCGTACGAGCATATAGATAGACCAACGTGCCCTAAGCGTCTGTACACGGTCTGCCTTGAAACTGTCGTACCGGTAGCAGAAGAGAGCTGACGAGACAGGTCTAATGCTGCGCTCCATCTGTTTCTTTTGGTAGTAACTGCCAAATACCGGTCCTCATTTGGCGTTTTAACTCGAGGTGACCTGTGCTGTAACGTCTACTCACATTACATCATCTTGGAACCGTTGCCAAAGCCTGGAGATGACACTCTGGGCGATTCCAAGTTCCTCGGATACTTCCAGTTGGGTAAGTTGATATTCCAGACGGCTGATAATTCTACCTCGTAAAACATCGTAAATGTTTCCTGTGTACCATAACTATGCGGTTATTGCACTAAAAGGTTTTTAAAGCGCTTGTGAACAAATTTACTTCTTTGCAACCATTCTTTATATATCCCTCTCTTACACTCTCGTCATTGTGACATACTGTCGGTGCCATCTGGTGGTTTCTTGTAATTTGCATATTATTCTTCAAGATGTGTGTGATAATTCTACATGAGAAATTTTTATTTTAGAGTTCAATTTCTGTGTGATTCTAAATTATCTTTAATTTATGGACATGAGTGTAGATCAACTAAAATCAAATTGAATGAGGTAATGTACGTTTGAAAAATTCTTTTAGTTATTTAATATTGAGTTCAGGACTCGTAGCATCCGCTTTGGAATGCATTGTCTATTGCCTGCTCAATTTTTAAAAAAGTGCATGCTATTTATATATATATATATATATATATATATATATATATATATATATATATATATATATATATATATATATATATATATATATATATATATATATATATATATATATATATATATATATATATATAATAAAAGCAGGAGTTCATTGATATAAATTTTTTCTTCACTCCTACTAGTTACGCACAATAAATGAAATATAGTTTATAAATGAAAAAAATTGTCATGTATTTTATTAAGTCGACAATTACATCAAAGCAGTTTGTTTTCTAAAGTAATTTTACTCTTCAAATTTTGTAAGGAAAGTAAATGTCATATTTATTTTTGAAATATACTACCAAATTTTTGTCCATAATTTTAACTTGTTTTTGAAGAGTTAAGAGCAATATATACTCTCCGATTATATTAAATTTCAGTTTTTGATAAAATTCAACTGTATTGAATATACAGTTATATTGAATTTACTTAAAAATTATTACGCATCCATGGAAAAAGTTTCTGTTATACTAAATGATTTATTTCATCTTCATCAATGAAAGTTTAACCGCAAATTAAAAAAAGAAATTGCATTATAATCTTACAACCAAATTATTGAATTCAATTTAAGCACATTGAACAAATTTTGAATTTATGGTGATAGATAAATGAGCTGATTTTTTAAAAAAGAGCTTTGAATGTGTTTCTGTGGGGTTATAAATATGTGTATATATATATGTATCAACCACTAAGAATTAAAACAAAATTATAATCCGCTTTTGTAATCGTCTTTCAATAAAACTTGTCATTCTATTATTTTAACTTGGATATTTTCGTAGTATTTCTTAGAGTTGTTGTTTACTCTGATTAGAGAAGGTAACATTTTTTACTATCGGAAATATTTTCCAAGATTCACTTTTAAATTCGTGTGCCTCAATTTTTATTTAATATGAGGCAGAATAAAGGGATTTGGGGAAAAGAAAAGTCACGTCAAAGAAAAACTACGCACGTGATTACGATTAATTTATGAACTTAACTACGATTAATTTTTCTATGATTTTTTTAAGATTTATTTTTAATATCAGTTGTGTTTCATTTTCATTTAATATAAGAATTACTTTTTCTTCCAGTATGTTATAAAATGAAGTATTCTATGTTAACGCTTAGACTAAAAGTAAAAATATGTATTTACCAAGCCAAAATTCTTTATCTCTATCGCCAAACCCTGTCTTGTAACTGTACCATTCTCTGAAAAAATAATCCTTCGGTAAACTAAAATTTCCTCTCCTTTGTATGACCTAAAATTAAATATTTACCTAAATATAAGCAGTAATCTCTAATTATGAAAAAAATATTATCAAAAATGTTATTTGAACAATGATTGGCAACATTTCCTGACAAAATATCATCAATTTATTTTCTGTGCACAAATTATATAAAAAGATAAAAATAATAATATATAATGTGATTAGAAGAATTCATAACATAAAAAAGAAACATTCTATAAGAGTACTTATTAAATTTTCTCATACTATGGATGACTTGCATTTAATGTTAATATAACTCAAACCGCACTTTATTACTAATGTAAAGGTTTATATTTTTTGTGTGTGTGCTTTAAATGTAATGCAAAAGAAATTATACATTAATTCATTATTAGTTTTGACAATATATGAATTCTTCCAATGTATTAGTTGGGGAATAAGTTCGCAGCTTTTTTACCAAAGACTTATTTTAACAAAAAACAATATTTAAATAAATAAGTTAATCAATTATATATTCGCCGTTGCTGTTTACAACCTCTTCCCATCCCTCGACCAAATTATTGGTGTCGTTCCGCCAAAAATTGCCTGGTCTAGTGTTAAAAGAGTTTTGAGGCAGTTTTTAAGGACCTCTTTGTTATCTAAAGTAATGCCCTTCATATGGTTTGACAAGGAGCGGAAAAGATGGTAATCAGTCGATGCAAGGTCCGGAGAATACGGCGGATGCTGAAGGACCTCCCATTCGAGCTCTTGGACTGCGGCTTTGACGACTTGTGCAAAACGTGGCCTGGCGTTATCGTGAAAGATTATGGTTTGACCATGTCGATCAGGTCCTTTCAGTCGAATAGCCTCATTCACGCGGTGTAGCTGGGCAATGTCGAGCTCCTTGTTGACTGTGGCATTCTTTTCGAGCATTTCCCAATGCACCAAGAGTCCTTGAAAACTGTCTCAACAAGTTCTTTGACACCAGACCAGGTGATTTTTAGGGGAACGGCATCAACAAATGGGTCGAGAGGTGGGAAGAGGTTGTAAACAGCAACGGCGAATATACAATTGATTAACGTATTGATATAATTATTGTTTTTTGTTTAAATAAGTCTTTGTTAAAAACGCTACGAACTTATTTCCCAACCTAATATATATAAGGATGAAGAAATGAAATATTAATGGCAAAGATCAGTTAAAATTTTAGTAACTATGTCCTACACTTTTCCGATTTTGGAAGTTCTCTAACAACAATATAAACATATTTGAGAATGGCTTGAGTTTAAGATGGATCACTAGAGAAGTTAATATGAAATGCTTCATCATTCACATTCTAAATCACATTATTTATTGCAATTTGATGTATTGACTAATTTTGTGATTTAGAATAATGAAGTGATCCATTTTAACCAGACAAATATTTAAAAAAAAAAAAGCTAAGTAAGTAAGAAAATGTAGAAAATAAATAAGAAAGTTTAGAAAAGTGTGCTAAAGAAAGTTAAGATTTACAGGCAAAGAAGACAATAAAAGTTTCAAATCTTAAAATTTCTTCTGGTAATATTGGTGATACATTGAAACTATAAGCACCAGATGTAAATAGAGCAAGAAATGACGCATAAAATTTATTCGATTAGACATTCAAAACGAAGGCATATCTTTTAGGAACAAAACAAGGAAAATTTTCTAATGGTATACCAGAAATCAGTTCGCAATTTGTGAAGAAAAAATTATTTTGCTTGATGATTTTCTAGATCGAGCAATATCACTTTGAAATTATGTTAGAAAATCATCTCTGTCTCAAGTTTATGATATTGACAAAGTGTTTGGAAGAGAGAGTTCAAATTTGATGAGTACAAGTGTAAAAAACATTGAAAACTGGGTAATTTTAAAACTAAGTCATAATAATTTAACGTACATAAATAAGTAAAGTAACAAATAAATATAAATAAATGAAATGTTCTTTTTTAAAAACAATGGATTTTTTAACAGGAAACTGTTTTGAGTAAGTTTTAGTAATCCAAAATGTTATCTTTCTTTTTCAGGTCTTTTAGTTTACAAGACATAAAAATTATTTATAAGTACTAGTTAATGTGTTATTTAAAGTTCAGTGTTTTTTTAAGATAAAAAATAAAGTTCTTACTGAAATAATTTGCTAGACTTTATTTTGCTTTTAGTAATTTTGATCATTTTGTATTTTTCTGTACCTTTTACGACAGATATATAACTTATACTATTATCTCATACATCTGTCTTAATATATCTACTGAAATGAACTTACAAAATGGCCACTATTATTTAAATTGAAAAATTATTGTAAGTTTTATTCTAAGTCTCAGCATGATGTTCTTTAAATTTTTAAGAACGAAATTTTCTTGAAAATATTTATTTTCTATGATAAGAAAAATATCATTTTTCTACAAAATAATTGGGATTTCTTACATATACCTTAACACACACATTATATTTATATATATATATATATATATATATATATATATATATATATATATATATATATATATATATATATATATATATATATATATATATATATATATATATAGATATAGATATAGATATAGATATAGATATAAGCAAAACAGAACTTTAAATTAAAAAATTAAAATGATAACTAGAGTTTCTAGACAATTTTTATGTTTTATTAACTAAAGAAGACGATGATAAAGAAACAGTTTAGATTAATAGAATTTATATAAAACATTTCCGTGTAAAAAACAAATTAAATCCATATTTTTTTAAAAAAATATTAAGAAGAAAAAAATTTGTAAGTTTACTTATTTAGGGACGTTAAATTAATATGACATTCAAAATTACCCAGTTTTTAAGATATTTTACCTTGCACTTCTTACATTTTCACTTTTCCTTCCAAACACATCATCAGTGTCCAGAAACTTGAGACAGAGATGATTTTCTAATATAATTTTGAAGAGATATTGCTCGATCTGAAAAATCTTCAAGCAAAATAATTTTTTCTTCACAAATTATGAACTGATTTGTAGTATACACTAAGAAAACTTTCTTCTTTTGTTCCTAAAAATAAATGTCTTCGTTCTGAATGTCTAATCTAATAAATTCCATGCTTCATTTCTTGCCCTGTCTACATCTGGTGCTCATAATTTTATTGTTTCACCAATATTACCAGAAGGAATTTTAAGATTTGCACCTTTCAACATAAATTTTTAGCAACAGTGAAATAGAAGATGATTCTAATGTGAAAGTTGATGAACTTTTATATTAGAATCTTCTTCTATTTCGCTGTTGATTTTATCAAAATTGTTATTAACACTTTCTATTAAAGCTTGAAGTTCTTCTGTTATAAATATTTTATAAAGTCACACTACAAGTTGCGGATTTTATAAACTATGGCAAATGTGATAAATATTCAATAATTTCTTACATTTACCTAGTTTAATGGTGATTATGAATAATGACGGTTTATTATACACAATCACGGGATTAATCAATTTTACCATATACATATCATATCAGCAATTCCGAGTTAACATTTAATTTCGAATAATTTGGGCAGACATTTTTTGTGTATGCACTAATACTATTAAATTTATTAATAATCTCAACAAAAATCATGATTGTTGGAAAATGAATCTTTATCACATGAATGTTTCCAAATCACTTTTAGGCTTCTAAAAAACCTTTAGAAACAGGCTGAGAACAATGTTTTTGGTTACCATACTTGAATTATATTTTCAGATTTCCCATTTTACGCAACTAAATCACATTTGAGTGTAGAAATACATGGCAAAGAACAGTATTTCAGAAGTGAAATGCAACTGAAGAAATATTAGATTGATTTGGCAAATGTAGAATTCCCTGCACATTTTTAATAATATAATTCAAGCATTAAACACAGTACATTGTGTAGTAGATTATTAGTTACCTCAAAGAATAAATGCAAAATAAATTCCAACGTCAAGAGTATTTTTTGATTACATATAAATTAGATATTAATTTTTAGAAAGAACGTTTTTAATCAGAATTTAATGGCGGGATCTTATCTTTTATATCATATAAGCCTTTTTCTAAGCCTAGAAAATGTAAAGTAATGTTATAATTAATGCAGAATCATTTTATTCCCTAATTTAATTTATCTGTTATATTTAATTTTATTTAACTAACACGCAAACGTATGAAAAAATTATTTTTTTTAGCCAGATAAAAAGCCAGACATTTAATAAATTCTTACTGTCCATCCTCCTCCATCCGTATCCATATCACAATATACTTCCAATGGAACTCCATCTAATATTCTGCTCACAGGCCAAACAGTGTAGATTCCGCTTTTCTGGTGTCCTAGCTTTAGCAGGTCTTCACAGTCAATTGCCCTAGCAGAAGTACCTGTAAGCAGTGTGTTTAAGTATAACTTTATTCACAATGTTGAAAATTCTCTGGGCTACGAGCTTAAGTAACCAATGAAGCTATTTACAAGAAGGTCTGTTTTCATTCGCTTTGGTTATCATTTCCACTGCCATGTCCATGTAGGACATGAATTTCAACTCTGTCCCGCAATCATAAGGGAGATTAGTTGCTCCATCACAGACAGATAGCAGACATGAAGCAATTAGGATGCAGCTACTCCACCACCTGGAAATATGAAAGTGATTTTCGTATTATAAGGCATATTTGACATGCAATTTATGAAAGGAAAAGGATAATAGAAAACAGAAATTCTCAGCTGGATATAAGAAGGAAACATTTATGAAAAAATGTATTTTTAATCATAAGCGTAAAGTAATTCATATATCTTAATGTGTAACTAAACTAAAATCATATAAATACATTTTTGGAGATATTATCTACGAAACTCTGTTGAATAACTCAACAAATTCTTATATCTCACGTTAATATTGCAGTTCACGCAAATCGTTGTGTTGTTAATTTACAATAAGTAAGTAAAACGGAACCGAAAAACACATTTTGACAGTTTTGGAATATCAAATTACTTTGGATAAAGAATTTCAAAAATAATGGTAGTGTTTAATATAGAATTTTGAAAATAACGTTAAGTTCTAATATTCTTAATACTCACTTACTTTCGGAAACTTTTAGGATAGTGGTTTGATTTAAATGGAGGTAATGTACAATTACATATAGCACTCTTAATAAATTAAATTTTTCAACTATATTTATAAACATTTCTTCTTTGTCTTCTCTTTTTAACTTCCTCAAAATTTCTTGAAAGAACTACTTATTTTGAGCTAATGTGATCTGAAAAAAACAGTTTAAAAAAATTTAAATAAACTCCTCTTTAAAAGAGAATCCCAAGGTCAAGAACAAATTTCAAGTCCGACTACAAAAAAAAATGTCATATTTTTTTTAATGATTCAACAATCATATTTATTCGAGACTATTACAAATTATTTTAAATATTAATCAAAATATATGAACACCTGAATTTATAAAACATTTTCTTTTTAAATATATTTTAGTAGGAAAAGTGGTATATTTTAAAAATGAAAGTAATTTGAATTTATTAAAATAAAAAAAATAAATACAATAAAAGTAAAGCAAACGATCCATTTAGAGCATTAAAACTACTTCATGGAAAAGATCATGACAATTTTAAAATATTGCTGGAAAATTAACAAATTAAAAGTCACTTATTATTATAAATTCTTTATTGTAAAATCTGTTGTATTTTATGCTGTAATTAGATAATCAAAGAATCTATTTATTATTGCAAATTAACTGTAAATAAAATTATTTCGATATTACATAAACATAAATTTATATACCATTAAAACAAAAAAAAATGTAACAAAATTTTCTTAAAAACAAAAATATAAATAGCCACAGATTTTATTGGCAGCTTTATCAAATATTTACTTACAATCTAATGATTCGATTAAATGTAAAGCATACTTACTTTAAATAATGTTATCATTTCTAAAATCTAAATTACAAACTTTAATTTTAAATATTCATTCAGGTAGTTTTTAAATAAATTTCAGAGAACATTATTTAAAATTTTCATATAAAATGGTGAAAAAAACTACTCACATTTTCAATCATATGTTTAATCCTTTGCCTATTAGAAAAGAGAACCGTTATACTTTGATTTTTCCTTACATGAATTAGAATTTTTCCGTCTTGTCTCAAGTGGCTTAAATAGTTCGAGTGTAACTAAAAAGGAAATGATTCATAATGAATACAATTCCTTTTGTTCAACAGTTTTAAGAGATTCAAAGCATGATTTTTGTAATTTGAAGACTAAAAGAAAAATAATTAACTGTCACAAAATAATTTCAATCCAACTCAGGCTTTCTTATGAACGTAAATTATTTCTATATATCTTAAACTTAGAACCATTTGTATGTTTATTGAAAAGATAGTTCTTTCTGAAGGGAAGTCTAAAAATGTCTCAAAAAATATTTCCTTTGAAATAAATCTATATTTAAAGAAAAATTTAAAACAAATTCGAAATTTAACTAATAAATTTTAACATGCAGGATAACACACTTAAACTGTCAAATGAAAGACAGAAATAGAAAAATATACACATAGATTTGCATAGCAACTTTTTCTATGTGATTTATTAAATTATAATAAATAGTTTTATTTGTAGTTGTTGCTTATGACATTTGGACAAGCCAACCTCTTAATATCTTTGACAGTGCGAATTAAGTCAATAGAGAGCGTCTTTCGTTTGGATCAGAACATCACGAAGGTGAAAGTACGACTTTGCTCTTTTTAAGGTGCCTCGTAATTTTGAGCCACGGTCAGGTGACGAGGCCACACCTGAGCTGGCACCCTCCTCTCCACATCTACGCCACACCAGCGGAAGGACTTTGGACGTCATATATTAACGTGGGCACGTCCCCAACCCACGGAGCTCCATAAAATCATATAAATAGGAAGTGAAGGAGAGTATACCGTGGTCACCCTTCCAACCACTGCCCGCGGCAAATGATGCTTCACTTTGCTGAGCTTACGGGGAGCGGCGTGATGCTACTGAGCCACTGGAGCTCGTTTTATTTGTTGTATATAAATAGTAAATCTATGAAATTCTCTAATAAATAGAAATGAAGCACATTATTTTCGGTTAAAAAAATTAAATTTTGCAATTTTTAAAAATGTCTATACTATAAATTATAAATATTTTACGTCTAACGTTATTTTAGTTTTATATCTCGCAGCGAAAAATTCAATGCAAAAACAAAGAAAATATCAAAACGGAGAAAAAATGGTTGAATGTGAAGATATGAAGATAACTACTTTAAGTTCACAAAATTTTATATTATTTATGGTTTTGATTAAATAGTTTTCAACAATGGGAAGAAATTTTAAGCTTATGGGTAAAATAATGCATGCTGTGATAAAGTCGTTACACATATAAAAGGATTCTTTCTCGATATTTAATAAATTATTTTATAGATGGTGTATAAATGCCTGAAATGTTAACCTTGAATCTTGATGAAGATTTAGCAGTCCAATTATTAGAACTGTTATTTTCAATTCATATCTTTCAACTGAATTGTCTCTCAATTGAAAATGTCTTTTAAAAATATCAGATGGTACTATCAACGTTTATAAAAAAATATTAATGTTAATATTTTGAGCAAATGAGAAGACGAATATAGTTGCTTAGTATATATTTAATTAAACATTTTTAGCAAATATTTTTAAGTGTTCTTTTTTATAATAAATATACGTTTTTATATAGCATACAGAAGAATATTGGCTTTATAAATTCTCTTAGCATATTGAGTAATGTTTTTCTTTTATTTTGTAATCACTATCTTTGTGTACTTTGTTCCACTGTTGTTGTTGTTGTTGTTTACTAATGACACTTGGACAAGCCAAGCTCGCTATGCTCTGCGAATTAAGTCGATTGGGAGCGTCTTTCGTTTTTAATCAGAGCACCATGAAGGTGAAAGTACGACTTATTACACACATGCCATAGGTACCAGTTTATAGGGTAGGCAACCATTCACACCTCATTCATGTTCTTATATATATATATATATATATATATATATATATATATATATATATATATATATATATATATATATATATATATATATATATATATATATATATATATATATATATATATATATATATATTTCCACTTATCATTTACATGATTTAAAGTTTTTATTGTATTTTTTCATAATTGTAAAAACTTATCCCTGTTTCGCGCGGAACTATGCATAGCTAAATACATAGATACTTATATCATATGCATACTTAAAATGCATACAATAGCAATATATCGATTCAAATCAAAAAAAAAATTTTAAGGTGTGCGAATGTAAGCAATAAAGGTATGCAACTAATCGATGACCCAATGCAATTAGCAACTCCTATATAATAGGGTATTTTATGTTTTTGTTAATAAAATTCTAACTGAATTTGAGCTTGGCTCATGAGAGATGTGACATAGTTTCTCAGATTTGGCGATAAAATAGGGATTTTCGACCATTTCACGAATGTATGCATTTAGCTATGCACGAATTTAGACCATTTCACGAATGTATCATGTATATTGACTATCGGGTAAAACATCAAAACTCACATAGTGCTATAGCCGGAAAAAACTTCAAAGAATAGAATAATCAGTTTCTGAAGAAAATTCTTAAGTGGAATTGACATGCAACTCTTCCTCAAATTGCTGCATATTTCAGGGTTAGGACATCAACAAATGCTAGTGTGAACTATTCAACTGTTCATCGTTGATATAGGTTTTCGGGGCTGAAGGTATATGAACTTACACGTGTGTTTGTTGTTGTGTTGTTGTTTCTTATCCTGACTGTCTGACGGAGTCAGACAAGATCCACGAACCCGTTGACTGTAGAAGTTGAAACCTAGGAGAGGATTGCTAAAGAGATCTTCCTTAGAGAGACCCATGCAATCCAATCGGGAGAGGCCTGATGACTTTGGCACTTAGTGCAGGTGACGAAGGTTTTCCTGCCCTCGTTGTAAGTGAGGCACTTGATGTGACCACTAGCAGATCTTGAGAGTGTAGTCCGGGTACGCCTGTCACAAGGGAGGTTAAGGGACAAACCCGGTTTGGATCCCTTGTAGCAATCATGGATAGGGGGTGTTTTCCACTCCTCCGAGATTTTAGATTTTTCCCGGGAGTATAACTCCATAAAAACTTACACGTGTACTGTTGACGACTGCATGGCACAAAACGTTAGACTCCACTATTTACCCAGTGAACTAAAATTGAATCATTAAGGACTAAAATATTTTTGCCTAGTATGAGGAGTCTCGTTTCAAATTCCATCAGTGACATATAAATTTATGTAGTAAATATCAATAGTGTGTACAACGTTAGACTCCACTATTTACCCTGTGAACTAAAATTGAATCATTAAGGACTAAAATATTTTTGCCTAGTATGAGGAGTCTCGTTTCAAATTCCATCAGTGACATATAAATTTATGTAGTAAATATCAATAGTGTGTACAACGTTAGACTCCACTATTTACCCTGTGAACTAAAATTGAATCATTAAGGACTAAAATATTTTTGCCTAGTATGAGGAGTCTCGTTTCAAATTCCATCAGTGACATATAAATTTATGTAGTAAATATCAATAGTGTGTACAACGTTAGACTCCACTATTTACCCTGTGAACTAAAATTGAATCATTAAGGACTAAAATATTTTTGCCTGGTATGAGGAGTATTGTTTCAAATTCCATTTGTGACATATAAATATATGTAGTAAATAACAATAGTGTGTAGGCCATATGTGTTAACACGAAACTATTCAAATTGTTAGAACCTCTGTGAGGATATAAGCATGTATAGTAAGCGATGTATGGTATCCTTGTGCATCTATAAACGAATCTGAAAAAGGACAAATATGAAGGTTCCCGGTTTGGTCACCTATACGCATATATGTCCATTGTATATTTCAATGAATTTGAGTAATTTCAGTTGGACAGTAGGATATCTCACATTCCGTGTGGAATGTCCAATTATTTGTAGATGCCTTTAATCTTCGAAGGAATGTTGTCAGACACAATCAACTGTTATAGCTGCAAATTTTCTCTTTTTATCGAGACAATTTTAGGCTTTGAACTAGCAACACTTAGCAAAACTACAGATACCATTACATTTGTTATCTAAGTGGATGTATATTGCATTGTCTTCGTAACAGGGGCTACATGAAAATTACTGTCTATACCTTCTAAACTTCTACAAAAATATTTTCTTTTGATTCAAAATTAGATTAATATCCCTAATGACATAAATAAAACTTTTAAATATATATTTTTAATAAGCTTTTATCGTAAATGAGATTATATATTTAAAGTTATGGAATGGCAAATTCCGATCTTTTGCAGGAGGAAAGAAAAATCGCATACACAAATAAAAACTTGAAATTTAGGAGATCTAGACAAATGCCTTTATTAACAATTTTTTACAAAATCCACTTTAATGTAAAGTGTCATAACACAAACACTATTATTGTCAAAAAATGTGCATTAACTCAAAGAAACACAATTGCTTATAGCAATAAAAAAAAGTTTTTGTTTAAAGATTCGGTGATTAGAAGATTATTCTTTCATTTATATGCAGGATAATCCTGTCTACTCAATTATTAATATTGGCCGAACATTACTTTTGATCTTTGAGGGGATATAAGGGAAATTGTTGCTCAGAAATAGCATTAAAATAAGCTCTGGCCATTTCTATTGACTCTCTTGACGAAGTTCTATCTAAAAATATTTCAAAGAAAGCATTCTGTAGATCACAAATAAGTATATTTTGAAAATACCTGAAATAAGTTTAAATAATTTGATAAACATTTTGTTACCTAAATAGAATACACAAGGAAGCCCTTGGCATACTGTACTAGACTTCTTACCCATTTCCTTTATATGCAATAAATCAGTTAGAAGTTATTTAGGAATACCTTGTTCTTGTGTAGAATACAAAAATATATTGCATTTTCTTCACTGGCAGAAATCATTCCTCAATATAAAACTATTAAGTTCTTGACGATTAAAAATAGTATTATCTTCAATCACAGGTTCAAGGTTTTTAATAAATACTCACAGAAAAGGTAGAGAAACAATTAATTCTCTCTAATGATTTAAAAATATATTAAGTTCCAAAAAAGATTTTGCACCGTCATAAAATCAGAACCAATGCACAAAAGTAAATAACTGCTTCAACTATGTAGTTTACAACAGGAAACACAGTTTTACAGCTAAACATAGTATCGCATAACTCTGTCAAGCTTAATCTCATTTTCTCTGGAATGCAAGAATCACTTTTGCATGCTTACCTTGAAGTTCCAGGAAAAATTGGAAAATCTGAAAAATCTTCTCGGAACATCGACACTTTATCACCAAACTCTCCAGTTTCCAGTTTCGATCTGCTGGAGTTGTTTGCTTTCGTTTGCTTAGTGGACATGATTATTTGCTGGAGTATTTACATCTCATTTGGAGACAAGGATTCCGTTTGTTGCTTTCTGTGAATAAAAGGGGTATGGATGGTGACCACCTCAGGCATTGCCCCATTGTTTTAAAGTTTCATGAAGGCAACTCTACGAAAGCCTAAGTTTAATTATTTTTATGCTTCGTTATCACTTTGTTTGGCTGTTCTTCAGCTAATGGCAATAAACGAAAAAAAAAAAAAAAAAAAAAGAAACTTGATCACCAAATAGACAATTTTATTTCAGTTTCTCATCATTTCTGTATCATCCGTTTTCTTTAGAATTATCCCAGACTAAATGCTGCTAACCTCAATTCTTATCGCTTCATTGACTTTTGGGATAAAGTAAGAAAACCACTCCGAGTATATAGCAACAATTTGGATTAAAAGAAATTGTAATTACCACATGTGATACATAAACTTTAAGAAGCACCTTTGGTGGAATAAAATGTGAGAACACATGGTGAAGAACTAATTCTGGGCTCTATAAACTATATAAAGAACCAGATATTGTTAAATTTATCTCAATACACAGATTAAAATGGACAGGACATTTGAGCCGGATGAACGACAATCGGGTGACGAAAAAATATTTTCTTGATTCGCTCCATTGGCACCAGAAGAAGAGGACGACCAAAACTCCGATGGCGTGACTGCCTTAAAAACGACCTAAAAACACTAAAAGTGACAAACTGGATGACCTTATCCAAAAATAGGGGGTCCTGGTATGCACCTCTGAGGAAGGCAAAGGCCCACCCTGGGCTGTCAGGCCAATGAAGAAGAGGAAGATACATAAACTATTTTTAAAATACCCTTTTTATAAATAATTAATATTGTTATCTTTATACAGTTTTTTCGAAAAATAGTTTGAAATGAAGTATTTTAGAACGTTCGTATTTCTACTATAAATATTTAAACCTGTTTTTCGTAACATCTATAAATAAATATTTCCAACGAGATTAAACTATAAGAGGTTTAAACACAAGAAAAAAAAGCTAGGATTAATAAATAATTTATCAAATGAATGCAACTCAAAGAAAAGGTATAAAAATTTATTTAACTCATAATGTTCTCTACATTTAATTTTCCTTGAAAATTTCTTTCTTTCCAGGTTCTAAAAAATTGAGAGTACAACTAAAATTTTCAAAAGTAAAAGGCATGAGTCATTTTCACTGACTTTTAGCTAATCTTTAGGCGTTTCAATGTTATTATTGGTAATTGGCTTAGATTTATTTCTTGACTGATTCTGAGTGGCGATTGTTTTCTTGAATTTCTTAGATCTAATTTTAATCTCCGTCAGAATCATTGACTCATTGTGACCTTTCCAAGTCTTCCAGTTTATACCATCTGCAAGACTGTCGTGTTTTCCTCCGAAGTTTAGACCATTCAGATTGGCATGGTGACAGGCGCCATACCACCAAGCGCCTTTATACACCTGTGCACAGTTGTTAGCGTGGGCATCGTTGTCGTTATCTCTTGTTGAAAACTTTTGACCGTTGTGAGCAGAAGTCATCGAATCTCCTGAAATACGATGTTTTGTGTTAGCGCCATCTGGTGCACAAAGAAATTAAATTTTTACATTGAGTATACAGGGTCGGAACAATTATATTCCTTCCTATATCATGAGCATATTCTTTTTAAATACAGCAAGTATTATAAAATTGAGGATGCTTAATCAATTTTATTGAAACAAAAAACGAATTTTACAAATTGAACTTATTATCTGCCTGATCTCTGAGATCTGTACTTCAAACGAATAAAAGAAAAATAGAAAAAAGATATTTTTAAATACTCTATTTTTCATCTATATATCAAATAACTTTATGATTCAACTAGTTTTCTCTCATTTCATTAGTATTCCCTTTTCTTTCATTGATTTTATAAGAGTGTATGTTTTGGTTTTAATCCTGACTGGACATTATTTTTGTCAATAAGCTATTATGCAGCTAGCTTTAAAATAATATATACTGGAGTTTAGACACTAATTTTTATATGATCCTATAATAGTCATTATTTATATTCATTAAATCAATCATCAATTAATTCAAATTGTGAATCATTAGAGTTAGCTGCTTGAAAACATTAAATTTCAGAAAATTGGAAAATTAAAATGTCAATGTATAATTCAAAAGTAATTAAATTCAAAAAGTTTTGTGAATTTAAATACAAACACTCTTTGCATTTTATAACTCAACAATTTTACATATTATCAACAAAGTTTTTTTTTTCTTTTTCTAAAAATGAATAGATTATAAATATAGTAAACGGAGATTTTCAGTATGAAATAATTGATACAGTTTTTTTATTTATTATATTTTTCTATTTGTTTTAAGAATTTTCACACAATTGATATGTAAATGAAACAAGAACATTTTTGCAATATTAGTTGAATACATTTATTCAATATTATTTATGAGAGTATAAGCTTTGTTCATTGTTTTTAATGGGCGAGAACTTATGTTTTCATAAAATTACAAACGGTTAAAAAAGTTGCAGGAAAAAACTGCTGCTTTTAGGATATTTATTAATATACTGTATTTTTTCCGAACAGTGATATCGAACATCATGACTGTATAAAGAATACAAATGGAAACCATATCCATCTAGCCCAGCAGAAGATGGCAAGAAATAAAATGTCATTCGAATATTATAATAGTAACATCTTAACAAAAACAACGTAACAAATGCTATGGTTAAATTCATCTACAATATTGTAGGTCATCACATTAAAGATAATTATTATATGAATTGTAATAATCATGAAATGTTGAGTTAGTAAGAAAATGATTTCGAATTTTTCAGTACCAAATAAGTATTTTGAAACCAAAATTATTTTTTGACCAATACTGTATATGAAAATACAGTTTTAAAATTTCTTTAACAGATATAAATTCAAACTTTAATTTAAATTGATAATGCAAATACTTCTGATAATGCAAAAAATGGTATGTTTTAATGACATTAAATTTTGTCACATTAAATGTACACATACAAGTATTTGTCACATTTATTTTTTATAATAAAATATATGTATGTTTTCAATAAAAGATTTTTCAAGCGCATTATCCGAATCCTTTTCGTAAAATGCAAAAATTTAAAGATTCATGGATTAATTGGATTCTAAGAAATTGTAGAATTCAAAAATGAAGAGGCATTACAATTACAGTAGCTTAAACGAGGTCTCAAAAAAACACAAAGAGATTTTCAAGCTACAACTTCTAAAAATTCCAGTTATTCAAATGTCATATTAAATAATTTCGATTCTATGTTTCTATTCATGTTAAATTTTTACTAATCAACTAACAATATATATAAGAAATAAATATCTATTGTATGCTCATTTTAAAAATATTATTAACAAAAAATAATTTGAAAATTTTTAACTGCGTGTTTTTATTGGCGCTAGAATATAAACTGAAGCGCCGTTTTTCGCCCTATAACAAAATTAAGTTTAACTAGACGTCTATAAAGAATTTAGTTTTTTGAGATGGGTTGAAGCATTTTTCCCTCTTTACATCAAAAATGAGTATATAGGTGAAAATCTTAAGTCTGCCAAACTTAGAAAAATGAAAGCTTTTTTATTCAGTTTCTCAAAAAAATTATTCCACCCTTTTTTAAAAGAGAAAGAAAATGCCAGGAAACATCCTTGTGTTATAAAAGAATTTATATTTTTATTATTACATAAGTAATCTATTATTCTTTGAAAATTTTTAATTATAAAAAATATTTTAAATGTAGTAAAATTATTTAACGATTAGTTTTAAATATTTGAATATTTATATACAAGCTTACTAAGGTAAATCAACTTGTTTTTGCATCGATTTATCTCTCTATTAGTATATATGCGGGTTTTTCGTTTAAAATGAATTTAAACACAGAATATATTGTAATTCTTACCTGCGGTTCCACTGTAATCCTTTATGTGCAGCTTGTAGTCGTGGTCTTCGTCCTCGATCCAGAATCTGTCGTAAAGAGCGTATCTCGTATCTCCGGTCATGTCTTTGAAATCGAATCGAACGGAGCACAGTTTGTGATTGGTCAAAGCAAAGATATTATCATTACCTAAAAATGTTTGAATTAAACAACTCTTAATATATATGAAGTAACTATAAATCAATATATAATATATTTTTTAAAAGTAGTACAGATTTCTATGCAATTTCATGATAAATTTTTTGCGAAAAATTGTCTTTTTTTAAAATTATCTTCAAGAATTTTGATTAAAGTCACTGTGAAAGTCGGAAGCTTCTTGAGACGACATCCGGTCATTACTTCCTCTACCCCACCACCCTTTACGACCGGGTGGAGAAGGGTGACACAGAGGCGAAGGAGTTTTTTTTCTTTAATTTAGTTTGGAGTGGATTTCCTGCGGGGGTGCAGGACAGAGAAGACCTCGCCTTGTAAAAAAATGGCTGTTTTTTAGGCAACCTAAGCCTACTTAGATATGGCATTATTATGCTCGTTGAGACGCCTGTCTCTTTTTGTCTAACTAACCAATTAGTTCGGCTTCTCAAGCCGTGTTATTAATAAATGTTTTGTTATTAGAGACATCAGTCTCGAAACTAATGGTTAATTAATTGCTTGGGCTTCTTAAGCCAGATTTGTATGTAATTCTTCAGAGTATTTGAGACGCCAGTCTCTTATGAATATATTTATCGGCTTCACAAGCCATATTTGATTTCTAATGTATTTTGTTATGTGATGCTTAGAAAATAAATTAAAAATTAGCATCTGACATAGTGTTATCGCATTCTTTCCTCCAAGACCTACGCAATAGAAATTCTTTCATAACGGATTACCATTTCCGATTTAGAAGGAGGGAGAACGTTACTGTCACCTTTTTTTATTTTTAAGGACACAATTATAATAATGTTTTTGATTTATAATTACATGTTTTTTATTAAAAAAATTTAGAACAAAAAATCAAGTTTTAAAAAATGCAAATTTAATTCGTATAATGTACTCGATATTTTTTGACGTTCTTCTGGTTCTTTTATATCAGCATGGAAATTTCTGAAGGGAAAAATTAAAGTGATTTCAAATAATTTTTTCATAAAACGGCACACAGGATTTGACTTATTTGTTCTTGGTATTGTATTAAGAAAAATAAGTAAAAGATATAATTTATACAAAATATTTATATACGACTATTTTATAATTACATTTAAAACAGTAATACCCATAATTATTAATTATATACCTGGTAACCAAACCAGGAGAGAGTATATGATTAAATTAACCTGACTCCCCACAATCATGCATAGCAGTTTTAAAAAAATTACTAAAAAGCAAACATTTGACTATTGAAACATTCAGGGCGCGTTCTTCTATTACTTTATAAAAAATTGCAGAATTTAATCAAAGATTTCTTTATTTGTGCTTTCCTGTATTATTAACATAGAACAAATTTAGACAGCAAAGAATATTTTGAATAATTTATGAAAATATCAAGGCTTTTGAAAATCTTTTAAGAAATGTAAAAATAAAATAGATTTTAACTTTGTATTTTAACTGGGATTAACAGTTATATTGTTATGCAAAAATATTATTTATTGTAGAATTATAGTTATCCGAACTCTTTTTATCGGAATCACCTTCAGAATTTCGGAAAAATAAATTAGGGTGAAGAAAATAAGGAAAATGAGACAAAATAGGAAAATCTCAAGAAAAGGAAAGGAAAAAGATGAGAATGATGTGCCACTTTAGGAATTCAGAATTTTTTTTCTTTCTGAAAATTCCTGGATGTTTAGAAGTTACTGCTGTAGATACAGAAGAGTGGATAATGTCACTCTTCTATATCTTATGAGTCAGAACCTGGATTTCAAATTGAAAATGATGGTAAACTAATTGAAAGTGTCGAAAAAGATGACCTTAATATCCAAGTTGAAGCAGGCACGGGATGATTAGCTAGTGACGAATTTGCCAGCTTTAAAAAGGATGGAGCGTCAGCCCGATTGGGACTAAATGCAAAATCTCATTGTCAAGCGGATACGCGACTTGGCTGCTGGAAAACGGATTAAGTTTACATAGCTTACTATTAATTCCAAATATTCAACATGAACAAAAATGTTAACTTTTGAGGGATAACCAATCTGAATCTGATGGCCAACTTTTTTTATGGACGTAAGTAAATATATTGTTTAGCATCCAATCATAGTTTCATGTCTAAAAGTATGAAAAAATCGTATGTAATATCTAGCATTTTGCAGAGTAATTTTTGTAATGATTTTATGTAAGTTTAAATAAAATGGTAGTTGGAATTTTGGTACAATTTGTTTTCCAAACAAATATGCTTCAATTGTTTCTAGAAAACTAATGGAAAACTTTGACCATTTATTTGTTGCCTATGTATTGAAGAAGGGCTGCTGAATTTTTCAGCGTTTATTATTCTGAAATTTAATGGTTACAGAAAAATGTCCAAATCTACTAAAAAGTTGGCCAAAATACTATAATATAACACCCAAGGATTATAACTCTAATAAGATCAATACATTGCTGTTTTAGTCAAGTGAAATTAAAAAGTGGCCTACATACTTATATTTATGGTTGCAACGGGCTCGGTCAAGATGAAACCTGCTTCAACTAAGTACAAAAAATTAATTGGAGATTAAGAGATTGTAATTGACTGTAGGTCCAGGTACCATGATTTGGTATTTCTTTGTCTGTCCAATTCAGAGGGATATAATTGAAATCATGTCTCTTACATAATTTAGATTGTTTCTAGTTGATACAAAGATACGTTTACTGGTGAATCTGGATTCATCCTGTAAACTGCTGATAAGCATCTGAGGACACAAGCAATCTTCAGTAGAAAATCATGTATTCTGAGGTAAAATCATAGTGGTCTTGCAAGAACTTTGCTGAAATATTGTACAAGCCTGTACATCTATAGAATAAATTCTGCGACAGCTGTAGGTTAGCAAGTTGAAGATTTAGGCTATACTGTAAAACTGAACACTAGACATTAATCCAGTTTTTCTTTCTGGCGCAGCTTGTCCTAATTTGGACCTTGTGCCATAAAAACCAACCTACCAACCAGTTTTCCTTTCAATAAATGATGATGCGAGTGTCCATTGAGTTGACAACATCGATGACTTTTTAAAAGGATGACTACCATCTGAAAAATCAAGTTGTAGATATAGAAGAAGTATCGTACTCAGCAAATCTCAGAGTTTATTTGAAAACAATTGAGACCCCTTCACCAGTGCTTCGTGTACACATCTGATGTTCTCACATATGTGGAAACTGCCTTATACGAGGAACTGGAATTTTTTGACACTGCATTGTGTGTGTTTTTTTCGATGCTAAAACTACAAAAATGTTAGTAAATATGAAAGGCTCACAAATCACATTAAGTTACTTCTTTGGTTTTGATTTTAAGCTTATTGTTGTTAATGACAGTTATATAACTTAATAAGAACT